>JAXIVH010000009.1:7634565-7717065 GCA_036785325.1 Urophycis tenuis
TTTTATATTGTTTTGTTCAATCAATCGAATTGAATGTTCATAAGCGCGAGTACAACACCTGATAGATAAATGGATAGAAATCTTTGCATCTGGCCCTTTAAGTAAAACGACTAATATAAAACATGACGTCGACCCATTGCCTCATAGAATGCCCGTACGGCAAGCATGCAGGACCGAAGGCGAGCCCAAGCCCGGTCCAGCTCTCTGGGCTTCGTGTTGTCGTCGGTAGGAGTCAACGTGGGAGCCCATACCGTGAGCCAGAGGCTGGGGTCTTAATGAGGCCTTCAGCAGGACTCTCATACCAGAGGACTCCTCTCTTGTCTGTGGCGTGGAAACCAACTTCAGCGCATGAACACAGCTTTACGCTCAATAATGCATGCATGCGCATTGTAGCTGGCTGCGTTTCTGCATTGAACTCCTTCGTTTTATGAGCACGCACGCACGCACACGCACACAACACACACTTTGTTCAGATGAAAGATGCATGCATGTTCAATTTATTGCACTTTTACATGAGTTGCACACACGCAGACGCACACGTGTATACACACACACACACACACACACACACACACACACACACACACACACACACACACACACACACACACACACACACACACACACACACACACACACACACACACACACACACACACACACACACACCACACACACCACACACACACAAAGCCCTGTGTGTTGCGTAACGGGGACACCGCTGAAACGTTGGGGGGCCATTCAACACAGCCACGCAGATGATGTGCATTTCACGGTTAAGCAACGCCCGCGTTTAAGATTTGAACGGCCAATTATGGCAGGCGTTAAGTGAATCACGTCTCAGTCCAGCGTGTGCCGAGGGCGGGCGTGAATTAATATGAACTATTGATGTCCAGTATCGATTCCATCCCTGGTTGTGATGGATCGGACTGCTGTGTGTCTCTGTGTGTGTGTGTCTCTGTGTGTGTGTGTGTGAGTGTGTGTCTATGTGTGTTTGTGTGTGTGTGTGTGTGTGTACATGTGTGTGCGTGTGTGTCTTTGTGTGTGTGTGTGTATGTTTGGACGTGTGTGTGTGTGTGTGTGTTTGTGTGCATGTGCGCGTGTGTGGGTGTATGTGTACATGTGTGTAGTGTGCATGTGTGTGTGTGTGCGCGTGTGTGGGTGTGTGGGTGTGTGCGCGTGTGCGCGTACATCCGCCCACTGATGCACGGTTCATTCGCTAGCAGGGCTATATTGAACATATTGAAGCAGGCGTAATCCGGGGATTACGTTCCGACAGAACATAGGCAGGAATCCCATTATCCCGACAATAGATTCCGTCAGAGCGCCGCGATGCATCTGCAGCGGTACAGGGAAATGTACTCCGGGGAATTCTGTGCGTGACGTCATCCCATTCCATGGTTACGTAATTTGTGGATGCTGTGGAATGTGGCGCTGATATCACTGCTGCGTTAAGATCATTATTATTATTATGGCATGATCGTTATTGTATCATTGTTTATTAAGCAGGATTAAAGAAATGTACCTTTACATCTTTTATCTTTCACATTGGTGAAGCTAAAGGGGTTTTTATCAACGTAAATGCAACATATTCAACTTTGGGATTGAAGTTGCTCGAAAAAAGTCAATAATTCTCGCTTTTGTTTTTATTAATAAAATAATGATTCATACTTGTATAAGTGGGCTATTTTCAAACTGCCTTCAATGACGCTATATACGGAATGTCTTTATCTGTCATTTCAAGAAGGATGAATCACCAACTCATCCACCAGAAAGTTAGGTACAAAAAAAAACCTATGTCAGGTCATCCAAAATTAAAATCGAAAAGGCTTGAGAAGAAGACATCCAAAGGTCTGACTAGAGGTGTAGAGGTGTCTTTGGGTCATACCTTCACCACCTAAACCCACAAGTTCCACCTTTACAGCCCGACACCCTCATGGCACCCTGGCCCCTGTGAGTAGAGAGCAGCCTTCATGCCACTTTATCAATGGTTCTGTTGGTCCATAATGGTGGGGCCCCCTAATCCGATCTGCCTGACAGTCGCCATTGATTGATAAGTGCAGATGGAACCCTGGGGGGGCGGCGAAAGTGTTCCGGCCAATGGGATGCAACGTTGTTAATGGCGTTTCCATGCGACCCAAATGACCTCTAGCTTGTGTAGCATAATATCAGTTGAAATCTTTAGCTAGTTTTGGAGTGTTAGTACGAAAACCACTGTGGGGGTTTTTATTACATAACGTCAAGCTAAGTTTGCTAGTTTCATGACTAAATGTCGAGCAAAGAAAAATGTGCCTTAATAGGATTTTGGATTGGTTCCTCATTGTTCAGATCGGACCGCAACAAAAGCACGGGTCGTACCGAGAGACCGGGTTCCACAGAAAAAGGGGATGTGATCATGAGGGCGGTGTCTGGCCCCGAGTACCTTTTAAAAAACATCTTGTGGCTCGTGTGCTCGGTTCACACACTACCCTGAGCACCCAGAATAGAGACGTCAGGGTGGGGGGTGATGTCATGCTGTCTCCACACACCGGTGACCACACTCCCCCCAGGGCGAGAGAGACTCAGATCTCAGGTTGAAGAGAGATAGAGGGAGAGAGAGAGAGAGAGAGAGAGAGAGAGAGAGAGAGAGAGAGGAGAGAGAGAGAGGAGAGAGAGAGAGAGAGAGAGAGAGAGAGAGAGAGAGAGAGAGAGAGAGAGAGAGAGAGAGAGAGAGAGAGAGAGAGAGTGAGAGTGAGAGTGAGAGAGAGACAGCGAGAGTGAAAGAGAGAGCGAGAGAGCGAGAGAGCGAGAGAGAGCGAGAGAGCGAGATCGAGAGAGCGAGAGAGCGAAGAGAGAGAGAGAGAGAGAGAGAGAGAGAGAGAGAGAGAGAGAGCGAGAGAGAGAGAGAGAGGAGAGACCGAGACAAAAAGATAAAAAAGAGCTGAAGAAAGACACAGAGAACAAAAAGACAGCGAGGCGGCGAGAGGGACAGAGAGAGAGAAAGGGAGAGAATAACCCCTGGAGGGAGACAGGGCATGTGTGTGGAAGACGGAGACATTAAGACACAACACCAGAGACGGAGAGAATGCGTGTCTCGGGCTGGCGGGGGAGCACAGAGACGAACACAGACTGTGGTGGCGTTTGAGGACAGCGTGGACCCGCGGGGAACGCTGGCCAAGCATCAACACAACCAGGGCCTAACAGCCTCCAATATCAAACAGAATACCCACAGGGCTACGGCCGACAGGAGCTACAGAGCTACAGAGCTACGACCCACAGGGCTACGACCGACAGAGCTACGGCCGACAGAGCTACGGCCGACAGAGCTACGGCCGACAGAGCTACAGAGCTACGGCCGACAGAGCTACAGAGCTATGGCCGTCAGAGCTACAGAGCTACGGCCGATAGAGCTACGGCCGACAGAGCAGAGCTCTGGCCGACAGAGCTACAGAGCTACGCCGACAGAGCTACAGAGCTACGGCCGACAGAGCTACAGAGCTACGGTCGACAGAGCTCGACATACAAAACTGGTGACAGGACGTCAATATGAAAAAAAAACAGACAGAAAAGATGAGACCATCTTGGAGAGAAAACCAAAACACCAGTCGACGTAAAAGCCGCCTCCAGAACGTTGACCTAAAATCCACTGGCAGAACCTCGACATCAAAAGGGACTACCAGAAACTCGCGGAGGACCAACAACAACAAGGCCGAGCTTTACTTAGGCATAAATTACTGTTAGCATAGTACCGTAGGGTCAAACGAAGGTTAAACATAGCGCAGAAGTCAAACGCCACTGACGACCGCTCACATGTGGGTTTTGAGTGGTCGAGTAAAAACCATCAAGCGGGCCCACCAACGCAAACTGGGCAGAGGACCCAACGAGAACAGCCCCCCCTTTCACCTTGACGCCGTGGCCCACGTCGTCCAGCACGTTGTAGTCGATGGGCTTGCGGATGTAGCGCACGGGCCGCTCGATGTTGGCGGGCGCGATGATCTTGTGGGTGCGCGCCGTGTTCTTGTTGGTGGTCAGGATGCCGATCTCCCGCCGCGCCACCTCTCTTTGTGGATGTCCACCGTCTGTCAGTGGGAGAGACACACACACATAACGGTCAGGGGGGGGGACACCAGTCAGGGTGGGGGGGGACACGGTGTTAGGGGGGGACACCGGTCAGGGTGGGGGGGGACACAGTGTTAGGGGGAGAGACACACACACACACAGCGGTCAGGGGGGGGACACAGTGTTAGGGGGGGACACCGGTCAGGGGTGGGGGGGACACGGTGTTAGGGGGGGACACCGGTCAGGGTGGGGGGGACACAGTGTTAGGGGGGGGACACCGGTCCAGGGGGGGACACGGTGTTAGGGGGGGACACCGGTCAGGGTGGGGGGGGACACCGGTCAGGGTGGGAGGGGACACGGTGTTAGGGGGGACACCGGTCAGGGTGGGGGGGGACACGGTGTTAGGGGGGGACACCGGTCAGGGTGGGAGGGGACATGGAGTTAGGGGGTACACAGTGTTAGGGGGACACACCGGTCAGGGGGGGGACACTGGTCAGGGTGGGGCACGGTGTTAGGGGAGGACACCGGTCAGGGTGGGGGAGACACCAGTCAGGGTGGGGGGGGACACGGTGTTAGGGGGGGACACCGGTCAGGGTGGGGGGGGACACAGTGTTAGGGGGGGACACCGGTCAGGGTGGGAGGGGACATGGAGTTAGGGGGGTACACAGTGTTAGGGGGACACACCGGTCAGGGGGGGGACACTGGTCAGGGTGGGGCACGGTGTTAGGGGGAGGACACCGGTCAGGGTGGGGGGAGACACCAGTCAGGGTGGGGGGGGACACGGTGTTTAGGGGGGTACACAGTGTTAGGGGGACACACCGGTCAGGGGGGGGACACTGGTCAGGGTGGGGCACGGTGTTAGGGGGAGGACACCGGTCAGGGTGGGGGAGACACCAGTCAGGGTGGGGGGGGACACGGTGTTAGGGGGGGACACCGGTCAGGGTGGGGGGGGACACAGTGTTAGGGGGGGACACCGGTCAGGGTGGGAGGGGACATGGAGTTAGGGGGTACACAGTGTTAGGGGGACACACCGGTCAGGGGGGGGGACACTGGTCAGGGTGGGGCACGGTGTTAGGGGGAGGACACCGGTCAGGGTGGGGGAGACACCAGTCAGGGTGGGGGGGACACGGTGTTAGGGGGGGACACCGGTCAGGGTGGGGGGGGACACAGTGTTAGGGGGGGACACCGGTCAGGGTGGGGGGGACACGGTGTTAGGGGGGGACACCGGTCAGGGTGGGGGGGACACAGTGTTAGGGGGGGACACCGGTCAGGGTGGGAGGGGACATGGAGTTAGGGGGGTACACAGTGTTAGGGGGACACACCGGTTAGGGGGACACACCGGTCAGGGTGGGGCACGGTGTGTGAGCAAAAAATGGCGGCATACTTGCAGTGTTTCAACATGCGGCGCACACATTAAAGAACACACAATAGCCCTCGCACTCGGCCATTCAAACATGGAGAACACACAGCAAACCCTCACAGTCACATTCAAACATGAGCTCACACACACAAACACACACGATATCCGCTCGCATTTGAACATAAAAGCACACAAAATAAGACTGTACAACTATACTATAGTTGTACAGTCTATACTACTACACGTACATGTGTAGTGTGGTGGAAACATTGTTTAAAATGTATGTTGCGCTAGTGGTTTGGGTTTTTTTTTTTGTTGGGGTGGGGGGATTTTCTAACCCACAGAGGTGTGTGTGGGGTGTGTGGGGGGGGGGGGGGGGGGGTGATGAGGAAACGGATGTGGGTTGCGGGTTCACGTGTGCCTAAAGGCAGAGGGTTAGTGAGGGCATGTCAGTTGCAGGGCGGCCGCAGGCAGCGGCTGGGAGATTGAACCCGGGGCCGACACACACACACACACACACACACACACACACACACACACACACACACACACACACACACACACACACACACACACACACACACACACACACACACACACACACACACACACACACACACACACACACACACACACACTGCTAGCAGGGGGTGGCTAACGTCAGCTGGCTCGTCATGCTAACATCCCAACGACATCATAGAATCACACGGCTGGCTGTGCGTCTGTTTGCACGGCTCTCCGTGTCATTCTGCTGGTTAGATAGAGTGGCGCCCCAGAGGCGCGAGGGGGGGGGGGGGGGGCTCCCTGTGCATTGAGTACACACCCATTCATTAGGATTTGTTAAGATTTACAGAAATAATCACACTCTTGGCCGCAAGGTGTGTGCGAGGCACATACTCACTGGATAGGTTTTAGAGCGTTCTAACTGCTTGCTTTCTGCTTTTCACCAACTCAGGCTCCAGGTCATGCTCTCATTAAACAGATTAAGAATCATTTGTTATCCACTGCATTAGAACAAGGGAGGGAAGGGGGGGGGGGGAGGCCAGCCGAGGTATTTAGTCATTTCATGCGAAGCAACCTTTTGTCGGATTGAACCCAGGAACATTTCGGCTTGGGAGTGGAAACCCCCCCTCACCACCAGACTATCCTGCCTCCCTCTTTGCATAACTGATGGCAGAGTGTGTATGCCCCAGGGTTCACGGCCGGTTCCCTGCTGTCAGAGAAGCCCAGCGTAGCCTCATTTCTTGCCAACACTCCATCTCTTCCCTGGGAATTCACTCTCAGGCTCCCGGGCCAAACAAAAATGTCTTTAGAGAGAAAGTAAGCGAGAAGGGCATTTTGCTTAATGAAACTACTCTTGGGAAACAGCCAAATGCCACACACAGTGGCAGTGTGTGTGTGTGTGTGTGTGTGTGTGCTGAAGAGGACAGGCCAGCCCTCCTCCCCTAGCCGGTATCAGAGGAGGTCTGGAGCATCCACACACACACACACACACACACACACACACACACACACACACACACACACACACACACACACACACACACACACACACACACACACACACACACACACACACACACACACACACACACACACACACACACACACACACACACACACACACACCCTTCAATGTCTCCTTGAGAGAGCAGCCAAGACCAGTTCATAAAGTAGAAAGAGTTTCTCCTCAGAGCAGGCGCCAACAGAGGATGCTATTCATACTGCGGGGATCTGGACCTCCAGGGGTACCAGTGCTGTACTGTACTGTACTCTTCTGTGTTCTCTGGTGGATTACGCACTGTTCCTCAGCTTAGATGCTGCTCCATTTAGATACTGCCCTCTGTCTATGTACTCCTTTATAGAGCGGAGTCGCATCTCTGGTACTACACTGCTCTTACAGTGTGTGCTCTCTTCTACGGCATACGGCTCGTCTTCACTGAGAGTCAGTGGCGTTGCAGACCTCCACATACTTGTGTTGTGTGTATATACCTCGAGCAGTGTTGTGAAACGAATGACACAAAGGGAGAGATGTGTACACACAAGATCGCTCTGTCAATATCGATGTACACATTCTGGAACGTTCACGGTCGAAATATGGAATGAATGAAATGTCATACAAATATGTTTTATGTTGAATCTAATTCTAAAAGATTAGGATTCGAGATGTAATCATAGATCATTTATACCGCGATTCTTCAGCAGGCGTATGTCAAAAAACGTTATGTGTTGTACTCTGAAACTTTGCTCAAACTGAAGAGGTTGAAGGGAGTCAGACTTTGGCAAATGTCTGAAGTACAAAACCTTTCATTTGATTGCATCCGAATTCAATCTTTTTCACGTTGTCCTGTCTTTTAAGTGACGCCGCCCTGTGCCTCGTGACTGCAGTGCAACACACTTAAGTGTGCAATTGTTTTAAAAAAAGGAACAAATGGTCGCAATCATTTCTGTTGACAGCCTCTTCCTTTTCCATTGTGAAGCACTGATTCTCCCTCCAAAAAAAAAAGGAACTTTGATGACCTCGTCTCCACACATTAGGGCAAAGGCTCGGAGAACCGCGGCAGTGCGTGGGATCCATTCCCGTTGTGGGGAGGTGCACCTGGTGCCAACGCCTTTGAGCAAACCATTGTACTGTGACATAATGTGCAAGATCACATGCGCATAAATGGGACGTAAAAGGTGTACAGAAATTCCTTTAAATCCATCCACCGATGAATATAGCACACATTTACTGGCCACCAAGATAACAGTATCCTATTTAGAAGGCACTCTTAGAAGCTTTGAACAGCTTAAAGGCCTTCTATGGACCCTGACCTTTTATACTGGCCATGGTGGTTGTACAATAGTCGTAGTGTGGAAGTGGGCATTTTCAGTACCCAGTTTAAAAACAGGGAAGTTCTCCTATCAAGCGTGGCAACAAAGGGTAACTTTCCAAAACAAGAGAGGGCTGTTACAGAAACATTGAAGCTAAAGTTGAGCGAAGCTCAAGTCCCAGACCTGGCAGAATGATCTCCTTATCAGAAAGCAGCACCCATCACAGCTGGCAAGAGAAGGGAAGTGAGAAGGCGACCTTGGGTGGGGAGCGGGGGTTCACTTCCTTCCTGTTCATTTGTTACGAAAGCATCAACACCAAGCCATAAACTAGCAGACTGCGTGCAGTTTGACCCTGTCAGTAACGATCGCTTATACTGTCACTAATGACCAGGAGAGGCTTGGGCGTTTGAGTCCCAGCTGAACGCTTCTCCGTTGGATCCCCAGGCAACCGCGAGGAAGATGGTTGACGCCATAACCTCCTCTTTGACGACCTGTCTCAGCGTTTCCTGTTCGTTTACATAAAGGCTTTCTGATTCTTAGAGCTACTGTGCACTCTGAGGTTGTGTGATCATTCAGCAAGTTGGAGCTTCTTCACCTTGCTTTGTTCTTAGCCTCACTTAAGGCTTTGGACACAAGCTTCGGCTGAATTAAATGACATTTCCAACTGGATTCGGTGGCTTCATATGATTACCTGTTACAAAGACCTCACCGAAAAACACACCAATCCCAAAGGTTATTTGGAAATACCCAAGGCTATTGGCTGGGAATTGTAGACCCAGCCCTCCTCACAAACAGAGCCTGCTACGCTACTGCATGAAATCAAATGTGAACCTAAAGGACATTTCTCGTCACGTCAGGGAGTTGTGACATCACAACTGGTGATTATCCAGACTACGCTGCATCAACCATTCTGATTTCACCGGCAACACTCAAGGAAAACCTCGCGAAATAGCCTATTGTTTACGTGTCGCTTAAATAACATCCCAGGCAGTGAAAGGCATGCCCAAACTAGGCAGAAATCGCAAAAAAAGTCTTTAAATGGAAATGCCATCTAGCGAGAGAAGCCTTTCCAGGCCAACTGAGGCCCCGAGTCTTCCCAGCTCTTCTTGTCTCCGAGTGCCAACTGCTAAGTCACACAGGCCTCTTCGGAGTCAAGGCTCGCTGCATTGGCTGCGCCTCACTTCTGCGGACCGGTTACAAAACATTCAGCGGGTTCAGTCGAAACCGCCGGCAGTGAGTTTGACACTTTGCTCGGGTTTGCTTTGGCAGCTCTGGCCGTGCTGTCAGGTGGAGGATTCACATTAGCGCTGAATTACCGGTCTCCTTCCAGAACATGGTCCACTTTTGGACCCGGGAACCCGGACCCATCTGTTCAGCTACGGGGGTTGGGGGGTGCAGGGTTGGTGGGGTTGTAACGAGGGAGCTAAACTCCACGCCGTTGGCTCGGCGTTCTGTGCTTTCTCCCCTCGTTTGGCTCGCCTCCGTGTCCTTTCATTTGAAGCTGGGGGTTGACAACCCGAGAGTGGAGAACTTCCTCAATAAATGGAGACCAGTGTGACAGGAGACCAGATATCTGGGAAGTGGCATGAATAAGACGACAACACCAACCACACACACACTGCATGAGTACGAAAGGACATAAACAGCTATTTTTCTTCGGCCTCATATACACACACATTCTTGTCCTCGTTTCATACAACTTCCTGATACTTCATTTTGTCGTGTCCGTCTGACAAAACAAATGGAGGATCTAGGTCACACCTGGAAATGCTTGTTGCGTTCTCCTACTCACTGCCACAGTTTTCCTCGTCCTCCTCCAGACAACCACATACTCCAGAAAGGAGGAACCGAGATTTAAAAAAAACAAGGTTTCCGGCCTGCCTCCCACAACACGGGGATGGGCGTAGGTCAGGACGGGTGTCACCATGACGATGGAATTCTTTCCGCCATTGCCGGCACCAACTCATATCCAAGACGAAGAGGAAATATTTAAAGAACCTCTTGTGGACTGTGACCCACCCGTCTTGTCCACAATGGAGAGGAACCGGAGGGGAACATACGAGTTAGGTGCAGGGTGAATGCTGGGTACTGACAGACTGGTGAGGAGTTTGAGATTCGGATGACATTGTTGACACCAGGGGGTAATAGCTAGTGATTTAAATCTTGATCAATGCCATCGTTGAGATGTCCAGTCGAAAGGCCTCCGCACTTCAAAACAAGCTCCAGCACATACAGACAAATGCACATACAAATGTGCATTTCACAAGGAAACAAATGAAAAGACACAGATGACTCACACACAGTCCTACCAGAACAGCGGATTCAACCAACAGGATATGTATACACTGCAGTTGGCGTTCTGTTGCTACCATAATGACCCCGCTGCAGCCCTGGCTTCTCTCTGCCATGTTTGCTTTGGGGGGGGGGGGGGGGGGGGGGTCAGAGGCAGGAGGTTAAAGGTCAGCGGGAGATGGAAGGACTCAGGCATTTACAGAAGTACGTGCAACGCAGCACAGATGAGTTATATGTCTGGCAATAAACTAGGAATCGCAGAGGGCCCTGAGAGGAATTTGCTTTGAGTGAATTCAGCCGGACCACTTCTCCCTCCTGACACAAGAGACACAGCTCTTAAGCAGAAGTACAAAAAGGCCCCAGACTTTTCATAGGGAATGCAGACGGCTGGTTTAACTTTATCACAGCGAACACTCACACACTCTCACACACACACACACACACACACACGCACAGTGAAAGACATACTGCAGCGGGCATACAGACGCAACCCACCCGTGCACACATGGTAGTGTAGGCGTTGTGCGGTCGGGCTGAAGATTACTACACTAAGTCTGCAGGTCTGATGCAAGTGCACGGGTATTTCAGGTTGAGAGAAGCCTTTCAGGTGCACGGTGATTGGCAAATTGGAAGCACACGATTGGTCAAAGACAGATGTTTCTCAGGCCAGTGGCAAACATAACTATTCAGGCGTGAAAATGATTTGTGATCCCAAAATAAACGTGTACGTGCGGGTGTGTGCATGTGTGTGTGTGTGTGTGTTTGCATGTGTGCGTGTGTGTGTTACGCATGCCAGACAAATGTGAAATAGTTAATGATAGAGCTTAACCCCAGAAGACTTATATTTAGAGAGAAAGAGAGATGGCGAAAGAGAGGAAAAAGGGACACGAGACAGATGGGGTGAAAGAGGAAGAGAGAGAAGAGAAAGACAGAAAGAAAGAAAGGAAAATAGGCACAGATAGAAAAAGAGCGAGAGAGCGAGAAAGAGAGAGAGAGAGAGAGAGCGAACCGAGCCCAGATGTTCCAGTCTTCTGGCAGAGAGAGAGCCGGGGTTGCTATGTTACACAGAGAGATCGCAGCACAACAGGCCCCCGTTCCCATGCGCTCCGATCCAAGAGAGCCATCACCTTCCCTCTAAACCGTTCTCACTGGCCCGGCTTCGTACTGCGAGCCTCCGCGCCCCGCCAGGAGTTCCCTGCATCGTCCCGACGGGAGCCATCCGCCAGGTCAGGACAAGCAGTCTGTGTGCGCTGGGCCGGGGCGGCTAAAGCTTGTTGTGCTGGGATTACAGGAGACGAAGGGCCGCGAACCCTGCGTACGTTCACCATATCTGACCTTTCGACCTGCCGGGAATCACGTGGTCACGACCAGAGGGCGTGTTGAGTAAACCCTGGAGAGGGCATAAGCCTGGCTCTCTCTCTCTCTCGCTCGCTCTCTCTTGCTCTCTCTCGCTCTCTGTGTTGTGAAGATTATATCTCAGATAGTAGGAGTATGGCAACAGCGGGCGATTGTCCACAGTACCATTCATAAAATGTCAGTTTGTTCAATTTCACCGAGGACACATACTCCCGATGTGTTTACGTTTACACTTGACATTCACATTACGTTATATGAGCTCATATTCCCCCATCATTAGCCCATTATTTGAACCAAGTGGAGGGGTTTCTTTCTTTTTCCCTTAACAGGCATTTTGACGATCTGGGCTTCGAACCAGCGAACATGCGGTCACAATCTCTGAACTGGAAACTCCAGGCCAGCCGGCGCTCCCATCACATGCTGTGATGTGGTTGTAATCGTTCTGGCGAGGCAGTCCGGCAAATATCGGAGCCAACGCGGCCCCCTCGGTGAAGACTGCCGCCTCTCAACGCTCGGGGGTTTCAGCGCCATGTGGCGGTCGGCACATCCGCGGCTCCGTCATCCGTGACGTGACACACTGATTGGAGGTCACAGGGGTGTTGGCCATTGGCCGATGGACAACACTGGAAACTGGTTCTTCACCTGGCATTTTGCCTCAAACTGGACACCCAAAAGAAAGCAGAGCCCAAGCCGAGCTCGCAATCGCTACGGCCAGCCATTAGCAGTACATTTACATTCAAGGCATTTAATTAGCAGGCGCTTTTATCCAAAGTGACTTACAAAGAGTACATTTGTCATAAGAAGGTGAAACATTTCATTGCTGCTAATACAGTAGGAAAGTCACCAGAACAAGTAGCAGTAGTGCTGGAGTTAATCCCCAGCCCATCCCTGGTCTTCACAAAGCCGAGAGCAGATACAGGGCAGAAGAGGAGACAACTTGAGCTATTCCAACGTGAGATGGAATGATTCATATAAACCTCTGTTCATGAGGAACCCCCCCAATACTGTACAGCCATTGGTCGGCTGTGAGGCAATGAAGTAAAGTGTCATAATTGGACATCATTACAGAGGGTCGTTAAGGAGAAAGGAATGTTCTGGTAATGATGATGATTAGGCGTTTTCGGTGCAGCAGAGTAAACAAGTCAAGAACAACAAAATGGACCCTTATAATCCTCCAGTGTAAACAGATTCCCAGCGACGCCTACAGATGGAATGCCTTGCTGAAAAGCACTGTGAGGCAATGCCCTGCACTGATTTCGTCCACGGTCCACCTAACCCCACTCACCCAAGTGCAGACACACAAACATTTGTAGCCACCATTTATCTCCCCTCATTCGAGTGTGAGACGTGACAAGTTGCACGGGCAATGACAGAGGTAGCCAATGAAAACATGCAATTAACATCACGGGCTAATGTGCTAATGTCAGGTAGATGCAGACCTAGCATTAGCGCACTGAAAAGAACCAGACACGACTCCGAATCTAGAACAGAAACCAACAAAACAAAGACAAGACAAGACAAAAATAACAATACAAAGACTAAAGCAACACGCAAATTCCCTCATGAGTGATCAGTGACTCCAGGGGCGGGTCACTTCTGAAAGCCAACATCCTGGAGCCCCCGGGGTCACGCGGTATCCTTCAGCAAGACGCCCTAACCCCCAACAACCTGCTCCTTAATGACCTGCATCTGAATCTACTGGAAGTCAGCTCGGATAAAAGGGCCCGCTCAATGACTAAATAGTAAAGGGTAGGCTGTGGACATCAACAGGGAATCTTGGAGAGCCACACACACACACACACACACATGCACGCACGCGCTTCCTTTCCCAGCTGGAGCATTGCCATGGCTCCCCCGCAGGAGGCTGAAGGGTCATGGCAGAAGCACGCATCACAGGAGGACTCGGCCCGGCTCCCTCACGTAGACGTCCACATGTCCTCTCGCTTTCAGCATGAGTAGTAGTGCATCAGCACAACGG
This sequence comes from Urophycis tenuis, assembly GCA_036785325.1. Lineage (NCBI taxonomy): Eukaryota > Metazoa > Chordata > Actinopteri > Gadiformes > Phycidae > Urophycis > Urophycis tenuis. The sequence goes on from JAXIVH010000009.1 coordinate 7,648,404, forward strand.
GAATTTTAAAGAAACATGCGACGCTAATGTGCGACGCTGGTGTGTCGGAGATGGCGAGTTTTAACAGCAGCCAACAAACTACCAGCACTGCACTTATGACATCCGCAGTGTAAGCACATCCACGACAAACATTCATTTCCTCCATACTTCATAAGTAATTGGTGATATCGACAAACAGTATGCCTAAGGGTCAATTAGGTTAATCAATTAGGCGATTTGAAAAGGTTCTCAAAAGGCTTTCAGGGTCATGAAGTTTCACGGCAAAATAATCAAATTATATTTGAATAAATATAATTTGACCATTGTGTCCTGAAATAATCAAATGATATTCTGATAAATATAATCCAATTGTTATTCAGATGGCCTGTCATCTGGCCACCAGTCTTGGTTTTATAGTCCCCGTGGTATCTTCTGTCCAGCAGTCAGACGTCTAGTGTGACCCCAGATCACATAACACACACCTGCAGCGTAGTACTGTACAATCAATCAGGATAGGGCCTTTTATTGTAGCGTTCCTCCCATGCGGCTGTTTAAAGCAATCACGCCATTACTGTTTACTACCATTTAAGTCATTTAGTTATTCTATCAGACAACGATGACAAATAAACTACTCAGGAGGATTTTGTTGGCTCGCACGGCAGGAAATGAAAGACCTTAGCTCAGCATTATGGAATGCTTTCTTTTTGGCCTCTAAAGCCTCCTGTTGTCTGAGAAAAGATGTTGGCTTTTCTTTCTTTTTTTTACCATTTAGTCATTAGCCCTTATCCAAAGCGACTTAGAGATGTATTTTTAGAAGTATGTCATTAAGGAGCAGGTAGAGGTTAGAAGGCAATCTTGCAGGATGCCTACAGGTTGGACAGCGGACACTGGGGATCAAACACAGAACCTGAGAGACAGAGAGAGAGTCAAACATCCTAACCACTGCCCTTACCTACCCCAGAGACATGTATTTTTTTCTCTTTTTTTACTATTCAGCAATTTAGCGGCTGAATCGTTTTATTTAAGACATGTAATTAGCAGGCAGGGGTTAAAGCACCTTGCTCCAGTACTGCTTGCTGTTGTTGGGACAGCAGAACTGTGGCTTCAAACCCAGAACCCCTTGGGCAGGGGGACAACCCCCCCCCCCCCCCCACACACACACACACACACACACACCCACACCACCTCCACCACCAGAACACACAGTCCTGGCCCCCCTGAGGACAGGGAAGCTGTAGTACAGAGTCTACAGTACGACCTTTACGCTACTCTGTCGGTTAGCTCTGCCAAGTACCACACCCCGCCCTACCGCATGTGCCCATCCCTGGTGGCCCGCGGGGGTTGCCATGGAGACCGAGGTGACATAGGTATTGGCTTCTGTTACCATTATATGGTGCTCAGAAATCTGTGCGCGGTTGTGTCTCTGACTATCTCTCCCTCCCTCCCTCTTCCTCCCTCTCGGTTTCCACTTGGCTCGGCTCCAATGCAGGATTGATTTTTACTTTTGTTGTCGATGTTGAAAAGGATCATTTGGCAATGCTTTCTAATAGCTCTTCTCCTTTATATTATTCAGATTTCACACTTGTACAATGAAGCTCTGCTCTGGGGCCCGCGTTTAGCAGGACTATATTCTTCACTGTGAGCGGCATACATCTGCCCAGCCCTGAAGAATCCCAGGTATTCTCTGAAACAGCTGTCCGGAAAACAAGAGCATTCTGAACTGCTACAAGCACAGAGCTCACTGCAGGGGGGTCGCTCACCGTGACACCAAGTCCTGGCGTGTCCACGGCTTAGGGAGCTGCGTGAGGCGCTACAGCCGGGTGCCAATGTACAGTCTGGCGGCTCACGCTTAGAGCCAAGCTAAGAGCGGTCATACGGTTTAGGGGCCATGGCTCCATCCGAGGATTGACACCTTCATTGGATGAGAGGCTTGGTTTGCTGGCTTTGCCCCACACAGGGCTGGGTGCCAGGCTCTACCGACACACCCTAATGAACTGGGAGGAGTCTGGCAGAGTCCTTTCAGGTTCAGCTGAAACACTGTATCCATCTAATTTTGTCGACTTCAGTTAACTGCCTGCGACAAGTTAAGTAACCCTGTATATCCTTTTATGTCCATTTAAAAATCAAGCAAATTAAATCATGAACATATACCACAAATCCTACTCAAGGTCATTTGGCTCAATTTGAAGCAGGGCATTTGTTTATTCAACAGCGCGGAAGTACAGGTATGAAATATGCATGAATATTTTCATAGTTTTCCTCATAGACCAGCATACTTGTCGTCCAAGAGTAAATTATCGAAGTGATGTTGTGACTCAAGGTTTAAAACAAACAACGCCAACAGAGTTGCCAGTCAGTTAACCACACACATGCATACATGTGTAGCGTGCCCACACACATGCACACACACACACAACAACAACTGGTCTGTGCTTTTGCATGCATCACAGTCTCAACGGAAATCTTCAGCATTGCAACTGCACACAGAACACACACACACACACACACACACACACACACACACACACACACACACACACACACACACACACACACACACACACACACACACACACACACACACACACACATACAGTCACACACAGTCACACACACACAGTGACAGACAGTGACAGACAGACAGACAGACCTGGGAGATGTGGTTGATGGAGGACTCCATGCGGCGCAGCTGGGAGGCCTGGATGTCCAGCAGCTGCAGCACGTTGTTGGCCAGGGCATTGATCTGGTAGGCCACGCTGGCCAGGGACTGGGTGGTGTAGGCCTTGGTCTCCTCCAGGGCCTTGTGCTTGTCCTGGGCCTGGGGGGGGGGGGAACAGAGGTAGGCGTTTGGCTTCATGTGCTTCCGGGCGATGTGGACACATTGTTTGGGACATTGTTTTCAGGACAACTTAAATTGCTATTTAGGATGGGCAGGATAGAGAGCACAGGGAGGGGTGGGAGAGAGAGGGCGAGATAGGATAGAGAGATGGATAGAGAGATGGAGAGAGAGAGAGACACAGAGTGACGAGTGTGAGACAGTGACAGAGGAGAGACGGACAGAGAGAATGTAGAGAGAATTGTAGACAACAGGGGAGAGGAAAACCTTTTTAAAGAATAGGTATAAGGTTTACAGTATAATATAAATATGTATAATGAATATATAATGAATCCCAGATGACAGTATGAATAAAGAATGAGCAGATCCATCTCGTTCTGCTTGGTTTCAGGAGGTGGAACCCTGAGCAGGTATAGTGGATTGACATACACACACACACACGCACGCACGCACACACACGCACGCACGCACGCACGCACGCACGCGCCCATTACATGACAGTTAGCCTCTGACCGGGCTAAACTGTGGGCAGCAGTTGGGAGGGATTATGTGAGAGAAATACAGAGAAAAACAGACGGAAACAAGCAAACAAATAAACAAAGACGAAAAAAAAAACTGAAATGGTAAAATGAAAAAAAAAAAAGTGTGATAAAAGGAGTACTAAATTATTGAAGATGAAGAGTACTACAGTGTGAAGTGCATGACTGTGTGTGCGTGTGCGTGTGCGTGCGTGTGTGTGTGCGTGCACCGGAGCATGTCTAATCTAAAAACAACCCACTTGGCTAGATTCCTGTGACCCGGGCAGTTAGCAGCTAGTCTGGTTAGCGGCCCGCTATACAATGCTTCCATCTCGGTGTGCCAAATCTTTCAGTAGCAATGTGATTAGCAGATGTGTAACAAAAACAACACACTGCAGGAAGAAGGCTTCGCTCCAGAGGGCTGTAGCCCGGCTATACATCTGCTAGACGTGTCTTAGCACCGCATACCACCACCAGTCTCTCTCCGCTAACGCCACCACTGGGGAATGGTGCGGTAATGTACAGAGGGGAAAACTGCAATCTGTCAACAGCAGTCAGAGTGGCATTCTGCTTGTTGCAAGTTAGCTCTCAAAAGCTAAGCTAGTTGTGATGTAGCTTATTTCGCAAATCACTGGCCTTTTGAGTTAAATAAAAACAGAAAAAAAGCGTAGCCAATAAAAAAACCCTTTACAAAGTCACATTATCAATCGCCTTTTCAATAAAGGTTGCAGACTGCAAAACTTTATATTTTATAGGTTAAGATTAACAGTAAATGATGCCTGTGAGGAGGAACAGCATTCACATGTACCACTGAAGACGACCGGAAACAGCCTTTTGAGTGTGTCTGTATTGAGTGCATTTGGATGCCGTTCAAAGAGATAACCCACACATGCTGGTGTTTGAAGCAGCCTTTTTTTTTTTTTTTTACTGCTGTTTCACTGCAACAGCCGCTCTGTAAAATCAATAGCAGAAACAGCTAACCATTCTGCCAATACTGCAAACCGCCATTAACCACCACGGGCACTAAGCCCACGCACAAACTGACCACGATGATGTCTAAATAACAGGCCGGGGGGCGGGGGTAGGGCACAGGTCGCTTGACTCCCAGCTGAAAGGTTTTGGGTTCGAACCCCAGCGTCCAACCGTCTACCCTGTAGGCGCCCTTGAGTAAAGCCCTGCCTGTAAAGCGAGGCATTGTCAATAAGCAGGGGTATCCAAGAGGGGGGCACAATACTGTACTGCAAAGTAAGATGTATTTTCTTTTTTTAAGTGGTCGATTGAAGATATGGGGGAGGAGATGTTGGGATCAGGGCAGGCGCCCGGACACGGTGACCCCATTTCCCCATTCCTTTGTTTTTCTTATTCCATTCTACCAAACATATGCAACTGAAAATGAATTCCTTTTCATTTCAAAAAGTACAAAAAAAAACACTGAGATTTGATTTTCACCCAAAAAAAAAGAAAGAAAAGGCCATTAACCAACTGGTTGACGGCGTGTATGTAAAAATAAACAGAATGGGGGGGGAGGTATTATTAGGAACCGATGAGTCAGGCTAACCCGATACAGCGGCACCACAGCACGCGTGGTCAAATCCTTGTGCTCGTTTGTCTCCTCGGCAGTAAATTGTTCGGACCAAACCAGACACCGTCACATTATCCGTCGTCATGACATTAGGGTCAGAGAACTGCCGGTCGATACCAGACCCGCTCAAGAGCTTCTCTCACTTTGAAGCACCGGTTCAAAGGATCGGTTATGGATCCCGGACCCGGGCCGGATATCGGAGCGCGATGGCGGTTCTTCTCATGCAAAACACACAGTGGGTACGGCGGGAGGGTAAACAAGTGGGTTGTAGCGTAGCAGAGGAGCCGGGGATCTCAGCGGGTTCCCAGGGAGCTGCAACCCCCCCTGGGGCCTTTCCTCTCATATTTCCCAACTGAAGCAACGACTGGAGGAGGAGGAGGAGGAGGAGGAAGAGCAGGAGGCAGACACCAGCAGCTGAGGAGTTGTCAACACCACACTCGGGAATGAATAACAACCTAAATCCACTGATTTAGGTATACAAATGGCTGAAAGGAGGAAAATAAAAAGAAAGTATGCACATGATTGTAACTACATGTTGGTATGCGTTTACTGTTGGGCCGGTGAAACCTCACAGCACCGTACAACTGTGAACTGCCCAGTTTGAACCAACTGTCACGACACACATCTGACCCCCCTCTAGAGATGACACTGGGAGAGTTGTAGATCACAGGGTTTGAACCTCCTCCACCAGAGAGAGAGAGAGAGAGAGAGAGAGAGAGAGAGAGAGAGAGAGAGAGAGAGAGAGAGAGAGAGAGAGAGAGAGAGAGAGAGAGAGAGAGAGAGAGAGAGAGAGAGAGAGAGAGAGAGAGAGAGAGAGAGAGAGAGAGAGAGAGAGAGAGAGAGAGAGAGCAGGAGACAACACACAGCCAGCCAGCCTCCCACATCTCAGCTGGTCTCTTCAGCCAGAAGCTTCTTAGAGTACAAGCAGGAAACAGACTGAAGGAGTAGGCGAAGCCCTGGAAACTAACTACACACACTCCCAACTCCAAACCATAATTCATAGTGGGTAAGACACCACAGAGAATATCATAGCAGAAAACACTGAGGTTCAGGTCACCTGGTTACAAAATACTTTACATTGCTGATGTGGGGGCGGGATAGCCCCGTGGACCGGCTACACAACCTTGTAGCCATTAGCCGCCTGGCAGGAAGCCTCTCAAGACGACGCTACGGCCGTTAGCCGTTTAATGTTAGATTCCGTTAGCAACTGACAGGCAGATTAGCTTGCGTGCGCTCCCACCACTCCTGGAGGGAGACGAGCTCGGAAGACCCAAGAATGTCAGGAATCTGAAGAACTCTGTGGTGGTTCCCGAGCGTTACTTCACTCTTCCGTCACCAAGAAAAATACACAAGAATGAACGGACAGACCCATGAAAGGGAGCTGAAGACAACTGTCCAAGGATTCCAAGCATAAATAAACCAGCTTTCCTCAAAAGACAGACAGAGGCCTAACCTTTTCCTTGTGTATCCGACATTTGATCATGTGCTGTGGCACAACGCGGACAATGTGGAGATTTTCTTCGATTTCTTGACAGAGCACTGACGTGAACCCTGTTGTACGCAACACAGTTAATAACAGAATAGTGCACACCAGACACTTTGCGTCGTGTACGCTATCGAGCGGTTATCACCCTCCCATCAAACGGGATGAGATAAGCAGGACTTCCAAAGGGCGGCCACGACAGGGCTGGACATCTTGACACTGTTGGGAAGGGAGGGATGGGGGAGACAGGAGAATCCACAAGAGACCAAGTGGAGTGGATCGATCCATTCCGAGCATGTTCTTGTGTCTGTGGGGTTTTTTTTTGTCTAAAAACAGCTTATAGGTGCCAGCCCCTGCGGTTAAACGTACTGTATGGTTGCATACATCCTACCATTGATATAGCACCCTATCATTGTAGGTATTGTATTAGTGCACCAAAGACAAATGCAGTGTGGTGTGGTGATTGACCTGACCAATGGCTTCACCCGTTCATTTCACTACTATTTTTCATACCCTACCCTATATTAGACATGCCATTATTAAAGCGATTATTAGAAGACGTTGAATTGGTACAATTAACTCTGTATGGGTGGAAATGACAGTTGCTTTGCGTACAATGGAGCCACTCCAAGTTAGCAGTCGCAGGAGGCTGTCAGGACAAAACAGAACCCAACAGCGTCCTGTCCACTCCGACTGGCTGTGCAACTCTGTAGCCCTGCAGCTCAGTGGCGTGAGTGGGAGGGAGCTTGGGCGTGTCCACAGCAAGATAAGGCTCTGGTATACAAAGAGACAGGTACGGGCTTACCAGAATCTTTCATTCGCCGAACCCATCAGGGATAGGGGAGGTGACGGTGATCGGCGCTGACTACATACTGTACACGTCCGGGCTTTTCCAAGCTAGGAGCCAGTCGAAACGTCACACATTGTGTGCTGAATTTCTTGGGTTTTCATTCGGGATTACGCTGGGATGACAAAGACTCAATGAGGTGTACGTTGGCAAACGTTCTCAGACAATTCACGGTTGACTGTCATTGGCAAGCACACAAAAGCACTGACCAATGGCTCATTTCACAACCAGGAAGTCCCTCACATTGGACAAACAAGAGTTCAATAATTCCCTTTCTCGTCTTTTTTCCCCAACCTTTGGTAACAACTTGTACAATATGAAGAGGTATCTTGATATGACAAAGGACACGGTTTCTTCCTGCTTGGCACGTAGCCTCAAAGAATAGTGTTTAAAAGAAACACACCTGCTAAATTTAACTGAAGCTAGCTGTGTGACCCATTTACACAGAGTCAGAATCTGACCGCTTTACCTTTGCAGCACTTTGAGGTAAAAAAAAAAAGTGTTTACCCAGAGCTGTCCTGTTAACGCACCCCCACTTTCCTGTGTCCTGTATTCCAAAACACAGTCAGGCTGACTCTACGGACTGAACCAAAGCGAGCCACCGGGGTGGACGACCGCCGGCAGAATACATGAATGAACTGCCGAGCGGCGAAACCGGGCCACTCATCTTTCTGGAAAGAGGAAGCAAAAATAGAGAAGAGAAGGAAAAATAGGACTCTAATCAAGAGCCACAGAGAGGAAGCGTGATAATGAAAAATGAAGAAAAGTGCCACATCCATCAACGTTGAGAGACCTGGCACCCTCCCAGGGAACACCGGGAACGCCATGCGTCACGTGACCTGGATATAAACAGGTCACTTTGTTTCCTCCTCTGGATTCCAACGCCGCGGTGCACAACACAATCCCTACAGGTGCAGCAGAGACACTTGTATCGCACGAAACCGCCCCGACTAGGAAATGGACCAAATCCAAAATAGTCTTGTGTCAAGCAGTCTAAAAAGTCTGCGTCTAGCGCTTGTGGTAAAAAAAAAAAAACTCTTGTTCTCCTTTCACAAACATTTGACGTGAGTTGCTTGGAGCTTCCGTGGGAGATTTCAGACTTCAATATGTATTGTGTGTTCGCAGCTGGAAAATGACCTCATTCTTTTGTCACGCCACCACATCTTCTCAAATGTCCCGCTGCACCACGATGGCAATAGCACCAACCAAGTAGTGATATCATTGAACACATAATGTCCATGTTTGTCATTCTTTAACACGAGTGAGTAGCTCCTGGTACGAGTTGAGTATAATTGCACTACTACAATGCACTACCTCACTTTCACTTTTGTATTTTGTATTTGGTACTTGTATTTTTGTGTTCGTACTTGTATTTTTCTGTGTTGTCTGTAAAATGTCTGTTTGTTTGTGTGATTGTTCATTTTGTTCATTTTGCACCGCAGGTCTGAGAGGACTGCAATTTCATCTGTGCTATATGCCTGCCATGTAGCACACTTGACAATAAAGTTACTTGAACTTGAGTTCCATCTCTTCTAGCCCTACAGTACATACTGCAAGGCACAGAAGTACCGCACGCGCATACGCACACACAGCAATTGGTGAACAAAGGACATAATCGAAGATGTCAGGGTACTTCACAGAGACGTTAACAGGAGATCCCGGGTCAAAATTAACCATGGTGTGCGCCTTTTATCCAAAGCGACTTACAAAGAGTACATTTGTCAGACGAAGATGAAACATTTCATTGCTGACCAATACTAGACCATGAGCCCTGCCACGCGACGCTACACAATGCACACACTACTTGGGGTTCTGCATATGTGGCTCCATTCAGACCGCGAACGAGCTACTTCTGCACCCTGTGGCCTGACACGACTGACAGCTTATTCCCTCTGAAGATGACGGCCGGCGCCGCATGCAGTCTCCGAGTCTCTCCCTGACAGCCGGCCAGGTGCGCGGTCCAGAGGGCCCTGCACCTGTCACAGGTGTCTCAGGTGTAGAACAAACAGCGCGGCGGCGCAGGGCAGGTAAGGTCAAGGACGAGCGCGGCAGATGAATATCTTAAACCAGTTCTGTGAACACCTTGACGTGCCACTACAGACTCCTCCACAGCAGGACCTGCCGAATAAGGGGGAAGCTGCAGAATAAGCTAAAATCAATAAGTGACTGATGTTTAACCTCACCCGAATGCTCACGTCTACATGTATTCTCCTCACATTGTATGTGTGCATATTTTCATAAATATCAGCACACTTGTTTAAAATGTGCTTTATAATTCCAAATACGCTCCTTCGCCTCTGCTGTGACACCCAGATTTCCAATATTATAAGTAACAAAGTGCATCTCATCATAAACATTGCATACTCTTGTTACATTTAAAAGATCTACAAACAGGCGTGTCCCATTTACATTCAAATTTCAGTTTGAGCTCTCTATGGGAAGGGCTGATGACAGAAAGATGAACGCCACTGACAGACCAAAACAAACACAATAACTAGCCATCAATTCAGTCCCAAGGTCTTGATCCACCATGGATCTGGGTTTTTACACACACACACAATGAAGTACTCTACAGTCGCAGACAACATCTACAATCCAGAGAGAAGAGCTGACAACAGTGTGGCAGCTATGACAGGTAGAGAGCGAGAGAGAGAGAGAGAGAGAGAGAGAGAGAGAGAATAACAACAAAACGAGAGCGAAAGAGCGATAGAGTGAGTGAGTGCAAGGGAAAAGCAAGAGCATGGAAGACAAGCTGCGACATGTGGGCCTATCCCTGTGAATGATTCACTATGAAGTGTGAGTGTGAGTCTGTGTGATCTGAAATACGGAAAGAATGAACAAAGTGAGTAAAGAGTCTGACACACAATTCTATGACCCACACCATCCTGTGATGATGAAATTGCTGGCAGATAAGAGATGTTTGAATTTGGTTGGGAACATTAATCCACTATATTCAACGTTATTGTTTACTTTACTAACTTAACGTTGTAGAATTAGCTTTACTTTTACAGTTATTTAGAAGTATTTTTTTATATTTAGTTTCATTACCATGTATATCTAATAATTACCTACAAGATGGTAGTAGCACTAGTCAGGCTAGGTATTGCATAATATAACATGTTATAACAGTTTTTCATTGTATTGGACATATGGTATAACACAAGTCCAGAAGAGGCTTGTGAAATGTGTAGGGTATCCTATACAGCAATGTCTGAAGTGAATAATCAACTGACAGCAGGCTGTATGTGTAGCAATACGATACTAACGAAAGCACACATCCCTGTAACTTTGCAGCACATTTCAGACAGCAAAATGGATGTGAACACAGGCTGTGTCTGCTTTTTAGAGGTTTCAGATCTTTTGAAGTCCGTTTCTGTGTATGTGGTAATTAACAGGGGTCTCTTTAAAGCGCCTTTTATTAGGTAGACGAATCATTGGGAGCCTAAATACTGACAAGAAACCAAATGACCCCTAAAAACTAAATTATAGGGAGTTCTCCCGGACTGCATCGCGGATGGACACACCCTCCTTCTGTGGTCTTCTGTGTTCCGTTTCCTCATCAATATCTGTCACAATCTCTTGAGGTATATATAAATATAGACAATTCACGGGGCTTTATTAACTTTTTTCCGCAAACAGTCAGATTACGTTAATCACAGATACTGTGCTTAGAAAATAACCTCCCAGCAAACTAGCTATGGAACTAAGACTAAAAGTTGCGAAACTAATTCAGCAAATAATATATACGGCCATCAACAGGCCGCAATAATTATGCATCTCATGATATACATCTAAATTACACTCAGGAAATCAAACACACATCCCCGACTGAGTGAAGGACTCAAACTGGATCCTTACATTCAGCAGGAGAGGAGAAACATGGGAGCTTTCTGCACTAACTTCTCTTGTGTGAATAACACACAATTTAAAAACCGATGTAAAACAATGGACTACCGAGTCAAACACCAGAGGGTCTCTCTCTCTCTAAAGCTCGGCTAAGTTGAGACCAAAGTAGACGACACACCCTCTGTGCAAACTAACCCAGTCAGATCATTTAGCAGCCCGCTATAGTGAACAAGCATTGGTGATCCCTGCGGCACAGCAACGACTAGAAACGACACATTATAGACAGGAGTCGATATACATATGACGCATTATAGATAGGAGATGTTAAAGACATTGAGTGCCGTTCATGCAGCGGACAGATTTAGTAGAGTATCCACATCCAAGGGGTCTTAATACACACATCCTGTCCCCGGACACATCCCAGTGTTTCACGACGACAGGAGACACTAGTGTGTTCACAGCGCCGTGTCCTCCTACCTGGACATAGTTGTTCTCGCAGTAATCTGCCACTCGGGTCAGGTTCTGGTAACTCTCCACAAGCGCTCGTTTACCAGCGGGAATCTCTTCCTCTAACAGCATTTGTAGCTCTGCCATTTTACATCTCTCCTCCGCAGAGCGTCCGCCGGGCTAGCTTTCTCCCCCTTTTCAGATTGGAAACCACCACCGGCGCTCGCTTGACAAACTCCGTCGCTATTGTGGGATTCGAGCTGCTCTGGGCTCGGCGTAACCCCCCATCTGGGAGAGAGAAGTAGCACAGAGCGAAGCACTTTGAACTCGGGCAGCGCGGCATGCCGGGTAATGTAGTCAAAAGTAGTGAAATATCCGGCTTGTAACGGTTTTCTACATAGACGAGTAATCGCACCACCGGCCTTTTTTCTTTGAAAAGTTCGAATCAATACATATCATGAAGTTATAATATCAACAATACACTCTTGGTTTGCCAATTTTCTTTTATTTTCGGTATTATTTGTCTGCTATATTGTCAAATTGATCGGTCGACTCGGTGCAGCTGAACCTGCTTTGGAACTACAATTACCCACAGAGCCCATCCCAGTGATGCATTCTGGGATGTGTATGAACTATCCTCGGGATGTAGTTGCAAAGTTCCCGTCAAGATTGTCGAGAACTACAACTCCCTGAGCATACAGAGCCTGTCATTACTTGGCTGTTTATGGCGTCTGTTTGTAGGCGTTAGAGATAGCCCCGCCGATAGATAGGCCAGATTTCTTCATGGTAAGTCAACTAATGTTACCAGCTATTTTGTTGAAAAGGGTCGATTAGCATGTGTTGTATTTGGTACATGATTTGTTAGAACTGGGTCAGTACGCCGACACAGCCTCCTACTGGTGTTGTCCTCAAAACACTAGGCTTTGTTATGTTTTCTACAACAAGGAGAGTTTAAGACGCATCGGCTTTCCAAACGATTGCCATTCTGTCGTTTAATTACTGTGATCTATACCATTATCCGGCTGTGCAAAAGCTACCGATCACGCATGCGTGTGTCTGGCCTAAACTGCTGCTTGTCTCGACCCCAAAGGTTGTTTTATTGTGATTTTCTGGCTTCGTCATGGAGTGCGTCAGTATGGAGACTGGAAACCCACTCGCACAGTTGCGCTTTGAGGCAGCCGTGAAAGTGATCAAGAGTTTACCTCCAGACGGTAAGGATGACCGATGTACTATGTCCACTGTCACCAGTGTCCGTCCTGTTGACGCCGGACTGTCAATGCCCGGTGCTCCGACTCGAGGAGAGACAGGTGTGCTGAGGAATGAAGAGTGATATATATAAAGAATCGCACAGACGCCAATGTGTTGATGCACCTCAGAAGTAGTTTCCAGAGTTGGTAAAGCTGTGTGGAGAGGTAAACCGCTTGTTGAGCCTGCCACCTTCATGGGCGCTTTAAAACGCTGAACCCATAGACTGGCTTTGTATTTGTCACTCTGGAGGCTGGTTGTTTTGGCAGTACATTTCACCATGAAACACATCTCTGTCTACCGTACATGTAATGTTTATGTAATGTTTAAAGTGAAAGGAACTGGCACATTTTTGTAAACTCTGATGATCATGGCTGGTCTCACTCAAACATTTATTTGTTTTGTTTTTTTCAACCTATTTTTTTCTATCTCCAGGTTCATTTCAACCGTCCAATGACATGATGCTCAAATTCTACAGCTACTACAAACAGGCCACACTAGGCCCATGCAACATCCCACGCCCTGGCTTCTGGGATGCTGTGGGAAAAGCAAAATGGTACATGGTTTTTTGGATCATGCATAGTTCTCATACATAGTCCATATATCTCTCTTGCACCATACATAGTCCACATATCTCTCTTGCACCATACATAGTTCATATCTCTATGTGTTATCACCCGGATTATAAACATGCTTTAAAAAAAGAGGGAGAGAGGGAGAAAGAGAGAGAGAGATATTGCGTTGTGTGTGGAGTTGAAGAAAAGGATCTTTGGACCTGGTCAGTGAATGATACTGCAGGGAATGTAACCTCTTACCTATATAGTCGCATGGGGGGTGTCATGTGTCTCTGTCACACAGTTGGGAGTAATTCTTGAATATATAAACTGTTTAAATGATGGGCTTCATGATTTTGTGATGTTTGTTTATTGAAGCACCAAGGGAGCATATCCAAGGGACATGCTCGAAAACACTTTTTTTACAACTTGCCCAACCTTAGATAACCTCACTAACTAACTGAACTGAAACCCACACTAGACTGAATAATTATTTGAAGTTGACGTTATACGTGACACGTTAAAAGCAGAGTCGAAAGCGAGCATTGTGCTGTTCCAAACTCATGTTAAATGTGTTTTTAATGTTTTTGGGCTTCCAGGGATGCATGGAATTCTCTTGGGGACATGTCGAAGGAAGAGGCAATGGCGGCCTATGTGAACGAGATGAAGCTGGTAACAGTCTCACAGTCTCATTTTCCCTCTCTGTCTCACTCTCTGTGTCTCTCTCTGTCAATAAATGTCCTCGCCAATAAACCATTACTAAGCAATCAGTTAAAGTCAAGTAAAATACGAAGACATCACCTGCCTGTATATTTTATGATTGAATTTGTATATTGGATTGTCACATGGGAGTTTGTGATTTCAGTCAGTGTCCTGGTGCACAGTGCACACACAGACACACACACACACACACACACACACACACACACACCGATGGTGCTAGTCGTCGGGTCGGAGACGTGTTTGATTATTGATCTGCAGATCCTGGAGGGCATGCCGATCACGGACGAGGTGGAGGAGCTGCTGAAGGTGATGGGTCCGTTCTACGAGCTGGTGGACGAGAAGAAGAGGATCACGCAGATCTCCGACCTGAGCAGCGGTACGGCTCGCATTCTCGCCTCCCCTGGCGTTCACCGCCCGCCCTCTGCGGTCGTTTGTTGTTCACCTTTTTTCTCTGTGGCTCTGTCGAGTTTTAATCCTCCTCTTCCGTCGCACGCATCAGCCCGTTTGACGCGGTTTGCTAGGCAGCTGGAAGGCAAGTACATGGCTGTGGGTTTGACACCCCCCCCCCCACCCACCCCTGATCTGTCCCCTGTGTGCTGTCATTGAGTGGCCTGGTGTCCTTGCTCCCTCCATCCCTTAGACTCCTTTTAGTGCGCACAGTAGGAACCTAGGTGGTCATCGTGCATATCCCATATACCCACAGTGTGGCGGAGTGGCGTTTGTCTGTTGTATTGGGTGGCCTGACATGCCTGTTGTTTCAGAAGGGTTTAGGTTTTGTTACCAGTGCTCAGATGTCAGACCAAAAACAGTCAGCGAGAACGTAATTCCATGCCCCATAGTCGTACATTTTATATTGGAAAGAGGAAGAGGGAAAGTTAAGGCACGTCGTTTACCGAGTTAGTAATGGGGCAATACCGTGGGGTATAACGTGACCGCCTGGGGTATAAAGGTGAGGCGATTCTGTTTGTTTTGTTCAAGTCCACAATAACAAAAAGTGCAGCAATGTTGTCAAATGTCATCAACTAGTGCTGTTGGTCTTCTCCCTCTCGGTAGACATGTAATTGTAACAGAGTCTTGAGTAAAATAGGCTTTCATCGTGCAGTCATGGTTTTAGGGTAACTGTAGCATGTCAAAATAAATATGTTTAGCTATTTAGTGGACTGAGTGCAGAAACGCAAGGCATCGACCAGTGTTGATGCCTTGCTCTACCATTTGAGCTGGACTGGGAATTGTATTCCTAACCCTGGCAGAGGTAATGCCTTGCTCTACCAGTTGAGCTTGACAGGGAATTGAACTCCTAACCCTGGCAGTGGTCATGCCTTGCTCTACCAGTGACTGACCACCACTGACCAGTGTGTTGTGGTCACAGGGTTTGGGACGATGCTGTCTTCGAGACCGTCCAAGAGCGTCACCAAGAGCATCATCAGGAACATGGAGCTGAACGGCTCTCTGGAGGGCCGGCCCACGAGAAGCAGACCCGAGGTCCTGGCTGGGGAAGCTGCAGATAAAGAAGAGGAGGAGGAGGAGGAGGAAGATGATGACGACGATGATGATGAAGAAGAGGAGGAAGAGGAGGAAGAAGATGTGGAGACATACCAGGTCCAAAAAGGTAGAGAAGAAAAATCGACTAATAACATGTGTTGTATTTCTGTCTAATTTTGTTGTTGTTGGCCCCACTGCGGACAATGAACTAAGGTTTCGCCATATTGATAAAAGCTGATGGATCGATTGCTCTCTCAAAAATTGTGAGCTTGCTGCAATTCTTGCAATCGATCACATGGGGAATGGGAAAAGAATCAAAATTAGTTGGACTATTGGACTAAGTTGGACTGTTAAGGCTGACCGTCCACCATTTTGATTTCAGACCAGAACTCAAATAAAAAGGCTCCGTCGAGGAGAAGCAAGGGTCCTCTGACCAATGGGAAGATGCCCAACGGTGATCACCACCTGTCCAACAGAGCTCAGCCCAAGTCCAACCTGAACGGCCATGACGGCCCCCAGGATCTAGCTCACACCAATGGACACTCTCACCCAGGTCAGAAACACGGCCATTTTGGATCTACAGCGGTTGGTTTTTGAGTTTGAATTTCTTTTTGTTTTTAGTGGTTAACGTATGGGCCTGTATTTCTTACTGTCTAATATTTATCTAATCTTTTACTATTATTATCGTTGAGTAAATGCTTTTAAAACACATGTCATTAGGGAGCAGGTTTGGGTGAGGGGTCATGTGCTCCCGGATGCCTACAGGTGAGGCAGACATTGGGGTCTCGAACCCAGAACCTTCCAGCTGGGAGTCACAAACCCTAGCCACTACACGATCTGGCCCCCTTGAGACACTCAAAACACCAAACGTCTTGTTGTATTCTTAAACGCAAGTCAGTTCAGTTTTGAACTAGGAATGGGCAATATGGCCTAAAATCCATATTGCAATATACATTGCGGCCTCTTGCGATAACGATACATATCACGATATATAACATATAATAGACCCATTTCAGAACAGGTTACATAGACCCATGGGACCATGTCCTTACATTACGGCCCTTGTAATTTCAATCCATCGTGGGCCTATTGTAAGGAGCACCTTTTGAAAATGACTGTTGATGAAGATGACGATGATGCATTGCAGCCGGTTGCAGCTCGTGGCTGTAAATTTCGCAGGTAGATTGTGTCATCAACATGCGTTATCGCGATAGAGCATAGAATTAAAATCTCTATTGTAGGCCATTTTTTATCGTTTATATCGTTTATTGTTTATATCGCACATTACTATTTTGAACTGAACATTGAAAACGGATCGCGTCATTCGACTTAAATGTCATCGAGTGTGCGCTCAGTCCAAAAGAATGGTGAATTTCAGCTTCGCAGCGACTTTTTTTAAAATATTTTTAGTCTGCCACAAGAAAGACGCATCGGCACGACCTTGTTCACAAGCACGTCGCTGTTTGTGAACAAGAAGGGCTGCCCTAGAGTTCATTGGTTCGGCAAGGCAGGTTTTCTGGTAAGTTGTCCTCAGGCTGCCGTTGAGGGAAGCATTTAGAGAAGGACTCGTGAGTCTACTCAAGTACTTACAAACGACATTTCAGAATGATTTCAAGGAGTACTTTGAACTGAAGTAAATGATTGAGTTATGTTAACGCAATCTGGGTCCACATGAAGAAGTGCGCAAGTGAATGTTTGCTACCTCGTCCTAGTTCTTTCAGCATAAGTATTATCGTCGTTCTTGTATCGGAACCTCCCAACACGTCTTAAGAAGCGAATCAAAATGGTTCCTAAGCACGTTGTACACTAGATTAGCCCCCCCGCCCGGCCCTCCATTGTCCAGGTGTTCTTTCTTTCCCCATGTGACCCAATAATCTCCTAATCTTAATCCCTGGCGCGACTCTACCACTCAGCACTTTTTCCTGGGGAAACACTTTGTGCTCTGAAACGTCCCGTGAGCCCAAACACACCGTTGACTGCAGTAGACGAATGGCTGTGCACACATGCGCGCGCACACACACACACACACACACACACACACACACACACACACACATTTTCTGTATGATGATCACATGGGGCCATTTAGCTGTAGTCCTCGGTAGATGAAGGGGACTGGGGTTGCGACCGGGTGTTCGAATTTCAGTCGAAAGGATCCGTGTTCGATTTCCCCCGCTGTCCTCTACCTCCACGTAAATACCCTTGAGATGGAGACGTCTCACCCCTAACCTTCTCCTCGGTGTCCGGGCCTCTGCTTCCAAGATGCTGCCTCTCCTCAGCGACTGGTGAATTGAAGCCCCGGTGGTTTTGTGCTTTCCTCCCCTCAGCTTCAGACCCCAGCGAGGAGCGGTCTGGTCTCAGTCTGGCCAATGACTCAGACAGCGAGGTCTACTGTGACTCTGTGGACCAGTTTGGTCAGGAAGAGGCAAGTGTTACACGCACACACACACACACACACACAGGCAATGTATGCACAAACACGGAAATCATCGACACATACACGCGCACGCACACACACACACACACACACACACACTGATCAGTGGCAAACAAAGACAGTGATACATCATAGAGTAATGACTTATTAATGATGATGAGGATGAAATTCTCTGCGGCATTTCCGAACGTCAGCATTGAAATGCGCAAGAGCAGCATTCGTCCCGAAAATCCAGTAGAGCCACTTTGCGGTGGCATTGTTTCAGCTTTCAGAGGAGGACGCGTTTGTCACTGGGAGATCTCTGGGCCGGAGTCTCTAACCCTGCCCTGCGTCCTCAGGGCTCGGAGAGGAACCACTCCCCGGGGGACCTGGACGAAGACGAGGGCCAGGGCTCCCTCCCCCCCGCCCTGGAGTATGACGCCCGGCAGCCCCCGCCGCTGGGAGAGCTGCCGGGGCCCGGGGAGGGGGTGAGGTGCGGGGGTGAGGAGGGGGAGGCCAGCGGGGGGAGCTCCCAGAGACAGAGTCTCAACGGAGACGCGGCGGGAAGGTGCCACGTGGGCGGGGGGAGAGGTGAGACACGCTGCTGAAACCAGGGGATGTTAACGGCCCGGTTCACCCTTTGTACCTGCTAGCCTGGTGTTCCCGGTTAACCAGGCCACCTTTCTCACCCTCAGTTACTATTTCACTGTTATCCAGGAAATACTGTATGTCTACCCACTGAGTAACTATTCACTCTTAACCAGGCAATAGTGACTGCCTTGTCTGTTTATTGTTATTTTACACTTAACCAGTAGCGGTCCGTTTGCCAGTTGCCAGTAAGCGCTCTCTTAATGTACTGACCACAGACACACACACGTCAAGCCATTAGTTTCCCAGCAACGAGCGAGAGCGCGTGTCAACATCCGCGACGCCAACTCGACTTTTAGCGTGCGAGTTGCGGTGCGCGAAAGGGTTTCCAAGGGTTTCCCCCCCACCTGTGACCGCGATCCTCAGATACCGATCAGACGGTGCAACTTCCGCCCGCGAACACACTTCCTGTTCTTTGTCTGTTTGTTTTTTCTTTCACCTAGGCTCCAGGCCACTGAGGGGCGCCGGCTCGGAGAGGCTGGGGGCGGGCGGCTGGCGGGGCGACGAGGGCGACGGCGAGCGGTGGGGGGGCCGCGGGACCCCCGCGGGGAGCCTGAACGAGCAGATCGTGGTGGCGCTCGGACGGCTGCAGGAGGACATGCAGAGCGTCCTGCAGAGGCTGCACACGCTGGAGGCCCTCAGCGCAACACAGGTTTGTAGCACAGGGGGGAGGGTGCTAACCAGCCTAGCGTTGACTAGCGCCGCGTGGGTTGGTGTTGACTGGCACTGACCGGTTTATTGTAACCTAGCGCTAACCAGGTTAGTGTTAACTACTGCTCAATAATTTGGTGTTAAGTAGCGCTAACCAGGTTAGCATAATACAGTGCTAACATGGTTAGTCGTTAAGTCATTAGTTAAAAACATCTCAAAGTTCATGGCATCTTTTGTGACTGCAGTAGATGAGCTAGAGATGGACAGGGAGATTCATTCTCGGTGTCTTTGCATCGCTTGCATGCTG
Source organism: Urophycis tenuis (assembly GCA_036785325.1). Classification (NCBI taxonomy): domain Eukaryota; kingdom Metazoa; phylum Chordata; class Actinopteri; order Gadiformes; family Phycidae; genus Urophycis; species Urophycis tenuis. The sequence goes on from JAXIVH010000009.1 coordinate 7,667,968, forward strand.
CCGGTAAGGTAATGCTTCGTCGCTGATATTTGTGCCAATTTTGCATATCTTTTGCACACTCCCATCAGGCGAGGTCACTGGCGATGTCGCCTACATTCGCGTCGCCCCGAGTGAACAAGTCCAGAAAGGTACGTTCATCATCAACATCATCGTCATCATATTATGTTCCCGGCTTCTAAGCTGACATGCAAAGCTATCATCAGCATTAAACAGACAGTAACACCTGTTTTTGTGAATAGATGTAGATAAATGTCTGTTTGAGTGAACCAGTGAAACGTTGTTTGTTTTTGATTATTTGTACTTCAACTGTGTTGCTGACTCTGTGACGACCCCTCAGAAACCGTCCTGGTGGCCCTTTGACGTCTCCCCGGGCACGGTGGCGTTCGCGGTGGTCTGGCCATTCGTGGTGCAGTGGCTCATCCGCCTGTACCTCCAGCGCAGGAGAAGGTAACACACAGAAGGGTTCCTGTTTTGCCACCAACGTTGCCGCAAAAACAAAACAAAAAAAACTGACAGTTTTGTGAAACATCACCCCTCCTTCTGGACTCACTCATGGCGTCTGCCATTTTGTTTTGCTTTTAACCCCCCCCCCCCCCCCCGCGTTTAGAAGAGTCAACTGAAGCGGATTGGACCGGAACCCCCGCCTTGCAGGTGATGGCGTGGACCGCCACTAACGACCTTGTGAATCCTTTTTGCCGCGCGCCGGTTTGGGTAGCGAACGGCTGTCCCCCCCCCCCCCCCCCCCCCCCCCCCCCCCCGGCCCCACAACTACGCAGCCAGTAGCTTTTGCACTAGGGAGTACGGCACCAGACGAGTAGACGGAGAGCGAGAGTGTGAGGAGGTCCCCTGGACTAGATGTGGAATCAAAGCGAGATGAATGTATTGAATGTATTAAGGGGGACTGAAGGCCCGAATTGTAAGGAAGGTGAAAGGTTGAAACTGTTATGAGAGGATTACAGTTAAAAACAAATCTGCGAACGGTTTAATCATTCAGACGAGTCCATGCATTGATCGCTTTAGCATTTTTCATGGTGCTTCTGTATTTATGTTTTATCATGTGCGTAATCAGTTTGCTTTTGTATAGTTTTGTGTCACACATTGTTTGCCACACACTTGTTTTCATTAGTTGCCCAGATAATGCTGCTACAATATTCTGATAAATGTTTCTAGGCAATGAGGGTTAAATGTGATGATGATACATAGCTCAACTGAAATAATGAATTAGAAAATGATAAGGTGAATAGTTATAAATCATGTGAATTAAAACGTATTACTGGTTTAGTACAACAGCTTCATGTACATCAATTTGTATAATACACCTGATCATTTGATCATTTATTGTTATGTGTTTGTGTTGCAAGTTTTTTTTTGTTTTTTTTCATGTTATGAATGAATAGTATGCATATCCATCCACTGTTTAACATAACGCTCATTATTTGACTACAAATAATGAGTTCATGTAATTGGTTTAATTGTTTTCCCAATTGGAAAAAAAAAAAGTGCCTGAACATCACAAGGTACGCAGCAGATGGCATCACTGTTGTAGCGCAGAGGAAACGCTGAAAAGGTTGAAAGGTTGCCGTAGCTCGGCCTCTTCGTCTGGGACCAAAATGACAAAGCCGTGAAGATACAATAAAGTAAATTAATTTAATAACGAGGTTCCTCGTTAGTTTTGACTGATCTCACCTGAACGCCGGGCACTTTGGAGTTATCGTTGGTCTTTAACCGAGTAGCCTTTTAGCTCTATAGCTACATGCTATAGCACCTGCCACTGGGGATCCTGTAGCTTTTGTGTTTTGTTGACTAATTTAATTGTTTAATGTAATATCATTGTATAAATGAACACTGTGGAATTTATTTCCATTGTTTATAAATAGTAATAATATTCCTTACACTGCGTGTGTGTGTGCAAATGTTAGCAAGCAGCGAGAATGTGTGCGCATTGTATACCCTACAATAAGTGTAGTTGTAATTAAAATGCAATATTTTAAATTGCATTGCCCCGTGTCAATATAGAATGTATATCAGATGTAACAGAAGCTTTGATGATACAGTATATAATCTTTACAGAGAATTTGTTTTATTAAAAAATAAGAGTTTACCTTTTTACTGAACTAGGCTTTCTCCACGTTCTGCCATAGAGGCGGTGGCATGGAGGAGTGTGCATGTGATTGATAAGAAGCTTCCAATAAAAGACATTTTGAAACATGCCTGTCAATTATTTGCCCAAATTCCGCTGAATGTGGGATTGTATCGATTTCATAAATACCAACAAATGTTTGTACAACGTTGTGGCTACAATATTTCAATATAGTTAGGAGCAAAGATATTTAATATTTGTTTATATTAAATGTTTGAACAGCTAATGTTAACAGTGATATTACAGAAAGTAAATATTACATATGAAATGTTTATTTGGGCAATGCTGCTTTCTTGGTACAGGGTTGGTGTCTTGGAAAATATGAATAGTCAGTCGGAGATTAAATTTATCTAACTAAATGTCATTCAACAGTAAGATTATCTTCTTCAATTTGTTAAAAAACAAAAGTTAAAAGACAAAAAGGTATCCGCTGTCCAATACACACTACTAACATCTTCAAGCCTTTTCATTTGCAAGATGTGAATCATGCATTGTTGAAAAGACCACTATGAACTGAAACCACAAACTCCAAGTTACAAACATACATTTTATTTGTAATTTTCTCTCTGAGATACATAAAACTTTATGAGCAGTAGCAGCAGCATTCAGTGAACAATACTAAAGAAAAAAACAATTTCACTCACAAACAAAATCTCTTAAAACACTGATAATAGAAAACATGCCGTTTAAAAATGAAGTAGTGCACGGGCTTAACCAGAATGTACATATAAAACATTAGGAATATATTAATGATATTTCTTTTTTTTACAAGCTCAATATTAACAAAGAACCCACTGACTGATGTTGAAGAGCAGAACACTTATGAACCGTTGTTCATAAGCTATGTATCGTTTGTTAGGAAGCAGAGTTAGGTCTTAGCGCAACTGTATTGTAAAAGTGAAAAAGTGAGGGCAAAGTGATCACGATGACACCGACAATACATACACAACCATGAAGCCATCAATCACGAGAGCTCCGGAACCATCCAATCATTTGGTAAAATAAGGAAAAAAATTAGCCAAAAATGTAGAGGGAAATATCAGCTCCTGTGCCAGGTCTTCTTTTAACCTCTTTTAGTGATGATGGCACCTAGCTAAAACCGTTTAAAACTACAGACGCAGCCAATACACTGCAGTGTGAATTGAAAACACGCGCGCACACACACACACACACACACACACACACACACACACACACACACACACACACACACACACACACACACACACACACACACACACACACACACACACACACACACACACACACACACACACACACACATCCCCCCCCCCCGCCACCCACCGACCAATCAAACGCGATAAAAGCGAAGAGCGCGGGCGTTCCCTAGAGGCTGAACCCGGACACGGCCAGGTGCTGCGCCTGGTTCCTCGCCTGGAAGTACGACGTGTCTGTGTCGTTCTCCGGCTGCGGGACAAAGGGCATGGCCTGGTTCTGGATGTCGTCCCAGTCCAGGCCCTGGAACAGCGGGTGGCCCCTCAACTCTGGACGGGCACACAGGACAAAAAACAGGGGGGGGGGGCGTGAAAAAACGCTGGTCTGCACCACATGCCGGGGAAGCAAACCTCACGGGCACCCCGGGGTGCCTCGGCACTCTGGGAAATGGATCCTCGAAAAGCCCTTTTGAGGATCCATTTCGAAAACCGTTTCGAGTGTGACATGAACTAGCCTTGCTCTAGCTTGAATCCCAAAATGTTATTATGGTCGTGCCAACAAATGGTTACAAAATAAACAACTTAAAACAAGAAAAAGTAAAGTGAAGAATGTGTGATGCGCAGCATTGGACAAAAACTAGGTTTTAGAACCTGAGGAAGATATAATAAATATAAAAGTACATATAAATATAAGAGTGGTGTGAAGTCATGCGTCGTTTTATGGCGGCTGCTCGGGTGTTCGTTTGCCTTTGGGTGTTTTGAAGGGTTGCTAGGGTGTTCGTGGTGGTTGCTAGGGTGGTCATTGTTTAAAAGTCTATTAATTTAAAAATGTATAAATAGTAAGTTTGGAGTCATTACATGGGATGGTTACGTACCAAGTCAAGTCTGAATTGTTGTTGTAGGGCTAGTGATGCTTTAATGTTTTAATTTTTACAATGTATGCATATGAGGGAGAACACCTGATCTCACCTTTGAGGCCGGCCCGTTTGGTCATGTCCATGGTCAGCAGAATGTCGATGGCGTTCCTGGCGTTCTCCAACAGCTCCTCGTCTCCCTCCGGCCACGGGATATCTGACAGACAGACAGACAGACAGACATACTTTAATGATCCCTGAGGGAAATTGCATAAATCTGGGAGGCGTATCAAACAATCTCTGTTTAAAAAAAAAAGCAAACAGTTATTTTCTGAAGGGGCAGAAGAGGGGGAAGGGGGACCCCCGGACTGACTGACCTCGGTTGAGGATGTTCTGGAAGACCAGCTGGGGGGTCTCGTCGTTGAAGGGGGGCACACCGGTGAGGAACTCAAACAGGCAGACCCCCAGGGACCACCAGTCCACCATGAAGTCTAGAGGGAGACGGGGGGAAGACGGGCAGTCAGGGGGGGCCTGAGAGAGGCGCAGCAGCACGGTTACTCTGGTTAGCTTAGCCATGTTCACAGTTTCCCAGCAGCGGTGGGGGGAGAGCAAGCGACTAGAGCTAGGTGAACTAGGTTAACTAGGCCGAGTTAACCAGATGAGAGGAGGGTTCGCTCTCAAAGCAACCCAAGCAAAGTCCTTGATGGGACCATTGGGAAACTCCAATGAGAAGTTAAGATTATCTATGTGAATCCAGTTCAAATTCCTTGTTAAAAAAGTAGTGGCAAACCTCCTTATGCAGATACTAGTAGTCGTCCCAATTTGTTAAAATTACTAAATTCAACTCCATCACCATGCCATTGAAGTCAACGTGACTCCTTCCCACAGTAGAAAACATAATATCCCTGAAGACATATAGCCAAAAGAAAACAGTGCAAATCCCATCTTTGAAGGCGGAAACCCAAATGTCAAATGTTTTAAAGGCCCAAGCTGATCATTGAAAGCATGAGAGCCTCCAACACATCGCTCTCAGCCGTGTTAGTGAATCACAAAAGCCCCCCCTCTTCCTCATTATGAAGACAGCCAGCGAAAGCCAGGCAGCAATTTAGCCTCAACCCCATTAGTGGAAGGGGCAGGGGGGGTGGGGGGGGAGTGATTAACATGCATGAAGCAGCAGGGTTTGTTTTGTCTTTGTAATAAAACTCACCGCAACAACTGCCTCCTGAAACTACAAGCAGAAGACCTGTCATAAAATGCTACCACACATCGATCGTCCGACATAAAACACACTTGAGACGCGTCCAACATACAGTGTACCGCACACACACCTGTCGCGTTCATGGTGCTTCATGTGTATCGAGTGACTGAAACTCAGTAGTGCGCCGAGACTAATTCCTCGCGTGTCGAGGCCTCGTCTGTGAGCTGGTATTGCTCGTTTACCGAGCCGATTCTGACGAATATCTGCTGCGTCTTCACAGTGTGAACCAGTGGCTGTTGGGGGGGGGGCTCTCACCGTGCAGTTTGCCCAGCAGGAGCTCTGGGGCTAGGTAGTCAGGGGTGCCCAGGATCTGGGCCCCCACGGCCGGCACGGGACCCCGCCGGACGCTCTTGGGGGTCCGGAAGGGGGTGTGGGAGGGCGTCATGGGCTGGGGCGTCTGCAGTCGACGAGAAGACGCCAAAAGAAAATTTCAAAAAGTTTGTAGGAAATTGTTACGAGACGAATAAAAAAATAAAAAATAAATGGGGAATCAAATGATATAGAAAAAAACAGAAATGATTTGTTAAAATATGTATATTATCTTGATACCTAGAGAGCCAATAAGCTTTGGCCAATACCAGATACTTGTGAATTAGCAGCACGTTCCATTAGCATATTAGCATGTATCATTACGCTACATCACTAGCAAACATCAATAGCATGTACCACTAGCATTACCCATCATCATCATCACCATCACAATCATCATCACCATCATCATCATCATCATCATCACCACCACCATCATCATCATCATCATCACCCCACCTGATAGCGGGAGCTGTTGGAGCCGACCGCGCTCTGCACGGGCGTGACGGCGGCCGTCATGAAGGACGCCGCGGCGGACGTGTCCATGGCGTCGACGGAGTGGCTGGAGAAGTTGGAGCGGTTGATGTGGCTGCAGTAGCTGCGGAACACCACGCCGTTCCGGGGCTTCAGGAAGTACGGCGACTGCGCGGCGGCAGAGCCGGGGAACGGCGACTGGAGCTCCCCCCATCTGAACAGGCTGGAGCCCAGCGCGGGCCTCTGCAGGGTGGGCTCGGCGAAGGACGCCGAGTCCCTTGCGCAGCGGAGGGCGCCCGGCGTTGGCGTGGCGGCGCTCCCAAGACGGGGGCTGGCCGCCGCCGACGGGGGGCTGTCGCCGAAGAGCGCGGATATCTCGTTGAGGGAGACGTCCGAGTCCAGGCTCAGGTTCCGGCAGAGCTCGTTGTCGGAGGTGAAGCTCGAGTCCTCGGGACCCCTGGCCAGGAACACCTCCTCGCCGGGGTCGTCCAGGTCGCAGAAGAGGTTCTTGGTGACGCCGAGCGGACTGGGGATCTTGGGCTCCTGCTCCTGGGCCGGGTCCGGGCCGGGAGACGACGCCAAGCTCTCCAGGCGGACGGCCGCGAAGTCCCCGGTGAGCCCCGAGTGTCTCTCCCCCCCGGGGATCAGGAAGCAGCGCTGGAACGCCCCGTTGCCCCTCTTGGCCTCGGCCCCCGGCACTTCGGGGCTTCCCTCCACGTCAGAGAACGTCCTCTTCCCGGACGCCGGGCTGGACGCCGGGCTGGCGTCGGGGCCCCGGCGGGGGGCGTTCTCCGAAAACGTGAACCTGTCGGACGCGGCGAGGCCGCGGTCGGCACCGGGGCCGGCGGGCTGGGCCTGGACGGGCCCTGGCTGGGTGTCAGAGGTCGTCCCGCGCTCCGCCTTCACAGGCTCGTTCTCTTTCTGAGTACAAACAAACAAGGACCCGTCAACGCCCGACATACATCCTGCCCCTGGCTATCGTCTACTGCCTTGAGCAGGTGTTGTCAACAAGACAAAACAAGTTTGACTGCAAGCTAGGGTGAGGCTTGCGTGTTTGACTCCAAGACAACAGACTCCAAGAGTACAGGATTTGATAACCCCTACCTGCTCCTTATATCACATGTATCACTTTGGATAAGAGTGTCTTATAAAAATGACTAAATTCAAATCGTGGTCGTACATTTTAATGGCGTTCCAACCGTAAATGTGTGGTGTGTGTGTCCCTGTTGTGATCGATCCCATGCATCCTACGGCAAAAGCTTGTCTGCAGGAAAACGAAGCGGTGAACAGCGGCGTGTGCGGTGGCGCTCTGACCTCCTCATGCTCCCACAGCGGGCTGACCCCGCCCTCCGAGTCAGTGGTGCTGACGGCGCTCATGGTCTCGAACCTCCGCCGGGTCTTCAGCAGCATGGGGGTCAGGTTGTGGGTCAGGTTGTGGGCCAGGGGGCGCGGGCTGAACGCACTCTTCATGGGCCCTGCGAGCGGCAACACAAACAAGTCAGCGCGCCCTGAATAACCTGCGCATGGCACCATGTGGTGAGAGAAGGCTTTGTGGGCGGGGCCCCGCGACCCTCTAGGACCAATCAGGAACGGGCCGCTCCCAATTTAAAAAATGTCAAAACGGGCCAGGGTGAAAAAAACACACAGGCTTTCAATGCACGAGGGACGGGTCGGCCGAGCAGGACGCGCTGTGGCGGGGGGGGGGGCGTGACATACCGCGTTTCTGGCCGGAGGTGCCGGGGGAGAAGATGCGGTCTTTCTTCCTCTGGACCTGCAGCGAGCCCAGAGTCGTCTTCCAGTGCTCCACCCGGTCACATGACATGGGACTGGGCAACGCGGGCGCGCTGCAGTGGCGCCGGTTGTCCGCTTCTGGCGTGTTCTGGTGGAGCGAGGGACGGACGGTCAGGCGAGGCGCCGCAACAGAGCGGCTGCCTGGCTGCCATGGCGAGACAAACCAGCGTTTGGGGCAACCGTTTCTGGCTGTCCTGATCAAATGTCGCCGCTTCAAATTGCAAAGCGAATTGTGATGCTTGAAAAACTGCTATCTAGACAAAACAGATGTAATCCTTCATAAGCTAAACATTGAATACAAATGGTCTTACAGTCTTTATTAGACTATTACATCCCAGATTTCCCATCTGGGGGATTAATAAAGTACGAGGCCCTCTGCCAACAAAAGGCTAATCCTTGGTTGCCCGCAGTGTGCCAAACTTCCGAACGCAAGGGTCGGGCCCTGCAAACACGCGGTGTACGAGCTCTGCCTGTGATGACAGCATCCGGATTACTTACGAAGCCCAGAGAGGAGATCAAGGAGAGGACCTGGCCAGGGGTCCGTGAGTAGTGTTTATCTGGCTTGGCCAAGGAAGGGGTGGTCAGGATGTCCACCAGATTCAGCTCTGTCACAGGGGAACGAGGGACAGCATTGAATGACAACTGTGCCCACGCCACGACACAACGGTGCGGCGGGTTTCTGGGCGCCGCAGGTTTGATATCCGTACCTCGGTCCAGCTTGACTTTAGAGAGGCCGAAGTCGGTGAGTTTGATGTGTCCTTCGTTGGATATCAGCATATTGTCTGGTTTCAGGTCCCTACAAACGGCGGGCGCCAGATCGGACGCAGATATGTCAGAATAACAACAGGGGACCAAAGGCGGAGACATTTCAAATGACGCCGCGAACGCATTCAATTTACAATGCACCTCACCTGTGTATTATACCGTGGCGGTGAAGGTAGTCCAGAGCGAGAGACACTTCTGAAATGTATTTCACAGCCATATCCTGGTCGAAATAACCATAGATGTGGAGGAGAGATTTCACATCGCCGCCAATTAGGTATTCCATGACCTGCAAGTTAAAACATTGAAACGTCACAATACATAACGCCTTGTAGAAAGAGACCACAGAGAATGCATGGGGAGAACGTTACCAGAAAGACTTTGGTGGCCGATTGAAGGCAGTAGTATAGGTGGACCACAAAGGGACTCTTGCTCAAGGCCAGCGCGTCTCTCTCCGCCTTCATCTGGCCCGTCATGTTCTTATCCACCATGTCGGCTTTCTTCATCACCTAGTCACAGAGAACGTCCAATTCAGACGCTTTGGTTAATCCCCGTGGATTGCAACCCTTCAATATACTGGAAATATAAGGTAGCGTTCAAGTAAAAACATAGCAAATCCATTAAGGCTATAGAAAAATATGCATATATACAAACAAACCAATAAGTGTAAATAAATACAATACTATGGATACAAATATGTCTACATACACAAAAATGTAGAAAGAAAATGCATACTTAAGCGAGTGGCTCAAAGGAATGCTGGGAAATTCCACACATAAGACAATGTGTTCAATCTACAATCTTATATGCAAGGAGTATGTATACATCTCCTTGCGATCCATGGACTTTCTTGCCCTTACTGAGACTTTGATCACACCAGACAACACAGCCACCCTGGCAGCCCTGTCCTCAGCCTGCTCCTTCACCCACACACCCAGGCCTTCCAGCAGGGGTGGGGTGGGTGGGAGTGGGAGGGGAGGCACTGGTTGGCTAATCTCCCCCAAATAGAAATGTTCTCTCCTTCTTGCTGCGTTTGTGATATTAGATTAGATTAGATTCAACTTTATTGTTGTTGTGCAGAGTACAAGTGAGACAACGAAATGTAGACGCACACACACACACACACACACACACACACACACACACACACACACACACACACACACACACAGTGAACCAACTGGACCTCATGGAACTGCTCTACCACAGACCGCCCTGCACCTCCTCTTCACGTCTCTGACCACTTTTTTTGATCTCCCTCCTTCTCTCTCAAACTCCCACACATCCCATCCACACATACTGTCCTCGTCCAGCACAACCTTCGCTCCCTCTTCTCTCGCCTCCCTCTCCTGTCTCCATTCCTCCTGACTCTGCCACGGACACTCGTCTGTTTTCTTTGGCCTCTTCTCTAGACTCTCTGTCCTCTCACCTATCCTCACAGTCACAGTTAAACTTCACACTGCTAGAACAGCCTCCCACCGCCAGCCTCCGCTACCAAGGATGTTTACTATGTATGCATACAGGTTCTCACTTTTTCACCGACCTGACTTTAAGAGCTCGCATTTAATTTAATTTACTTTAACCTTATCTTGTCTAGGTAGATCTATTTATTGTTTATTGACTATAGTCAGGTTCTTATTGCACTCATCTATCCCCTGTACTGCTGGTCACTGTGAATTTCTCCTAAGGGGGATTAATAAAGGAATATCTTATCTTATCTTATCTCTCCTCCAGTGTCATTCTGCTGGACCTTTCACACATTGAACCACCGGGTCCTCCTGCACTGGCTACCGTTGGCTGTTTGAATCCGATTCAAATCATTAGTACTTGCCTCCTATGCTGCGAATGCCTCAGGCCCATCCTACATGCAGGTCATGGTCAAACAATACACCCCACCCACAACTCAACTGCCAAGCAGTCATGGAGTCATGGCACAGCAGCCGCTCCCGAAAACCTCGATGGTATGCTGTCCTCCTGGCTCCACAATGGAGCTCCCCACTGACAGCTGAACCCTACCCCCCTTCCTTTGCAAGCTGAAAACTCATTTATTCACACTGTATATTGGTGAATAAAATTAAATTAAATAATAATAAACGTCTCTCGCACTCAATTCTTTCACTTAAGGATATATCTTCATTGTCCAATGCACTTACTGTATAAGTCAATTTGGACAAAAGCGTCCGTTAAATAAATGTGATGTGACACGATGTATATCACGAAGCACATTTAAGACAATGTATGTACAAAGGCGTATAAGAAAATGCACCAATAGTAATCTTAATACAGGTTGAAAAACCACGTTACCTTGATGGCATACAGCTGAGCACTAGGCCGACATTTCTTCCGTGCCAGGTACACTTTCCCAAAGGCTCCTCGGCTGATGGGCTTCAGAATCACGAAATCTTCGATGGAAGCTGGCTTCCGTGGATCACATGGCTTTACAATTGAACACGAGTCCGATTCATCTTTCAGGATCTTTTCTTTTGCGTCCATGTTGTTATTTTTAAATGACGTGCAAAGAGAAAGGGCAGCGTCCCTAGCTCGACTTCATGTGGTAAACACCGATAGACGAGGTGGTTTGTTTTGAAAATTTGAAATCCGCACTTCTGTTGTGGGGTCCTAAGACTCGGAGTTTGACACACGGGTTGCTGCCTGCGTTAAATTAGATGCTTTTGAGCGCAAAATAAGTGATTCCCGGTAAGAGAGCATAATGTATTAAACTGGCACATATTCAAAAAAAAAAAAAAAAAGTACTATGTATCTATATATATTTTCTTTTTTGTTTATGTTCAGGCGGTATCCGAGACAGGTTCTTTGATACTTATATCCTTACAAATTTGTCTATTTACGTGAAATAGTTAATTAATGGCGTTTACTTTCTAGTAAAAATACGATATGTATATATTTTAATTGTAAAACTTATTAATTAAAATACAAAAACAGTTTAAATCGCAAACACGCCAGATGCCCCGGTAGTGATAACCACTTGCGTCATTTTGTAGGCTCTTTGACCTTAACGAAGAAGCCCTGAGGATCGACAGTTGAAAGTTGTGTAATAACAACAAGGCAAACCAGAGGACACTCACTCGGGAGTATAGTCCTTTATCCGGGGGGCTTACTTCTCATATCATAACCATCAACATTCATCGTGTTGCTGAGGAACAATGTTTTCGCTTTCGCCCCAACAGGTAATGCTAGCGGCTAGTTAGCCGGCCGGCTTGACAGCTATCTATATCTCCATATATCATTGTCTGTCATGATACATTTGCTTACTAACGAAATTATAGGCCATGGGATTGTTTACATGCCCATAGTTTCACATTTTACATTTAGAGTTGCTTCGGATGGCAGCGTATATTATTTGTTAACATGTTACGTCACGCGTACATCGCGTTATATGACCAGACCTGCTCGCCTGGTCACCCACAGCATTTTGTTACTACTTTAATAGAAGATGTTATTATGAGGGAGGTATTGCTCTATTAACTGGTGAAACCTAGACATATCTCGTCTGCTCCACTGCTCTTATGAAAAATACCGCTAGACCCTTGGAAGATCCCATGTACATGTTACGTGCGAGAATCACAGGGTCTCAGGTTGAATGTCATACCTTCATCCACCCCCCCTACCCCCCAGATGATAGTGCCCCTCAGCCAGTTCGCCAATGCGCTCCATTCCCTGAAGAGTGCGGCTAGTTCGGCGGTCACCGCGTCGGTACAGAGCCTGCAGAGAGACCCTGCTCCAGAGAACGACCTCCTGTTGAGAGATGTAAGTGGAGACCACGTAAACAGTGAATATTAGAACTCTACTTGTGTGACGTTGTATGCCCAAACCAACTGCAAACTATAGAACTTGACTGTGTGTGCAATGCAGTGCACTTATAGCACACAAACAGACCATACATGCAACAGCATTATCAATATGACATTGATATTGTGTCAGACTTTGGTTGGTTCATTGTTTATTGTAGTAAAGGGATGCAATGTTCTGCTTGAATGATGTACTAGGTGCCACTGTTTTTTTTCATCCATCTACAAGCTGGACACTTACAATTCATTGTTAGTTGGGTCCAACTATTGCTGTCCTGTGCCTCTCCCCAGCCGAGTATGAGTCTGAAGGACGTGGGTCTGTCTGAGTTCAGGGCTGATCAGCTTGAGGAGCTGGTCACCAGGTTACTCCCCTCTCTGGAGGAGCAGGACGCTCCATCCTGCTCCTCACCATGGAAGACCTCTCACACCTCCGCCCTCTCCTTCTTCCACAACAAGCACGGTGAGAATCTGGCTGCTCTGGGCCACCGTAGCTCAAGGTGTGGCACATGTTGGCTTGGATCTCTAGAGCTGCCGGATTCAATGCCTAGGTCGCTCTGGATTTTGAGGTCAATTTGTTATATATGAGTAATGATGGATGGGTGACTTAAGTAGGAATCAGTGTATGAAGGGGTGAATGCGAGTATGGAATGGTGAATGTGCACAAGGATGGGTGTTAGTGTTATGGGTATGAGTGGGTGAATGTGAGTATGTATAGAATCAGAATCAGAATCAAGTTTATTGCCAAGTAGGATTGCACCTACAAGGAATTTGACTTGGTGTATAGGCAAATGTGATTGTGGAAGGGAGAGTTTTAGTATGTATGACTGGATGAATGTGAGTATTTATATACATTTATAGGTTGGTATATATATTTGTAGGTCGGTATGAGCTTGTGCTTTGAGTGGCCATGCTGTCCAGTAAAGAGCTGTATGGAGGTGGTCTGTGATGATGTTGATGATGATGTTGATGATGATGATGATGATGATGATGTTGGTGGTGTGGTCTTAAAGGGTTTTCTCAGGAAACGGCTGGCTCAGCACTATTCCGCAGACAACAGCACAGCCCTCTGCAGTCCCTCTGCTCACAGCTTCACTATTTACCAGGTAGCAAACAAACAAACAAACAAACATGTACTCCAGTTGTCAACATACTGTATTTGTTTTTGACAGCACTCTCACATTACTAGTCCTTGTATACTTTATGTATGTATGTATTTATATATGTGAATAATATATGGAGGTATACTGTAATTCGTTGTTATTTTAATTATAAGCCCTGTTGTCAGTTTGTTAAATACACCGGAACAAGGAACCCCCAAAGTCCACAGGTGCACTTGAGCAAGGTGCCTGATCCATCCTTTCCTTTAGTGGCGTGTATCTGACAGGCACTCTAAGTGACATCTGGAGGAAAGCGTTTGCTAAGTAACGGATGGCGAACCGGACCGCCGAGCCAACTTTCCTCTCAGTCTTATTGTCCCCCCTTCGTCTCCTCTCCGTCCCCCCAAGTATGCATCCAGAGTCGCGGGTTCAAGACACTGAAGTCCAGCACCAGACGGATGGACCCCGCCTACCAGGCCCCGACAGAGACGGACAGCTACACCCCGGCCTTCATGAAGGTGAGCGACATACAGTATGCACTCGCACACGCACCCGCACACACACACGCACACACACACACACACACACACAATCCAGGATTACTATGAGGGGAAGACTATGTTGTGTTGAGTGCTTGAAAAATTAATAAATAAAAAGAATTGAAATAAGCTGACAAAAATCATCTTTACAGTTAATGGCATGTTCATGGCGTGAACTCTCTGTCTCCTCCAGAGCCTTCTGGGCAGAGAGAAGACCGTGGAGGCCCAGACTGTGGAGCAGCTGATGAAGCAGAAGAACCTCCCTGAGGCCCAGCAGGAAGCTTTTAAGACGGGTTTCACTGAGGGCTTCATGAAGTCCCAGGCCTTCACCCAGAGGACCCCAGGTACTGGAGACCTTTGTGTCTCTCTCTCTGTCTCTCTCAGTACGTTTACATGCAGCAAGAAATTCGAATTTCTGATCGGATCAGATAATGACATGCGTAAGACCGGATCACTTGTCCGAGTATACAATGCCGTTCAGAGAATCGGATTAACAGCCGGAGCATGGGCTGACTCTGGACGCTATGTGGCGCTGCGCATGTGCAGAATGGCACTGCGCATGCGCAGAATGCAAAATCCGATTCAGATCCGATTGCAGAGTATAAAAGTCCGACTATGAACGAATTATCCAGGTGTTGTTATCCGATTTTGAGATGTCCGAAGTAGGTCGGATTAACGTGTTTACATGCACTTAAAAAGTCATAACGATGTCTTATACGATTAGAAATTCGAATTTCTTGCTGCATGTAAACGTACTGTTTGCCTCTCTCTTGGTCTCTCGGTCTCTCTGTTTCTCTCTCTTGATCTCTCTGTCACGGTATCTCTCTCACTCTCTCTGTCTCTGTCTCTCTCTCTGTCTCACTTTCTGTTTCTGTGTGTGTGCGTTTCTGAGTGTGTGTTAATCAGTCTAATTATGTAGTCATGTAGTCTTTTTAAAGGTGATTTATTAATCCCATGCAACAGGGGCTGGTTACCAAAATAGGCAGTTGATAAAATGTGCAGTTGCTCTACATATCCACTAGGTCATGGTAGAGGGCTGGGGGTCTCTCCTAAGGTGTGTGTGTGTGTGTGTGTGTGTGTGTGTGTGTGTGTGTGTGTGTGTGTGTGTGTGTGTGTGTGTGTGTGTGTGTGTGTGTGTGTGTGTGTGTGTGTGTGTGTGTGTGTGTGTGTGTGTGTGTGTGTGTGTGTGTGTGTGTGTGTGTGTGTGTGTGTGTGTGTGTGTGTGTGTGTGTGTGTGTGTGTGTGTGTGTGCGCGCACTGCTGTTTCAGAGTCTGTGAGACGGACTCGTTTGATCCTGCTGGTGCTGCTGGCGGTGGGCCTGTACGGTCTGTCCAGAACGCCCTTCCTCTCTGGTAAACGCTGCTCTTCTGACCCTGGTTATTTGGTGCGAGTTAGAAGATTTTGAGTGTGTTTTGAAGAATTAAAAGAAAGCGATGAGTCTTATCACTTCATTTTGCCTCCACTTTGCTTTATCTGTGAAAGGCTTTGGTAATGTTTGTTATGCATCTTTGTTATTCAGAATGACAAGTAGAAATGTAAAGACGAATGATTATGCAATATAAAACCTGTTTGTGTATATACTGTATGTGTGTGTGTGTGTGTGTGTGTGTGCATTGAACAAAAATGCTAAATGAAAAGCGTCTGTTCACGGGTGACTGCATTCCCAATGCCTAAAGCGGAACCTCTTGTGAAACCCCTCACAGTGAGGTTCCGCGCCACCTCGGGCCTGGACTCCGCTGTGGACCCGGTCCAAGTGAAGAACGTGACCTTTGACCACGTGAAGGGCGTGGAGGAGGCCAAGAATGAGCTGCAGGAGGTGGTGGAGTTCCTCAGGAACCCCCAGAAGTTCACCGCTCTGGGGGGCAAGCTGCCCAAAGGTAAGGGGAGGGGAGATCCCACCTCTGGTGATTTAAAAGGCCGGTACCGCTCAGCCCCCCCCCCACTGACATATGACGTGCTGTGAGTTCAGAGTGGGACCGATTCATAGCGCAATGCAAAGGCGGACTTTTACATCGCGTGAACCCTTGTGTGTTGCATTCGCGAATTGCCATCAGCAGTGCATTTTATCCATTGTCTACTCGCACCAGCCACTGTAGCCCTGATACTTAATATGTACTGAAACACCATGAGAAACACATCTTAAGTCTTTGCTGGAATCATTTTTTAAACGAGCACATTTCAAAGCACATTGAAACATCAAGGATTGGTGGGAGATCCGCCGGGCGTCAAGGCCTTTGTCGCCGACCCCCATGGCGCCCCACTGCGATGTGGCTCCAGGGACTAACCCTCAACACCCCCCCCCCCAGGCATCCTGCTGGTGGGCCCCCCCGGCACGGGCAAGACGCTGCTGGCGCGCGCCGTGGCCGGTGAGGCCGACGTCCCCTTCTACTACGCCTCGGGGTCGGAGTTTGACGAGATGTTTGTGGGCGTGGGCGCCAGCCGCATCAGGAACCTCTTCAGTGAGTTTGGCGCGTGCTCTGGCCCGCTGGCTATCTCCACGCTATGCTATCTCAATGCTACATGGCTATGTTTGTTTTATGCTATATTCATTCTACCTGGATGCTATGGAGGCTGTCTCGATGCTATGTGGATATCAGAATGCTATGGGGCCATGCTATTTCATGCTATTGGAGCCCAAATCAGGATGCTATGGGCTATCTGATAGCAGGGAACCCTCTCTGATCTCCTTGTTCCGTGCAGAGGAGGCCAAGGCGAGCGCCCCGTGTGTGATCTTCATCGATGAGCTGGACAGTGTGGGGGGGAAGAGGATCGAGTCCCCCATGCACCCTTACTCCAGGCAGACCATCAACCAGCTGCTGGCTGAGATGGATGGGTAGGTGCTCACTGCTCATGTGGCTTCACAGGGTCTCACATGGTATACTGTTGATTAGTGCAACACACTTCTTTACAGTGTTCTGTTTACTTAACTACAAAACATTTTGCACTTTATTGAAGACATTGATGTATTAGTATCTGATCTAGTGTTCTGTCTTTTTCTTTCCAGGTTTAAACCAAATGAAGGAGTCATTGTTATTGGTGCTACAAATTTTGCAGAAGCGTTGGACAAGTATGATTTGATTTCTGATCCATTTATCATGTATTTCAAATGTATTCATTGGTTTGCAGAGGATCTCTATGTTGACACTAGAGTGGGACAATTTTCTAAATATCCTAACTTTATTGAAACGTCTGTGTTTGACAGTGCCCTGGTGAGGCCCGGGCGGTTCGACATGCAGGTCACCGTCCCCCGACCCGACGTCAAAGGTCGCACAGAGATCCTCAACTGGTACCTGTCCAAGATCAAAGTGGACCCTGGTAGGTCTCAGTGCTAGTTAGCTTAGCTCCTAAAACCATAGAATTGCAGTATTATCCGGATTCAAACCTAGCATGAATGATGTAGCGGCTCGCTGTGTTGTGGACCACAGCTCCTCTCAGTTGAGTGCATTTCCTGGTGCTTTGCTGTGGCAAATGGTTAGTGACTTTCTTAATGTGAACTCAATGTGTGATAATGTGAACTAAGTAATACATTTTTCTTGTTGTCGATTACAGTTTTTATTTATTCGACAAACCCGCTAAACCAAGGCAATCGCCTGCATGCTGACATACAGAAGCTTCCCTGCACGTCCTCGCTGAATGTTGTCCCTCAGATCCGGTCGCTTCTCCCCCGGAGTTAACGACCAGAACTGTCCTGCTCCGCCAACCATCTCAAACGTCTCTTTGTTCCTCTGCTCTCCCTCCACCTCCTCTTCTCGCCCCCCCCCCCCCCCCACAGCGGTGGAGGCAGAGATCATAGCGCGCGGGACAGTGGGGTTCACAGGGGCAGAGCTGGAGAACCTGGTGAACCAGGCGGCCCTGAAGGCAGCCGTGGACCTGAGGGAGAGGGTCACCATGAGGGAGCTGGAGTACGCCAAGGACAAGATCCTCATGGGTGAGGGGAAGCATGCACGCACGGACGCACACACAGAGACAAAGAGAGGCCGACTGAGAGACAGAGAGATACTGTGACAGAGAGATCAAGAGAGAGACACAGGGAGACCGAGAGACCAAAAGAGAGGGAGATCAGTATAGTTGAGTGTATTTTGCTTAAAAAATGAATGACCCTTTTATAATATTCATAATTGTATCTATGAATGGTTATACACACCTCCTAATTTACATGATATAAAAGGATGAAGTGCTTTATCTTTCAAAGAGGGGGAAACTCATTTCCTCTCCCTGTCCCATGAAGGTCCGGAGAGGCGCAGCGTGGACATCGACACGAAGAACAAGGAGATCACGGCGTACCACGAGTCGGGCCACGCCATCGTGGCGTTCTACACCAAGGACGCCATGCCCATCAACAAGGCCACCATCATGCCCAGGGGTCCCACCCTCGGACACGTACGGCCACTTCCTGTTACCTCACTTCCTGTCCGCTCGCCTAAACCTCATCTAAGTGCATTACCTATGAAGCCACAAGGTGTGGGTTCTTAGCACGGGCTGGAGAAGGAACTCAAATTGGCACCCCTGTGTACTGAATCGATTTTTGAATCAGGAATCATTTTAAAATCCAGATGTTGATTGGAATCGTGACCGCGACACAGAGTCGACATCTTAACGTAGTGGTGAGATCCCAACAGGATCAAAGGAGGTAAAGACAGATGCCCACCGGTGGTCACCTGAGCAGCCCCTGTAGTGAGCGCCTGCCCCGCCCCTCTGCTCTCTCAGGTGTCCATGCTGCCGGAGAACGACCGGTGGAGCGAGACGCGCGCCCAGCTCCTGGCCCAGATGGACGTCAGCATGGGGGGCCGCGTGGCCGAGGAGCTCATCTTCGGAGACCAAAACATCACCACAGGTGCGGGGACACGCACACACACACACACACACACTAGGGTTGGGCGGTATCCAAATTTTGATACCGTTAAACCTTCTCCACATTTTACCGGGGTATACGGTATTACCGTGACTAATTAAAAATCACTTAGTAGGGCTCAGACGGAGTCGCGAAAATGTCTGCTTGCGCTGGTCAGAAACAGATTGGCGGGTCGTACTGACTTAAAAAGTATATTGTGCAAATCCTTGTTTAAATCTGAATTGAACGATGTCAAAAACTGCCCGTAGATTGCTCAAATAAAGCTAAAAAAGACATTATTTAACACGGCAATTTCTCAGTACACCTGCGCAAACATTCGCGGCATGGCTATCACCATAGTGACGGAGATAGTAAACAAAAGGCTAACCGTCAGTCATACAGCGTTCAACAATGCGATTGGCTATTTTTACTGCAAGGCAGGACTTCCAGTTTCTCAACTCCGCCATCTTTGCGTTACGAACGGCCGCAATACATTTCTATGGGAGGACTTTTTAAGTGATGTGTCTCCACCTATATAAGTGTCTCTGGCCTATATGCGCAGCAGATTTTTTTAATGACGGTAATGAAACTGATACCGTTGCTATTTTTAGATACCGCGGGATACCTTAGCCCAACCCTAACACACACACACCGAGCATGGCTGGGGGTGGTCTGCAGCCTGACCCATAGGCATCCTAGAGCAAGACACCCCAGCCCCTACTCTGTTCCTTCATGACGTGTTTGTGTTTTCTCCAGGTGCTTCTAGTGACTTTGATGGTGCCACCAAGATAGCCAAGATGATGGTGACCAGGTTCGGGATGAGTGACAAGGTGAGATGAGGTCCACGGTTCCTGTGAGAGAGACTAAACCTCAGCATGTTATGATGGAGAGACTAAACATCAGCATGTTGTCCTTCAGCTGGGGGTCATGACCTACAACGACCTGACCAAGCAGAGCCCTGAGACCCAGGCCGCCGTGGAACGGGAAGTCCGCGTCCTGCTCAAGGTCAGCCTACCTTCTGGCAGTCTCCGTGGGTCACAGCCCTGTTGTTATTCAAGTGTTAAGGTTAAGATTCTAGGCCAGTGAATAAAGTACCATCTTCTCGTCGCCTCCCAGGACTCGTATGAGAGGGCCAAGACCCTCCTGAAGACCTACAGCCAGGAGCACGAGAAACTGGCAGGCGCGCTGCTTCGCCACGAGACCCTCGACGCCAAGGAGATCCGGCTGCTCCTGGAGGGCAAGGCACTAGACCACTGAGAACTCAGACTCCCACAATCCTCTCTGTTTTCATGTCAATCATCAACTGTGCTTCGAGTCTATAGTCAATTAGTTATTTTATTTGCTATTTCTGTGGTTTAAAGAGATACTGAAGTCAATGACCACCCCATTAGCATTAAGTAAACTATTATTATTATTATTATAATTGTTTTGTTATTTTGGAGCTTTAATTAATTCTCTCCCCATCATATATCTGGGTGACCACTACCATGTGTAATGTCACATGAGGATAGGTTTTGAAGTGGCTCGTAATGATAAGCCAATGACCAACCTCACACCTGGCAGTAAAATAGGGGCCCTTTAAAGCCATTTTGATTAACGACAGTTGTAATTGGAAGATGAGCTGATGTTGTTTTGGTAAGTTACTGAAATTGTCAGTTATATTTTAACATGATCAGTATACATTATGTTACTATAGATATATGCTGTAAACCAACGTTATCTTTCCAGTCAGACGATGTGTGTACAGGCATCCGATCGACCTCGACTCATCACCTACACATTTTAGTGTTTTATTTTCCTCGGTTCAGCAGCATCTGCTGTACATTATTCAACTGTCCTTTATTATATTTATAAGTGCCCAAAGTGTGTCTTTAATTTTTCTCCTTCTTGCATCGTGAGCGGCTCCCCACAGCTGGGCGGGACAGGGGTGTATATATTGTACGTGCGTGGAACGGATTCGGACCCGCACCTCTTTTTGTTTCCTAAAATAGGAAACGAGGTGCTGTGTCAAACATCAATAAAGGTTTTTAAACATGCGTGGTGCCATGTGTACTATGTCATCACGCTACCGATGGTTTCCTCATCCTGCAGGTCAGTCAATTATGTCAATGTCCATACATATTCCCAGCCAGCAAACATTTACCAGTGGAGCAGATTCCAACAGAGACAACTAGCAACTGGCTTGACTTAACTGTGCAAAAAAAGTGTCCTGTAAGGAAATTAAGAGGAATATTTCCCTATTTGTCAAAGATTCTGAAAGTCCCTTCATTTTTGAATACATCTAATCAATAAAAGACTAGAATTGATTGTCTCTGTTGCCAAAATGTTATGGTAGAGTACCAATTTACCAAAATGAAGATTTCTAAGTCACAGGGAACGTACGAAGGTAGAAGTGCAGGCGGCAATAAGAAAAATAATGATTATAAAGCCTTACAAAGCAGCCACCTTCCTTGAAGACATTATTGTATGAAACTTTGAATGACCAGAAACAAGCGTAGAATGATGCAGGAAAGGAAGTGGATAATTACAACCTTCCTCTGTGTACCGTTTTCGACACAAACCCTTCATTATCTCCTCATACCAAGCCGGCCGTTTAACCTCCAATTAGCGTATAAAGTTCCTAATGAAGATCTGACAAGATCTCTATTGTTGTTGTTGCGCCTTCAGGCGGCCTTTGTTTTGAGATGAGGGACACAATCCACAGAGAATATAAAGAGGCGGCAAGGAGGATGGATAACTACGGCAGACAGACACTGAACCATTCTGACAGAGGCTTGCGATCGGGTCCACCTGAAACAGAACTCGATGACGCTGACACAATGGAGGGAGACATCGCCGTGGTTGGGATCGGATGCGAGTTCCCCGGAGGTGAGTGGAGCAGTTTTACTGCTTAACGTTTCGAGTATGGAGTCATGGAATCGTGAACGTAACACTGACTTATTACGTGTGTCGCGCTGCTGCAGGGGAAGGACTGGACCGTTTCTGGACGGTTCTTCTGGAGGGGAGGAACTGTGTGACTGACGTGCCGGAGGAGAGGTTTGACACCACGGCCTGGTTCCATCCCGACGGCACCAGACCCGGTCGCACACAGACCACCAGAGCCGCTCTCATAGACGGGTAAGAAAACACTGTTTGATCGTCGAAGCTGTAATTACTGTTCACTAGTTTGTCATTCAAAAGGCACTTCGAGTGAACTGTTTATAGATATATGCAATTAAGGAGCAGATTGGGGTGAGGGCATCTTGCTCAAGGATGCCTACAGGTGGATTGTATTAAGATTCAAACCCAGAACCTGTATATGGGAATCAGACACCCTAACCACTAAAGGTAAAATATCAAGTCCAAAGCAGAACACCCACCTCACCATCAATGAACGTCGTGATCATTCATACCGTTACTGTTAGCTTATCGATACATTTTCTCCAGGTTTAACGAGTTTGACCACCGGTTCTTTGGCCTGGCTGAAGCCGAGGCCGACTGCATGGACCCCCAGCAGAAGCTGCTGCTCCGGTGCGCCTACAGGGCCTTGGAGGACTCCGGAACCCCCATGGAATCGGCCAGCAGCAGCAGAACGGGCGTCTATATAGGTGACCACCGCCGGCGGGCCCTATGAACCGTGAACACGTACCCTGGGGGGGGGGCGGCGGTAACGTGATCCAGATGATAATCAGCGCCGTGTGTATATAAACTATATGGTTACAGGGCTTATGAATAGGGACTACGAGACCATCGTGAACAACGACCCCGACGCCGTCAACCATTACAGCGCCACCGGGGCGGCGATGAGCATCGCCGCCAACCGGATCTCCTTCACCTTTAACCTCACGGGGCCGTCCTTCGCCGTCGACAGCGCCTGCTCGTCCTCGCTGGTGGCGCTGCATTCGGCGTGCCAGGGCATACGACAAGGTGAAGCCCGGTCCACTCCCTGTTGGCTCTGAAGAGAAGAGGTTTAGAATGATGTACTACCCCTTTAAAGTGGGAACCTTCGCATTCGAGAGACTTGGACATAGAGAGACTTTATTAATCCCCGAAGGGAAATTGGGTCGCTGTAGCAGCCAGGGTACATAAAAATACGATACAAAAAAAAATAAATAAATAAATAAAATATAATAAAATACCAAAAATAAAAAGAAGAAAAATAAAATAGATACAAAAATGCAGTGGAATTGAAACACCATAGAATAGGGATCTGATATGTAATATCATGAGATGAATGTGATATATGATATATAATATCAGTATGGAATATAATTGACACGTATCACATATGATGTGAAATATTCGCTTATATTCTGTGATGGAGGATCTGACACAGGCAGATGAGTTGTAAAGTCCGCAGTGGGGCGGAACGATTTTCTGTATTGTTCCTTCTTGCTGTGGGGTTGAATGAGTCTGTTGCTGAAACTGCTCTTTAACTTGTCCAGTGTAGTGTGGAGAGGGTGGGAGGGATTATTCATCCAGCAGTTTTGCCAGCATCCTCTCCTCCACCACCTCCTCCGGGGTGACAAGCTTAGAGCCAACAACAGACTCGGCCATCTTAATAAGTTTCTTCAGTCTGTTGGCGTCCTTTGTTCTGATGCCCGCACCCCAGGACACCACGGCAAAGACGATCAGATCTTTTCTTTGAAATATACCAATACTAGTAATAATGGTATTAATAATATAACTGCATCCTTGGGTCATACTGGTTAATACTACCATTGATTGATTATTTAATCATTTATGAGATGCTTTTAGCTTGCAGTGTGTTCAGACACGTCATTAAGGAGCAGGTAGGGGTTAGGCCTTGTGCTCAGGGCTTTGGATTCACTACCTTTAGTCCTCATCTCACACCATCCCCCACTCTCCACTCGTCCTCCAGGAGACTGTGAGATGGCCCTGTGCGGAGGAGTCAGCTGCATCATCGAGCCGCGCATGTTCGTGGCCCTGAGCAAGGCCAAGATGATCTCGCCAGACGGGACCAGCAAGCCTTTCTCCAGCAGAGCCGACGGCTACGGGAGAGGAGAGGGCTGTGGGATGGTCCTGCTGAAGCCGCTCCGAGATGTAAGCACCTTGCCTTGTGTTTAGAGAACCACAAAGGAAAAACAGATCCCGACATAATGTGGACATGATGTAGTGTAATGTTGTCTTTTACGTGGGATATTTTATTATTTTTGTACATATAAATAGACAAATGTACGACAATATAAAATATTACATAGTGTAGATCATTTAAAATAGATGGATAGTGTAGAGTAAATATAGTATTATGGTTTGTTATTATTCTTAAATAAGTTCAGTGGGTAGAGCGGGTGGACAGAGCGGGTCGTCCACTAACCGTAGGGTCGGCGGTTCGATCCCCTCGATCCCCCTCCTCCTCCAACTGTCAGTCGCTTTGGGCAAAAGCGTCTGCTAAATGCCCCCTTTACCCTTTAAAGTGTTATCTTTTCCATGGTATTTTTTCCATTGATGTTTTATGTTAACTTGTTTGCTAAATATGAATACACTGGGAGCATAATCAGCCTTACTGACTTTTTCTTTCCATTGATTCTCACTGGACATGGCCTTCATGGAGTAATACTTGTGTATAAAGGCAGTGCTGGCACTCTTTGCTTAGCCACTGCATTTGTATTTCGCTATTTGTTTACTGTAAGTCACTTTAGAGGAATGTGTCTGCTAAAATACTTGTAGTATACTAATAGTAAGTAAATATGACTCTTAATGCTGTGTCTGTTGACTTTCTCCACCTAGGCTCTGAGAGACCTGAACAATATTTGGGGCATCATCAGCAAAACTGCAGTAAACCAAGACGGCCGCTCTGTCACTCCCATCACTAAACCCTCGATGAGTCAACAAGAGGAGCTCCTGCGCAGGATTTACTCCAAGTCCGACCTGGCGATGGTCCAGTACATAGAGGCCCACGGCACCGGGACCCCGGCTGGAGACCCGACAGAGGCGGGGAGCATCTCCAACGCCATCGCAAAAGCCAAACCTTCGGGCTCGGAGACGCTGCGCATCGGCTCTGTGAAGAGCAACATCGGACACACAGAATCAGCGGCGGGAGTAGCAGGTCTCATCAAGGTCCTCCTGATGATGAAGCATGAAACCATCGTCCCGTCTGTGTTTTACTGCGACGACAGTGGCAGCGTGGACACAGCAGCACTCAACATAAAGATCCCCACGGAGCCAGAGAGGTGGGAGTCCAATGGGTCATCAGTGCGAGTAGCTGGGATCAACAGCTTTGGGTTCGGAGGCACAAACGCCCATGCGATTGTAAAAGATTACAGACAAACCTCAATCCGCAAGTCCATTCATAGAGGCTCTAAACAACCCTTTGTGATTTCTGCTGCCTCAGAGAAATCACTTATGCTGACCATTGCAGATGTTTGCCAGAGACTTTCCAGAGATGGGTCAGTTGACCTTAATTCTCTATTGTACACCTCAGCATGCAGGAGAAGTCATTATAAACACAAATACAGGAAGGTCTTCCTTGTGTCCTCAATCTTGGATTTAGAGCAACAACTTGCATCTGCATTGAACAAGAAGATTGACTCCACCAAGCCAGACACACAAGTGGTTTTTGTGTTTTGTGGTAATGGGGTTACATACCGAGGCATGTGCAAGCAGCTCCTGGAAGAAGAGCCGAAGTTCAGAGAGAAGGTCAGAGAAGTTGAAAAACTTTTCCAGAGTTTAAAAAACATCAGCATCGTTCAGAAGATTACAGATGACAATGACAATGATGATTTCACAAAGCCTGAAGCAATCCAGCCACTGCTCTTTGCTGTTCAAGTTGCCATTGCTAGTCTTCTGAAACATTGGGGTATCAAGGCTGATGTTGTGCTGGGACACTCGGTTGGAGAGGTTGCTGCAGCTCATTATTCAGGCCTCCTTACTCTGGAGGAGGCTGTGAAAGTCGTGCACTACCGATCCTCTCATCAGAGCAGAGTCACTGGAGGCAAGATGCTTGTCGTCAGTAATCTGGCTGTTGCCAAAGTCTTGGAGATCCTCCCAGCCTTCTCTGGGAAAGTTTGTATTGCAGCTTTCAACAGTCCCCTGTCCTGCACTCTGTCGGGCAATGCAGATGCCATTGATGCCATCCACAAGACGCTGCAAACCATAGTAACAGACACAAAACTCTTCCTCTGTATCTTGGAGGTCCCAACTGCATACCACAGTCACATGATGGACCCCATTCTAGACAACATTGAGAAAGACATCAACTGTCTGTCTGTAGGAGATATGGACTGCGAGCTTTACTCAACTGTGACTGGGGACAAATGTTCGAATGGAGACTTTACCACAGGCAGGTACTGGGGAAAGAACATAAGGGAGCCTGTTTTATTTGAACAAACCCTGAAAGCTTTGACTATCAACAGTCAACACGCGAGAAGGAATCTGGTCTTTGTGGAAATTGGACCTCGCAGAGCTCTGCAGAGGAACATCCTGGAAACTCTGGGAAAGGACACTATGGTTCTTATATCAGTTCAGCCACAGAAAGCTTCTGAGACAATGTTGTCCATGGTTTCCAGACTATTCGCACTGGGTCTTCATGTTGACTGGCATCAGTTTTATAGTGGTAGAGAGACATCACCCACAGAGTTTCCAGTATACCAGTTCGATAATGCAAAGAAAGAGTTGCAGTTTAAAGCCAGAAGAAAGGAAAATGAATCAACAATTTTTTCTCACCCTCTCCTTGTATCCAAAACAGTCCAGGGGGATAACAAAGAGTACAAGTTCAACATCTCCTCAGAGACTTTACCTTATCTTTGGCAACACAAGAACAACGGTGTTGCCATCGCACCAGGATCACTATATGTTGAACTTGCTTTTGCTTCAATAATGGCAAGTCTGAGCAAGGCAAAGATACCAATAACCAAACTTTTTTTGGGTTTATCTTTTAACAATCTACTCGCACTAAGCTCTAACTCACATACAGTCAAAGTAACTCTTGAAAATGGGAAGAATGACAGTACATTTCATATAGCGTCCTCTTCAGCAACACATGCATCAGGCACATATCGCTGTGCATCCAGCCAGCCTCTGCTAGAAGAACAAACCATTAACCCTGGAGTCATTCGACACAGGTGTAAATCAGTCATTAACAGAGAAGAGATCTACTCGCTTCTTTCTCAAGCCGGGTTTGAGTATGGTTTTGCGTTTAGACAGCTTGACGAAGTGCACTTTGGAACTCAGTCCAAGGAAGCAGTCACAGCTGTTTGGGTTCCTGGTGAGATTGTAACACAGCTACAGCATTTCTTCCTTCATCCTGTTGTGTTGGACTATTTTCTCCAAATGACGGCAGTGGTAGCAACCAAAGGGCAATCTCCCAGGCAGGGATTCCCCTCGGGTGTAGGTTGCATAGCCATATCAGCACCACTTCAGCAGGAAATGCTCATCTACTTAAGAGCCACTCAAGAGACCCAAGACTTCCTGGAAGTATGCGGCTGCTTTGCAAGTAAAGACGGGGAAGTGCTGGTGGAACTTAAAGACGTAAGGATATCATTTTTGAGCGATGGCGCCAATGTTGTGGAGACCTTGTTCTTCCAAAACAAAATAATCTCGACAGCTGGAGAGCTTGACTTGAACCGCCAAAAGAAGGTCCTGGTTTTTGAAGACCAGCTAGGGGTTGCTAAAGCTCTTAGCCCATATCTACATCCAAAATCTATCTTAATTACCAACAAAGAGCAATGGTTGTCAAATGAACTTCGGAACGTTGTACTCTCACAGAGCACTGATGTCAATATTGAGGAGGTTTTATTTATATGGGGAGTTCAGAATGTCAGTCATCTCTCCCCTGAAAATGTATCGTCTTCCTTGGTTGGATGCTGTGAGTTGTTCCGACAGGTTGTTCTCGCCCTGAAAGAAAGAAAACGTCCTTACATAGTCCGGGTCATAACCTATAGATCCGCAGAGAAGACCGTGGACCACATCTGTCCTGGCTTTGTACTCTCTGGTATGTTGAGAGCGTGTGCAGCTGAGGTCACAGAGCTCTCCTTCCAGCTGATCGACCTGGCATCTCTGACTGGTGAAGACATTCAAACTCTGGTGCACGTCATAAACACCTGCAGACACCAGGAGGTCATGATCTGTCAGGGCCACGCTTCCTTTACAAGAATAGCAAGAACTCCCATAAATGTTGCAGCATTCATAAGCGTTGTACCTCCAAGGGACTTTATCCTAATGACATCTGATCCTTATCAAATGCAAAAATTGTCTGCCATGCCCACTGAGGCTCCAACAAATCAGGTCCAAGAAAGGTCAGTAGAGGTCCAGCTCACCAAAGTATGCACACATTCATCTGATTACTTCCCCGTCAGCACTTTTCATCTAGACTTTGGCGAGACAATGTATTGGAACAAGCACACCTCTCAGAATCATACACTTCTTGCTTTGGATTTCAGTGGCATTGTCACTGCTACAGGGAGTCGGGTACACAAGCTGAAAGTGGGAGACCATGTAGCATGTTGCTATCCAGTGGCCGCCACATCCAATGTAGTCATACCTGAAGCAGCGTGCTATGACACAGATACACTGGGCTTCCTGAGGGAGACGCCCTGCTTGTCATACTTTGTGCTGGCCTGGGCAATCTTGAAGAGGGTTCTACCTTGTGCTAAACATCAGAGGAGGTTGGCAATCATCTCCTCCAAGTCAGCCTCTTGTTTGCTGGAGGTTTTGGTTTGGACCGCTAACAGGGCAGGTTGGTGTGTTGTCTGTCGACCACAGTTCACAAGTGAACTCCTGAATAGTGATCGCTGTCATGCATTTGTTTTCCTGCCACCTTATAACCAGTCCTGGTGTGGAATTAGTGAAACTGGGCAGAGTTTGGAGAGCCATATGATTTTTGTGTGTAATGATCAAATGTCTTCAGTCTTGGCGAACATCTCATGGGAAAGTGAAGACACTCATGTGCATAAACTAAATGTTTCCCATCTGTTACAGCGATCCAATCTAAAAACACAGAAAAAAAAAATATATCGCTGGCTACTCTCTCTAGGCTTGAATAACATGGATTTTAAAAGGGCCACATTTCAGTTATCAGGCACTCAAGATAGTCAGACTTGTGTAAATGTTGAGTCCTACTTCACAACTGACACCGTGCAGCTGGTGGCTTTAGACTATGGTGGACCAAAGTCACAGGATGGTCCCTTGTCTGATATTCCTTTCCTTTCAAAACCAGAGCCACTCTTTAAGAACAACTGCATCTACATTGTCAGTGGAGGACTCTCAGGTTTGGGATTAGAGACGGTCAAGTTCATCGCTCATCACGGCGGAGGTTGTATCATAACTCTATCTAGAAGAAACATCTCCACTGAAATGCAAACAGAAATGGAAGCTCTCCAAAAGAAATGTGGGGTGACTGTATCTAGCATCAAATGTGATGTTTCTGTTTCTATGCAGGTAGTGGAAGCTATGACAACTATTGTCCAGAGTTTCCCCTCTTGGCCAATCAAAGGAGTGTTCCACAGTGCAGCTGTTCTTCATGATGCTCTGATTGAAAACCTTGACCCATCTCTCTTTCAAAAAGTTTTCAGGCCAAAAGTGAATGGAGTCCTCAACCTTCACTATGTTACACTACATAACAAACTGGACTACTTTGTGTGTTACTCCTCCATATCCTCCTTCATCGGCAACGCCTCACAGTGCAACTACTCAGCTGCAAATTCCTTCCTGGACATGTTCTGTCATTATCGGAGAAACAACGGACTGGCCGGGCAGTCCATCAACTGGGGACCGTTGAACCTGGGCCTCCTATTGAACAAAGACCACTTCCAAAGGTTCCTGGAGACCAAGGGGATGAGGATTATGGATGTCATGGAGGTTCACAAATCCCTGGAGAAGTGTCTCCAGATCAACAACCCACAGCAGATTGTCTGTAAGTTCAACTTCAGCACGCTAAGCAGACACGTTCTGTCCCAGAACTCTTCCCTGAGGGAACGCCTGTCGGCTCTGTTGGAGTCTGAACCGACCGCCAACCTGTCTGCTGAGGCCAGGCTTCAACCTTTGTCTTCGTTACATGAGAATTTGAGGACAATGCTGAGCAAGATCAGCAATGTTAGCATGGATGATTTAGATGATGATGTGACTCTGAGTTCTCTGGGCATTGACTCCATGTTGGCCATGACTCTGCAGAACCAGCTGTTCCAAGATACAGGTGTGACCGTTCCTCTGGTGAGAATACTGGATCCCAACAGCACACTGACTACACTGATAGCCATTTTGAGTAATGGTACATAGAAAAGAGCTTTCAAGTGAGTACTAACCAATCCAAAGTGCTTATCTTAAGCGACTTACAGTTAAATATTTTAGATACATGTCATTGAGGAGTAGGTGGGGGTTAGGCTCCTGACCTGGTGATGACTAGACTAGACTGAGCATTTGGGATCAACATGCAACCTTTCATTTCTAGTCAAACACTCGATACTATAACTATCTGAACCCAATATCTATTTAATATGTGACTTAATAAATTTAATTTACATGTGTATAATGTAATATAATTTACAACAATATTTCAACCAATGCGAACCCCAAACATACATACACACCGAACGTTTGAATAAAGAGCGGTTATTGTTTGTGCTGATTTATATTATGATTTGTGTTTGATAAAACTCCTGTGTATTGCATTGTTTTGTATACTACTCAAATATGTCTTGCTATATAGTGACGGCTTTGTGGAAACAATCTTTTGATAATCTGCCGTAATTCTAGTGTTGTGTGCAGAGGGCTTGAAGACACGTAATG
Source organism: Urophycis tenuis (assembly GCA_036785325.1). NCBI lineage: Eukaryota > Metazoa > Chordata > Actinopteri > Gadiformes > Phycidae > Urophycis > Urophycis tenuis. The sequence continues at coordinate 7,698,732 of JAXIVH010000009.1, forward strand.
AAATCCCAGCGGGGCTCAGAAATCCTATTAAATCTAATTCTTGGGCACTTGTTATTAAGATGTTATGATACTATTGTACTAATTTGTGTGTGTGTGCTATGTAATCACATAGCCATGACTGTACCTTTTTTATAAAATAGAATAAAAAAAATATTACGATTGTGTTTATTCTGTTTTCTTGTCAAGCCATTTTTTTTTAATATGAATCCATTTCTACAAATGAACATAGCGTCCTAAGACCACAGCCCTAACCCTGCAGAATATCGTGGGATAATGGTGGGAGTTGATCTACAGCACAGTATAGACCAATAAGACCTTTATTAAAAATCTGATTTCTTAACAATGCAAGATCTTTAAGGCCTTGCAGACACCATGTCTCCTTTAATGTCTTCATCTCTCTTTCTCCCTCAATAGCTCTCTCTCTTTCTCTCCCTCTCTCTCACCTCTCCTGATTGGATGATGTGAACATTTTATTGACCTGACTATTAGTGTTGAATAATTCCATCAGTGACTACAATGTGAAACTAATTAAATATCACGTTATCATTACAGGGAACAAAACAAAGTGTGTGTTCTTTATCTTAACTTATTAACTTAACTTATTTATCTTTGCTTTTGTCTGACCTCTTACTATATTGTATGCTGTCCATTGTGGTGTGTCTATATGATTGGAATTGATGTCTATAACACTGTATTGTATAATAGCGTGTCTATTGTTCAATTCAAACCTTTCAAATAGACTTTTTAATTGACGGAAGGTCCACAGCTCTTTTGATGGAGCGTTCTTGGGCGCTGGTTGGACACTGGTTGAGTAAAGACACTGTTATATTGAAAAGAAGATGTCTGTTATAGATAACCTGTAGACCTACATCGCTATGGCCTATAGCGGGGTGCTGGAAGCCCATTATTTATACTTTACATTGAAATGCAAAGAGCCTTTCAACTACTATTAGACATGCTCCACGGGGCATGCACTTCTGTCATCAACTTACCCCCTTCTCTCTTGCCCATTCACTCTCAATCTTTCTCCACCCCTCTCTTTCCACCACGTTCTCTCTCCCCCCCCCCCCCCTTCCTTTATTTCTCTCTCTTGCACTCTGTCTCCCTCACTCTCTCTGATTGTGATAATTTGATTAAATGAAGATCAAGCCTAGGCCTACATGTTAAAACACATTTTATCATTTACATTACCGTAGGCCTATTAAAACGTGTATTATTCTTCTATTTCACGAAAGAAACTAATGAAAGACACTGAAAAAAGTAAACGAGAATCAAGACCTGATTGTTGCTGAGGTGATGTGTTTTATTGATTGATCATTGTATGCCTACAGGAGCCATAAACACATTGGAACTATAGAACCACCATGTATTTGCATATCAGGTCAGACTCCCCCCAGCGGTCAGAGAGGGAACGACAGGCCGTCATTGCGTTTCACGTGGCTAATTAATGAACAGGAGCGCGTACAACACGAAGCAGGAATATGCATCGATGTTGATAGTGGATCCGTCGGTGACTTTATCTTCGGTGCGGCTTTGCTTCTTTTTCGGTTTCTTAATTAAGTTTAACATTTCTCTCATTATTCTAGTTTAGTAAAGTCTTATAATTAGTCAAAAGCGTTCCACGTAATAGGTTTAGCTTATGTTATGGTGAACACCTTGAACGTTTCACTCAGTCAGAGGCCTAACACGCAAGATGGATGCATTGTTGCAGTAAGACTTAGTTAAAGACTGAAGAAAACGACCATATATGCTTAAACTTGAAGAGCGGGCTATAGAAGTCCCTCGTAGCAGGTACGCACTGCAAATACAACCATGTCATTGGCTAGTCATGTTAATAACTAATGATTTTCCTTTTTGAATTCTCTCTAAAATATACCAATTTATATTTGACCTTTCTGTAGCTGTCTGTAGCGTCACAAGCACTTCTGGAACAAGAGGAAGCTGAGCATCTTTCTGCTGGATAGGCCCCCCCCATGGTGGGCATAGATGGAACATGTGATGGACCTCAGCTGAACCTCTCTCTGGCCAGCATAAACAAAGGTATCTAAATTACTTTAAAGCTGTTTAAAGTTGGAAAAAAGCACCACGAAGACCATCGTAGTAATTTCACACATTGCTGTATACGATTATTATGTATCAATCTTTAATTATTTCAAGTATGTTGAGCTTGTTGAGGCCTAGCTACCATGTGATCAGATATAGATACAATACATATAGATACAATATGCTTGCTTTTGGGACATTCTGCATAGACCTTGTTTACCGTAGTGCTATATTAATATATTCATAGTGTTGATAAAATGAGAAGGTCTATTTGAACTACGTTTCACACATGAAGGATTGGTTGAGTCTGAATTAGTACCTGAAGAGTAGATAAGCGTTATCTACATACCACAGACCTTCTTTTATTCTAAAATAATAACAGTATCATAATAATACCTTACCTACCTAAACTATGTGTGTAATAAAAACGTTGTGACGGACTTTGATATTTTGGCTACATCATAAATGTGATTATGAAGAAATATTTGAAATCAATTGCCATTGATTGCAATTGTCAGTCAAGGTTGTTGTTTTTTTCCAGGCAAATAAAGTAGATAATTCTTCACTTAGAGTTTATAGTCAGGGGTCAAGGTCATCTGTTGAAGGTTCACACCACTCATGTTTAATTCACATCCACCAGGATGATAAAGTCATCTTCTCTCCATTGGACTTAACAGAATGTCTAGGAGAGAAATGCCTAGATTAAAAAAAACATACAGCGAAAAATAACCAGATGGGAAATTAATTTACAGTGTCAAAGAAGCTTGACTACATGTATCCAACAATTAGATTAAAATATCAATAAATGTTTACTTATTTAATATTTATAAACAGCAGTCATATTATAATGGAATAAATTATGTTTAGCAATTTACTCTTCTTCAAATTTAATGCAATACAGTTGAAACAAAATTACAATAGATCAGTCTCTGCAAAATACTATACACATTATCCTGGCTGTATTGTTGAACATTTGCAAGTTGTGTGCCAGTCAGCAGTGACAAAACCTTGAATTCAGACATTAACCATGCCATTAGCAGCAGAACTCAAGGTAAATTTGGGCAACATTTAAAAGTTTTGTTGAAGTAATCAGTTGCATTTGTACTACTCTTTCCAATAAAACACTTGTCTTAACACTTCAAAAAAATTAACACGTCAAAAACATAACTCAATACTCAAAATGGACTACATTAATATCCTAAAAACATTCTTAATTTCTCTAGCACTGTGATGCAAATATGGAAAAATAGTAAGATTAACTTGTTTTACACCTCCACACTATTTACAATTGATTCATTTAGAATTTTGTGGAGTCATTGTCTGTGTCTTCAGTACGAGGAGAATCATTATTGCTTAATGATTGACTTGTCTCCTCCTCATTTATGATATCTGCCACTGTTGAAGGGGTAGAATTGGGGTCCAACAGTTTAACAAGGGGCACATTTATGCCTCTCTCCTTAAAAATTTGATTTTGCAAAGTCATAGCCTGCATTGAGTCAATGCCCAGAGATGAGAGAGGAAGTTCATCCATTAAATCACTTTCATTGATGCCTATAGTCTTGCTGATGAGAGATTTTACATATTCTTTTGGAGAGACTGGGCCTTTTTGGTTCGACTGGGATTCCTCGACTTTGGATTTTTGAAAAGCCTCTGCTACAAGTGCGGACAAGCGCAACGTCAAAGCCACATTCTGTGAGTGGATATTGTACCTGATGTTTTTAAAGTGAAACCTGCATACAGCTTGTTGAGGTCTGTTCAGGATCAGGCACTGCTCCAAACTTTGGTGCACCTCGGGCACCTCCAACACCATCATCCCCTTCGCTTCCAAGAATCTTTGAAAGTGGTTCTTGTTCAGAAGCAACCCAAGGTTCAGCGGTCCCCAGTTTATCGACTGACCAGGGAGGCCTTGCTTCCTTCTGTATTGGCAGAATGTGTCTAGGAAGGTGTTGGCAGCAGCATAGTTTGTTTGTGATGCATTTCCCAGAAAAGATGAAATGGAGGAGTAGCACACAAAGTAGTGCAACTGGCAGCGAAGCGTAGCGTGGTGCAGATTCAAAGCACCGTTCACTTTTGGCTTCAGTACCTTTTCGTAAAAAGATCTGTTCAGGGTCTCAATCAGCCCATCATGTAAGACAACTGCACTGTGGAACACTCCTCTGATTGGACAGCCAGGAAACCTTTGTCCAATTGTACAAATAGCCCTGTTCACATGCTCAGAGACAGACACGTCACACTCCATGGAGGTGATGCATGTTCCACATTGTTTCTCTAGGTTGTTGAGCTCTTCCTGTACTTCTGACGTAGGTTTGCTCCTGGAGAATATTACAACATGGCCTCCGCCTCTCTGAGAGATGAACTTGACAGTTTCCAAGCCCAGCCCAGACAGACCACCTGCCACTACGTAGATTGCCCTCTTTCTGAAAAGCTGTTTTTTTGGATGCATCAAAGGGATTTCGGAAAGTCTGCCCTTGAAATCCTTTGCCAATGCAACCACTGGTAAAGACCTTGCGGTGAAGTATGATTCGATGGTCAGGATATTGACATTTTTGAAAGTCACATTCTGAAAGGTAACACTGTCGAAACCAAGTGCCTTCTGGTTGATTTTCATGGCTTTAAGCCAATGATGTATATGTGGCCTTTGTGCACTCAAGTATCCCTTTTGAAGAATTGTTGGCATTTGAATGATTTGCACATGAACATGGTCCTTGACACTTTGAGACGCTTCCTGAGCTAGCAAGCACTTGGACTGGGAGTCACAGATGACGACAACATTGCAAACTCCAGGAATATTGCTACTTTTAACGATAACCGACTCGTCAAATGGTGGCAGAATGATACAAGCATCAACCTGTTTTATGTTCTCAAAGGATTCATTGGACTGTGTGCCAACTATGACGTTAAACCCTGATTTGTAAGATGTGAGGGCCAAGACTTTGACCAGAGCAGAGCCACAAACAGAAGAAATTATTGCAAGGTGACGTTTGGCTCTGGGCAAGGCTCTATGTAGGATCTCCCATGCAAGCACAAAGTATGAAACGCAGGGTGTTTTGCCAAGGAATGGGAACCTTTTTGTTTTGTAGCACACGTCATCTGGAACTGTGATCTCAGTGGCTGCAACTACAGGATAACATGAAACAACGTGATCGCCAACCTTCAGCTTCTTTACATTCTTCCCAACTGCTGTTACAGTACCACTAAAATCGAGAGCCAGCAGCTTGTGATTCTGAGATGTGTGCTTGTTCCAGTAGATGGTGTGGCCAAATTTTAAGTGTGCATCAGTAAGGGGAAAGTAATCAGATGAATGAATGCATATCTTGCTGAGGTTAATTTTAACTGATGTCTCGTTGATTGGTGGATCCTCACACATGTCATGAGGAATGGCACACATGCTAGTTACTTTGTAGGCATCATCTGTGTTAAGGATGCAAGGCTCAGACAATGGAGAGCAGAACCTGGCCTCTGAACTGTCAACAACTTGAACAGGGGTTCGCACAATCGAAGGCTTCAAAATTGCCCCATCTTCTACCAACAACTCTGGATATTTCTCACAGGGATAGGACTTCAACACCTTTCCGAGGGCTGCGATGTCTTTAGAAGAAGTTGAATTGATATCAACCAGCTGAAATGAGAGGTTTGGTATTTCAGCAGCGAATGACCGTGTCATGCCAGAGAGGGAAAAGCCTGCACTGATGTGGTCTACCGTGATTTCAGATGAGCGATAAGTTATTGCACGGATTGAGTGTGAAAACCGAATCTGCTTAAGCTCAAGGACTATTTGACGAAGGATCTCACAGCAATCCACCAGATTTTGGAGGACCTCGTCTGATGCCAGTGAGGTCAGGTCTTCTTTACCCCACAGAAACAATACCTCATTGAAGTCATTCTCAATATTGGTGATCTTTAGGTTGGCCAAGAGAGTAGGGAATCCGTCATTTAGTATTTCCCTTGCATGTGCGAGAGTAATGTATCTAGATCCAGAGTCAATATGTTGTTGCAAGCCTTTGGATATCCCTAAACTGTCACAGAAAACCAGTGCCCTGGGAGGTAGAGAGGAGATTTCTTTGTCTACAATGTCTACAACATTGTAGACATTGTGGTAAAAATACTCCTCAACCACATGGGAGGGACTCCCCAGGTATTTGATCATCACATGCTTGACCTCAACCAACACCCTACCATCTTTGTCAGTGAAGCAGCCACATACTTCAAAGTGATCAATGTCTGCAGCGATTGCTCTGAGATAGACGACCATCTCATCTTGCAGGGGTTCAAACACAGTCAGACTCCCTATTTTGGCAGGAAACCTTGGCCTGCCAGCAAATGCATGTGCAACTGTAGCTGGCAAGAGTTGCATCAGAAGATCAAGCATAACAGGGTGTATGCAGTACTCATGCAACTGCGACTTCAGATCTTGTGGTACTGTCACATGTGAGTAAGCCTCCATTAGTTGTTCCCCATAATGTACATCTCCTTTATTTTGGAAGACAGTCCCATACTGAAAGCCATCTTGTGACAGATATCTGTAGAATTCTTCACAACTTACTACAGAATTGCATCTTTTGTAAATGGAAGTTAATGAGATAATTGGCTGTTCATTCAACCCCCCCTGCTTGCTAACAACTGTTCCTGATGCATAGACAGCAGCTGAGGAAAATACAGTGAAACTAGTTTCACTGTCTGCACACTCTAATTGTACTTTCATTGCTGGTGCTTTCTGTGATAAAACAAATGGACTTTGGAAGTTGACACTTAGTTGAAGTGAGTTAAGAGGAACTTTTGGTTTTGCTCTCGCCATAAAAGCAGACAGTCCAATCTCTGCATAGAAAGAGCCGGGAATTATGGGTATGCCATTATGTTTATGCTCTTGCAGGTAAAAGGATGTGTCAGACCATAAGTTGCAGCTGAACACATTGCATTCATTGCCAGTTTGACAGAGGATGGGGTGATTGCTTGGGGTGTTTTTCTGCGCTGCTCCAATGATCACATCTCTCTCGGAACAATCAAACTTGTATCTTGGGAAAGGCAATGGGGTTGTCTCACAGCCTCTGTAATGCTGGTCCCAGTCTACATGAACCCCGACTTCAAAAAGCTTTGCTGGAAGACTGAGCATTGTTTCATGGTCCTTTTCTGGCAGGACTGAGGCAAACACAGGGGTGTGGTTTCCCAGTATTTCTTGGATGTTTCTTTGCAATGCCCTCCTTGGACCAATCTCAACACACACCACATTCTTCTTTCCTTTAGCTGCTGAGCTCACTGCCTGTTGAAAATACACCGGCTCACGGATGTTTCTAGCCCAGTATTCTCCTGTGCAGAAATTAGGATGCTCAAACTCCACACCTGTCACAGTAGAGAATAATTCTATTTCAAGTTTATTCACACCTAAAGAGCCAATACTCTCACTGAGTTCAGACAATATTGGGTCCATCATGTAGCTGTGGTAGGCGGCAGGGACATCCAGTAAGCGCAGGAAGAGATTTTGACCAATGGCTGAGGCCTTGAGCTCATTGTGGATGCTTACTATTGCTCCTGAATCCCCAGAGAGGGTGCAGGACTGGAGGCTGTTGAAGGCTGCAATGCAAACTTTATTAGCATAGGGTGGAAGGAGATGCATAACATCTGCTACTGCTATGTTACTGATGACGAGCAACTTCCCTCCAGTTACCTTGCACTGGTAAGAACTACGAGTGTAGATCACTTTAGTTGCTTCAGCAAGGGAAAGCAGACCAGAACAATGTGCAGCAGCAACCTCACCAACAGAATGTCCCAGAATGGCATCAGGCTTGACTCCCCAGTGCCGGAGGAGTGTGAAGATGCCAACCTGAATGGCAAAGAGGAGAGGCTGGACCACATCTGGTTTGGAAAAGTCACTACTCTCAACTTCACGCTCAAGGTAGTCCATGATGTCCAGTGTTTTGTTGCTGAACATGTGAAAATATTTCCTAATCTCTTCGATTTTATCCCTGAACACAGTCTCATGTTCCAAAAGTTGTCTGCACATGCCATGGTAGGTGACTCCGTTGCCACAGAAAACAAAAAGCAACCTTGGATCAGAGTAAGAAGGGGTGATCTTTTTCGTTAGTGTGGATTGGAGCTGGTCTTTAAGATCATCTAAGGATGAGGATAAGAGGGCCTTCCTGTATTTATTTTTCATATGGCTCCTCCTACAAGCCGACGTATAAGCAAGACAATCAAGGTCAATCTCACTCTCAGCATTGATCTGTTCGATGGTGTCTTCAATCATCCATGAAAGGGATTTTAATGAATTGGCAGACATGACAAAGTACTTGCTTACCATCATTGCCTTACAAGTTTTCGTAAAGGGAAGCTTTTTGTGTTGTTTAATAATTGCGTGAGCATTGGTTCCTCCAAATCCAAAGTTGTTAACTCCAGCAAGTCGTTCTCCAGAGCTCCTCCACGGCTCTGGCTCCGTTGGGATCTTTATGTTGAGTGCTGCTGTGTCCACGCTGCCGCTGTCCTCGGAGTAGAACACAGACGGGACGATGGTTTCATGCTTCATCATCAGGAGGACCTTGATGAGACCTGCTACTCCCGCCGCTGATTCTGTGTGTCCAATGTTGCTCTTCACAGAGCCGATGCGGAGCGTCTCCAAGCCCGAAGGTTTGGCTTTTGCGATGGCGTTGGAGATGCTCCCCGCCTCTGTCGGGTCTCCAGCCGGGGTCCCGGTGCCGTGGGCCTCTATGTACTGGACCATCGCCAGGTCGGACTTGGAGTAAATCCTGCGCAGGAGCTCCTCTTGTTGACTCATCGAGGGTTTAGTGATGGGAGTGACAGAGCGGCCGTCTTGGTTTACTCCAGTTTTGCTGATGATGCCCCAAATATTGTCATGGTCTGCCAAAGCCTGTTTAAAATAGAACATCATTGGGATTTTTAAATGGCATATGTAATAAAGTTGTGTATAAAGTTTTTATACACAATAATTGGAGGATTATTAAAGGTCTATCAATTAATTCAAGTAATCGATTTAATTTTAACCAAAAAAACATAGGGAGAGGCAGGGGATGGAAAATGTTTAATACCTTACACACAAGGTCATTGTGTGTGCCGTTACTTACAAGCAGTTATTGAAACTGTACTTTGGTACATCCACTATTAGTCATAGTTGCACTTTACCACCATTGCAATCTTACAGATAATTGATACTTTTGAGTGCTTTATTTATCCAATTTCATCCAATCTCTTTATTGCATGGTCGGTTTTTATCGGGATGCACAGTAATAATTATTCACTGATGTGTTTTCATATTTTATGAGGTTTATGGTAAAGGACTGTCCTCAAACAATCCTCTAATGGTGGGCTGTAAAGTCTGATGACTTTGACATAATGCAAAAAGGAAATGGTTGTTGGTAGTTTTCTCTGACCAAATATATAACTCCTGGCAAACTTTAAATCTCATAGTTGTGTTTTTCTACTGAATCTTAAATGGCACCACCACCTTCTGAAGTGGCTTGAGCAGCACCACCCCGCAGCCCTCTCCTCGTCCATAGCCGTCGGCCCGGCTGGAAAAGGCCTTGCTGGTTCCCTCGGGGGAGATCATCTTGGCCTTGCTCAGAGCTACAAACAGTCTGGGCTCCAATATGCAGCTCACCCCCCCACACAGTGCCATCTCACAGTCTCCTGGAGAGAGAAAAGTGCATCGGTGTTTCTTGAGGAAATGTTAGTGTGTGAGATCAGTTCATCCTGCACAGATGTGAGCCTGAAGACTCTCTCGCTCTCCATATCTTACATATCAAAAGATGATGTAAACTCAAAACCTAGAGAGATCCTAAGACCACTAACTAAGAAAACATATGGTGCATACAGATGTCAGCATTGATACACTGTTCTTAAGACCACCACATACCTTGTTTGATGGCCTGACAGGCGAGGTGAAGAGCAACGAGCGAGGAGGAGCAGGCACAGTCAATGGACAGCGAGGGTCCGGTCAGGTTAAAGATGTAGGAGACCCGGTTGGCTGCAATGCTCATGGCCAGCCCAGTGCTTGTCCAATGGTTGATCACGCTGGGGTGCATGTGTGCAGCAGACTGCTCGTAATCCCTGTTCATTAGTCCTGGGAGGCAGACAAATGGACAAAGACTGAAGGGAGAGTGAGAGAGAGAACGCTGTTAATAGCAAGGCTGGTGGTGGTGGCGGTGTTGCCTGATGAGGTCATGAATCCGCGAGCCTACTTGGAGCAAGAGGGTGAACCCTACCTTCTCTTTCAGATACTGGCAATTGCTGCCTACTGAATTATATGAATATTCAATTTGGCCTGGCCGAATAACTATATTGTTTCTGTATTGATTATATATATACCATAACTATATTGTTTCTGTATTGATTCATGTTTGATATAACATGAATCAATACTTGCAGTAATACAGTACAATAATATAAGAATTTAATTAAATGAAAGTTATTGATTAATGTAAAATAAATAAATGTATAATAAGTAAATTCATTCTGAATGTAATCAAAGGACAATACAAGGTTGAGGATTGTCACGTTTTACATCCAAAACATCAAGTGAAACATACAGGAGTAGCAGACGAGTTAAACTTGACTCATAAAACCATGTTCACAAATATCAAATCCTTCTGACGGCACATGGGTATTACGTTTCCAATTAGTTCTGGGTTTCCTTGAATGTAGATGGATGTATTCATTCATTCATTTATTTCTGCATCTCACCAAAGAACACTCCAGTCCTGGAGCCACTGGCCTTCTCCATAGGCAGCCCAGCATTCTCCAAAGCCCTGAAGACACACTGCAGGAGCTGCTTCTGCTGAGGGTCCATCTGCTCCACCTCATGGTCACTGATACCGAAGAACTTGTGGTCAAACTCATTGAACCTGGAGAAACCAAGAACCCCAAAGCAATTCTGGTTAGGGCAGTTATGAAAACACTCAGGGTTTATGTTTAGTGTATATCTGCCATTTGGTGGATGCTTTTATCCAAAGCAGTATTACAATATCATTAGTGCCGTACTTATTCTGATTAACATATTTAATATTTAAAAAATTGAACATTTAAAAAAATACGTTTGTAAGTAAAAGAAAAAAAAACACAAAATAACCAATTCTCAAATAATAATTCATGTCTGAAAAGGAGTCGGAAGAAGCAACAAGCTTATCTAGTCCTACCCCAATTCTATACTAATACTTCCTGAATATCTATTTGTCCTTTTATGAAGTGTGTTCAACTTCACCTTCCTGCACTGACAGGAAGGTGCCCTTCCTGTCAGTGCACCTTAGACCGAATAAGGAGCTACAGGAGGAGAATGTACCCTTCGATGAGAGCTGCTTTCGCTGCCCGGGATTTTCCGGCTTTGTTGTCATCCTTGTCATACCAGTCGGCCACGTCAAACCTCTCCTTGGGGATGGGGACAGAACAGTTCCTTCCCTCCACCAGAACTTTCCAGAAGTTCTCCAAGCCCTCTCCTGTGTGTCATAATAAACAGTATACTGCATCTGCTCTGTTCCAAGTGAATTTGTTTTATTGGCCTACAGTATATATTGTGGACAAGGTCAATTGTAGGGACTTTGATTAACCTTCATCAAATCTTTATCAAAGCCTTCAATTTGCATCAATCTTAATTGTGACTGAGATGGTGACCCTCACCACCATACACCATAGATGTAGATTTTTTGTTTGTTTTTTATTCAAGTGTATCATTTGTGAATAGCAATAAAATTAGCATGATCAAGCCAAGACCCAGGACCCAAGACCCAAAATAAATCACAGTTGGAATCATTTAAATTGTAAAGTCTAACCCCGATGTAAATGCATCTCATGACAGCTAGTTAAAATATATCAGCCACAATTTGCCAAATTCTGCCAAATTGCCAATTTATCTTGATTCTGAGTTCATCCCCATCAAAAAATATTAGATTGAATTATTCAACTTTACCTTAATGCAACAACAAAATTGTAATATTACTCAAACAAAAAATGTTAAACTATTTACCCCCTGGAAAATTGCATCCAATTCCCACCACGGCAATTCCATCTTCCTCCATGGCATCACTCAGATATACAAAGCAAAATTGGCCTGTTGCACTTTACTCTTGAACACTTTGTTGAAATCAAGCAAATACAGATTCTGTCCATTCACAGACCAAAATTATCCAAGGCACCTCTCACCCTGGCGCTGGGAACCATCTGGCACCCCAGAGTTACTTAAGGGTGCATTTTGGTTATTAAACATTCATGATTAACTGCAGACGTGGTCATGGAGATGAAGAACGGCACAGCTCTCCTTTATGGGGGCCAGGCAAATGAAAAAAATGGCAAAACCAAGTTTAATAAAGAACTCAAAAAATAAATCAGTAAATAAACAGGGTCCTTTAAAGCAAAGCTTATCTTCCATCTCTAAGGAAAGAGGGAGAAAAAAAAGTGTATCAACTTTGAATTATTTTCTTATTATACTTGATACTTGAACTGTCACATAAGAGTGTGAAGTCCTATATCTGGGGTTCACAACAACAATACGTGATAAATTATTTATTGGAATCTGAATAATCTGTCTTCATTGCAAAATATGCAATGGAATTATTTAAGGAGCATTTTGTCAATGTACATTTTTTTATAAATATATATATATATATATATAAATATATGTGTTGCCATGATGTTGCCGGTCGTATCAGTACAATACATTCGTCATTAGGGTAGACAGGGTATGGTTGAAACACATTTTTTGCTTCAGCACCTGTGTGTTACACACCTGTGTGTAACTAACCTGTTACATTAGCTTACCTCACATGGTCCGTAATACACGTCTGCTGCCTGAGTCAAATAATCAGCCAACATCTCCTTCTGCACCTCAGAGAAAACTTTGTTGCTGCTCCTATAACCTACACTGGGAAGATCACTGGACCCCTGGTCTCTCAGCTTCTGCAGTGATTTGCAGTATCTGCTCAGTGTTAAATGGCACATCCCATGTGCCTTCGCAATTGATCTGACTGAATTGCCCTTCTTTGTGACCTCATCAGGTGCTTTTTTGAATAAAAGTTGATAATATCAGTTGAAACTGATACTGAAGAATTTCTGCCTCGGTCCTATCTAAGAACTATTGATAGGACAATCACGTACTCATTCCCGTCGTGGATTTAGGACACAATGGAAGGCGAGGCTGGGCAAGTTAATGTACAGTATATAGCACGATTCAAAGGCCATACGTGGTGCTTTACAAAGGAAGAAATCACACGTAAAAACAAATGGACAATCATTCAAATACAATAAATACAAGATGATGAAGATAAAACAAGATAAAATATACAATGGTAACAGAATAAAAGTAGTGCAGACAATTTTTTTTTAATTAAAAGCTGCGGCAAACAATTATTTCAAGCCCCTATATAAAGGAATACAGTGTTGAGGCAGACCTCAAGAAGTTTGTTCCGGATCTTTCCAGATCTCCAGATTACCCAATTTCCCTTAGGTGATTAATAAAGTTTTATCCTATCCTACTATCCTATTCTATCTGTGGTGCATACAAACTAAAAGCTGCTTCACTATGCTTGATTCAAACCCAGGAAACAGTGAGCAGGCCTCTGTTGACCTGGCAACTGTTTTAGACTGATTTCGTAAATGTATGTGACATCATCCATGTTGCCTTTGGCGGTCCACGCTGAGGATGACTCCAGGAGGAGGGGATTTTGAACCCTGGTCAAAAGCAAGGCAAGATGGGGCGGCATAGTTCGGGTAGAGCGAGTCATCCACTAACCGAAGGGTTGGCGGTTCGATCCCCACTTCCAACTGTCCACATGTCGAACCCCACAAATGTACTAAGTCTCTTTTAGCATCTGCTAAATGCCCTTCTTCTTCTTCAAAGTATCCATGAAGCATAAGTAATGGCTGTAATGGGAGTACTCACAGGTAACAGCAGGGGAAATACAACAGGGGCAGAGAACGGGCCACTTACAAATCAGACCTAATCAAAGCTCCAGCATGCATTGGGGGATGCTTGGCATGCAAAGGCTGAATTATAAGGGAAATCTCCAAAGATTTTTTCATCCAATCCAATTCACTGCAGTGTGCTCAACCCACACGACTGGCTGAGAATTGGACCTAAGGCATTTTGTGTGTGTTCATGGAAATCTGAATATTATTAGTATATTATATATTATAGTGCAGAATAGTATAGCATAGTATAGTATAGAGGGTGAGAATTTAGCATTGTCTTTCCTAAACAAAGTGACCAATGTAAAATAACATCCTCTTGATTTGGCAGGAAAAGTATTTATTTTTAATTGTAATTTAATTGTAAACATATGTATACATACATTACATCATTCGTGAAATTAATTTAAGTACAAACAGTTCTACATCCCCAAGGATATATCCTTGGGGAGCCCAACATGCCTTTTGTTTGCAGATATGAAGTTAATATTTGACACCAAATGGTCTAACTGTACCCGACAGCCCTATCCAGTTTTGTCCGCTGCCAATCAATATGCTATGATCCACCTTATCAAATTTAGCACTGAGATCCAATACAAAAGCTGATACAAGTACTGAGATTTTTTTAAGCAAATGCCAATTCAAATCTTGACAAGAGCCCACTCAGCGCAGTGACGGGGTCGGGATCCAGACTGATTCTAACTTGATTCTACTTAGAAACGATAGGCCTGTGATGACTACTTACTGATGTATCAAGAATATTCTATTTCAGAAGAGGCTTAAGACCTGCAGTTTGCAATGCAATTTAATACGTTTTCAAAGAAGCTTGTTGGCAGAGAATCAAGTCTAGGGGAACAGGTTTCACTTTAACCGTGAAAGCTGCACAACCTCCTCAAAGGTTTCACGGTCAATTGAATACAATTGAGTCATGCAAACCATAACAGGTTTTTTGTACACGTAGAGGCGGTACACAAGTTGTATGTTATCTGGAAGCACTGAGATGTTCAATCTTCTGGATCGTAGGAAAATAGCAGGAAAAGTCACTACATGACTTAGAACCAACTGGACATAATGATTTGTTGATGAGGTCTGAAGAAAAGGAGTCTATTGCTTTGAAAAGAAAAAGTCTCTCTTTGTAAATTTAATTGTGTATCTGGAGTTCAGTTATTCTCCATCTGCAGATGGAGAATAACTGAACTCCAGATACACAGCTTTCTGACTTTGGTTTTTCTGAGACTTACTCATGTGGAATTTGTCCATGGTGCTTCTCTCTTACTAGAAAATGTTTTAACATTTGTGCGTGGCATTTTATTAAAAATATGTAACTTTACAGTCGAAACTATCAACAAAATCATTGACTGAGGCAAGTGAATGCAAAAAATGCCTCCAAAACAACATTGAATTAAAAGTTAAAATAAAGCTAAAATAAAGCTCTATAGGAGCAGTCCGGAGTGCTATCTGAACAAAGACTGGAATCCTGCACCCATCTGTTGCTTTGTAAGCACAAACGATGTGATCCTAGAGCCTGTTAAAATGTTAAATATGGTGAAGGTCTGTTTAGCATTTTCCTTAACTTACTGAACATGGAGGTTTCTTCCATAATGTCCATACACACAAAAAAGATTGTTGAACATGTTTTTGAAACCTTTTTTTTTTTTTTTTTTACAAAGACTTGCACAACTTAACCATAAAGTACTTAGTGGGAGTGTAGTAAAAGTGTCATAAACCTGAACAATTATTGTTGTGATTATCATTTGATTAGTATTGCTTTCCTCGTTCTTCTTCTTCCTTGTTAGCACAATGATTAAACAATAAATAACAGTTTCCAGAATCCACCATAAGGCTCGCTACGAGGTTCATATAAATATTATGATGCTCACCATAAAACAACAATCTCTCTCGATAATGACCACTTATTTAACAGCTGTGAAATACTAAATTGGTTTGACAAGACAAAGCGCCCATTCACCAAAAAGTCAGAAGAAAATGTGCTGATACATTATACATATATATAATGTATCACTAAAGATTTAACAATCATTGGTTTGACAAGACAAAGCGCCCATTCACCAAAAAGTCAGAAGAAAATGTGCTGATACATTATACATATATATAATGTATCACTAAAGATTGAACAGTCAATAACTAGTAATAGATGAATCAAGTGCTGGTAAAAAGGCGTTGTGTGTGGTCTACTCCCCAGGGCCGATGGATGGAGGCTCAGTCCCAGGACACAGAGAGCAACTGACAGCTCATCTCCCACAGCCTTTGTGCTGTCTCATCGCTCTGCGCCGCGCGCGAGCAGCTAGCCGGAGCGCAGTCACTGTGGAGGGGAAAAGAGCCGGGGTTTTGATCGGTTAGTCATTTTTAAAGTAGGCTGCATATTTTACTCTCCGCTGTGTTGATTAACTATGACAGGCCGTTTCAAATTCTACCCTACAGTGACATCACATGTTGGCGTGCCAACCAGACATGTATGATAGATCGATAGATCAGCTACAAGCCTTACCTGTGGACGGCACCATTACATTATATTGAGGGCATTTAGCAGACGCTTTTATCCAAAGCGACTTACAAAGAGTCCATTTGTCATAAGAAGGTGAAACATTTCATTGCTGCTAATACAGGCACCAACTGATAAGGCTGATCTATCCATCGTACATCTGGGTGGACACTCCCAGTTGTGATGTCACAACAGGGTGGGTCCCCTATAAAAAAAAAATCTGTTCACCTGTAGTATCCACCACTCTCGTTCTCCAGGGTTGGCTCCACAGCACAGTAGATGGTGGTCTGGGCCCCCTGGACGGAGGTCTTGGTGAAGGGACTCACTATCTTCATGATGGCCTGCTGGGGGCCGTTCAGGTGACGCCACAGTTCGGTCTGCACCACCCCCGGGTGTAGCGAGTAGGCAGTCACTCCGCTACCTGGGAGATGACATAAGGATTTAACCATCACTTTGAGAGTGCCCCTAAACTGGACTTCAAACTGCAGTGGCAGCACCACCTGTGGTGAAACAGAGGTTGGTGTCACTGTATAAAACAAACAGCTTAAGCAGTTTATGGAAGGACTGATTCAAAGAAAAGGTAATTTAATGTTTCATCCAAAAAATGTATTATAATATAATCATTTATAAAGCACTTGCTACAGTGAGACATTTTCTGTAAAGTACTTCACAGAAAATGCAGTTTACACAACTACAATGAATCACAATAAAAACAATAGCTTAACACAATACGAGAGTAGAGAGTAGAAAATGTGGAAATGTCACCAATAGTAAAACTACTGTGAATAAAAACGCTCATCGTGGGCCTCACAGCTACAGCTGACCTTCTAGTTTTTTGGCCAGTGAGCGTGTGAACAGGACGTTGGCCAGCTTGCTCTGCTGATAGGCGGTCTTCTTGTCGTAGCTCTTCTCACTGTTGAGGTCGTCGAGGTTCATGGCTCCCCAGGCGTGCGCCATCGACGACACGGTGACGATGCGGGCCGGCGCCGAGCGCTTGATCAGATCGATCAGCAGGTGAGTCAAAAGGAAGTGACCTAATGAAAGCAGATTAAAAAAAAAAAAAAGTTATCCAAACTACAGAACTGTTCTGTCAACCCACCCTCTGTATTTGCTTAGCGTAATGATGATGATAGTTACATACATGGACAAAAAGGGTAAACCGGTGCAATCAAAGCACAGTTCATCTGCAACATCAGGCAGGGTGCTAAAGGCGGCACTTAGCAGACGCTTTTGTCCAAAGTGACTTACAATCAGTACATTTGTGGGGGTTTGACATGTGAACAGTTGGATGTGGGGGGGGGGGGGGGGTGATCAAGGGAATCGAACCGCCGACCCTACGGTTAGTGGACGACCCGCTCTGTGCAGCCGCTCTACCCACTGAGCCACTGCCGCCCCCGAGGTGCTCTTCCTACCCAGGTGGTTGACTCCAATCTGCATCTCAAATCCGTCCGCCGTCTTCCCGTATGGACAGGCCATGACGCCGGCGTTGTTGATGAGGATGTTGAGTTTGGGCTCGCCTGCATCACCACACACGTAGATCAGGCATCAAGTCAACCACATCTTAAAGATACACAATCAGCACGCCGATGTTTTAAATCAAGGAGTGCGTCATCATTTTTTTTTTTTGGATCTACATCCGTGCGGAAATTATTCACCGTGCATTTCATGACTCGTTCTTCCTGTGTGATGAACGTGAGGCCTATTACCGCCTGTTGAGTAACCGCCGTTGCTAGAAAAGCAATTCATAACAATCCAGTCTGAAGAGGTGCATCGTGTTTATCTTATTAACCGTTGCAGGCCTCCCGTCTCCCCTCTGGTGACAGTGCTCATGTCCACCCAGATGTTTGACGGCTAAATCAGCCTCCAAGTGGGTCCAGATACATCAGC
>JAXIVH010000009.1:7722065-7747065 GCA_036785325.1 Urophycis tenuis
AAGGCCGTGTTTAGTCTCTGGTGCTAACCCCCCCCCCCCCCCCCCCCACCTGCACCGCCCGCATGACGTCTTTGACGTCTTCTATCTGTATGCGTCTCTTTCACATGGTCACAGCGGGCCCCATTACGGCTACTTAAGAATGTCCCCGTGCTCAGCGACTCTTAAACGTTCCCACTCCGCTGCCCTGAGTCTAACCCCAACCCTTCCCCTCTACGGATCTCACAATCTCCCACAATTGATGTTTTTTCTCCCCCCCCTTAAACAGCTGCACTATTTCCCTTTAAGATACCAATCAGAACCTTCATAATTGCATGCTACGACCCCCCCACACACACACGCTCAGTGGTTACACGGGAACATCACCGTCCCTTCAATGTTGTACAGGGCCGTTGATTGATGAGTGCAGACTTTAAACCACGCCACATGGGTGACACTGATAACGCGTAAGACTACGCTCCTACGGTCGGCGTCTGTGATCAGATCTGCGTCCATTGCAGCGCTCTGTTGTTGATAGCGGCGCTCTGCTGCTCAGAAGCAACCGACCGCAGAATGCTGTAATCGACCAAGCGGAATCAAGTGTGTTCAACAAAGCTGTCGCAAAATGTGACAGTAGTTGACGGAATGAGGCGGTGGATGACATAACGTGAACGCATTCGACCGCACATGAATGTCGCTGGCAGAACGTGACGACAGCGGGCAGAATGCCCCGGGTTCTCAGAATGGAACAGCAGTTGACCGGCACCTGCAAACAGGAGAGCGCCTCGTGCAATTCTCACGAGGAACCAAACTTTTTGCCGCAGAGTTAATGAGCTGCAGCCCGAAAGTACGGACAAAGTACCTCCCCTTGGCCCCCAACAGGCCCCCTTGTTATCAGACAAATTGTTTGTCCAAAAAAAAAGAGGAAATGTTTGTATTACATAACCACTCCCCCTTCACCCGGAGACTCCAGAATGTCCACGTAAGTGTAAATGTACATATCTGCTTAATCTACACCATCTGTGGACCCTTTTGTACTGGGAGAAAAAGTAGACAGAAGAGTAGACAAACTCTTAGGATATTTGATTGTAGTTTTGTAATTGTTAAGTTGTTCACCGCAGCCGTTACATTATGTAGGAAATTATTCCAAATTATGAATAGTAGAAACTTGGATTTGATCGGTAAAAAAGGATGAAAAGGGAATTGATGCTGTGGTTTTACAGTTTACAGTTAAAACCACAGCATCGCTTCCCTACGTAAACAGTTATGTAAAATGCGTGTATTAGCATGTATGCAGAACTTTGCATACACGCTAATACACGCTAATACACTAATACACGCTAATAAACGCATGCTACGACAGCAATTTGAAGCAGTGTTAGAGTTCATAGTTATTATTACATGCCATTTTAGTACATTCAAACAAAAGCGGTGGTTGGAAGAAAACTGTTTTTCAGCTTTAAATGATAATTTTAAACTACACATTCCGTGCGGCCATCTTGGTGCTTTTTCACAATTGGTTGCTTAATTGGTCGCTTAATGCTTTGTAAGTCGCTTTGGATAAAAGCGTCTGCTAAATGCCCTATATGTAAATGTAAAAATGTTAATGTTTGGTAAAGTACCAATATAATGGGCTTGAACTTTATGAAACCATCAGTGAACACTCATTAAGTTTCTTGAATCAGAGACATTCAGGTTAGCTTCTAGGCAGGAGGTCAGCTAACGCCCTTTTACTGATGAGCCAGGCACATACACACACACACACACACACACACACACACACCAATTGCTGGAAATGATCCTCTTCAAGTTCCCTTAAGCCAGTTCTGCTTTCTTAGCTCCTGACATGTCATTCTCATAGCATGAACCACATGCCTACTGTCTCAGGCATCTTGCAAACCCCATTTCCCAGATCACGACCTTACATACTGCCACCCCCCTCCCCTCGCCACTTGCTCCTTGTTCCAAACATGCCGTTCTGGTCTTGGATGTTTCGTCCGGCTGAACAAGCCCTCTGGGGTTGTTCTGGCTGAACAAGCTGTTGCGGTCAGCCCGGTCAGGACCAGAACATTAGCGTTTAGCCATGTAGCAGATGCCTTTTTCCAAAGCCACTGAAAACAATAAAAGATCCTGGTGTTTGTTTCCTAACCTTGTTTCAAATAACAGCTGGATACAATGCAGTGTAGCAGTAGTAATCAGAAAAGTGTTTGTAGTAGTGGCAGCACCCAAAAAACTGGATTGGCAACATTGCCCCTGCTTCTGTGGCAACAGTGCTTCAGTAACGCACACTGTGGTGTGACCAGTGATCGATGGGGATATTAGGATGTGTTGTCTCTGCAAGGTGAGCAGACATTGGTCATTAGGACCCCAGCTCAAAGGAGAAACACACTTAGAGTACAAGGCTATATATAGGCCTGCCTCAAAGAGTCCCTGTTTTGAGGTTATGCAACAGAACGGCAGTCTTTCCCAGACAGGGATTGGCCTTTTACCGGTGATTGATGTTAGTGGTGCAGCAACAAGGTCGTGTTTGTTGATTTTACAGTTCTGTGTTAATGGGTAATCCAAAAAAAAACAACAAGCAGATTGAGCTCAAAGTTGCATATTAGATTTCCAGAAGTCCTCTCTCAGGAGGCAGGGCGTTTCTCTCAAACGTCGCTAAGGAAATGGCTGCCTCAGGATCTCTGAGGTGTCATCAGTCAGACATTGTAAATGTTTCTCCTTGTGTACAACCAATGAAATGTCTAACCCTTACTTGGATCATTAACATCTGGTTCAACACCAAAGAGAGACCTGAAATCTGTATTCATATGCACACATAACTTATAGCGAGATACCTAAAGATCCATTGAGACATTTATTCCTCTGGTTCTGCCAGATTCCCGCCAAGTGAAAACAGCATCCACCCGCTGCCAACAGCATTCTAATGGCAACAAGGAATCTGTGAGCTGGCCTCCATCATTGTCCACTGTTTAACACTTGGTATGGAATGCCCCAGGCGTAACGTAGGCCATCCCAACCCACTGGCACCGCTGTGAACCTCAGTCCTAGAGCTGGATGTCATCACGTTCACAGGGCTCCCATTGGCCCTACCCAGGAGATCAGGTGTAGCCCCGGCTAAGTACCGCGATAACCTGATCCTGTACTGACGACAACTCTGTAATTCTTCACGCTGACTCAATCACTCACTGGGGGAGCGGCTGGAGCCCTAGCCTAGCCAAAACACCAGGGTGTGTTGTATTATATAGATAGGGCTCTGCATGTGCTGTGATGTATGTTATGTATCTCTATCCCCCCGTGGGTTCCAGCATAGTGAGACTTAAAGAGGGAGAGCTGGTGGAGGGTTGCTAGTGGTACTCACCGTGAATGACCGAATCTACTGTATGTGAGTGAATTTGATAATGCATTATGTCTACAAATGAATGAAAGTGAATATGAGACATGACATGTAAAGTGCCTTCAGTCTAAATATATATGTTGTTTTTGCCTAATATAATTGTTGTCCATCCAGTCATTTGCCAGGAAGTGAGCGTGTTCAGCACAGTTGGATTTCAGTAAAAAGCAGTCAGACCAGAAGGCCTGTCTACTTTATTTGATATACAGAGTCCCTCGGGGTGAATTGGTCTTGTCTTTTAGCCATAATTAGTTTATGGGTTTACTATGGAGCTGGATTTGTGCATAACCGACTATATGGTTATTATCAGGGTAACTTGGCTGCAGCAGAGTTAAAACACGCCGTTGAATTGTCACATCAAGTTGTTGTTTGGTTAATTACTTCCTGCCTACGTAAAACATTCCTACCCACAGTTTGAACGGTTACCCGCAGTTTAGAACAAACCGCTGAAAACCGCCACACGGCACAAAGAAGCAAAAACCTACATGACAGACAAGCGAGCAACGCTCGTCCCTCGTCAAGCAGAACAGGACTCCCGGTGTCCCCCCCTGTGACCAACAGGCTTATCAGCAGACAAAGACCCCGAATCACAACCCAGGGCTGAAGAAACAGGAGGAGGGATTAGACATTGGACTTCATATTAGGTTCAATCTACATCTGTTGCAGAGGGCCCTGAGGAAGGACCAGATGTAAAATCAGGACGAACGGCTCTCGCACACGTTCAGGGAAATGTTTAACAAAACAATGTATTATTGTAAAGCGACAAATATTTACATTGATTGAAAGTCCCATTCGGTTAAGCCAAATTCATTCAGAATGTTGGGGTCATCTTCTTAGCGTGGTTTGTTTTGCCTTTTTGTCTTGAATAATAATTAATCATGATGCTACATCAACATAAGCATTGAGACTTTGGCGAATGCTTTATCCTAAGCCTCTTTGGATAAAGCCAACCGGATAAACTTTTAGATGGTAAATGTACTGCTCTAAACATTGTAGATGTATATATGGAGTGACCCGGCTTTGATTGTTGTTTGTATTTTAAGATTGTTGTTTGTATTTTCCGGTTTGTGACTTATGAGGAGAAATGCTGAGGAGTTGAAGGCTGAACTGGCTGGACTTTCCCAGCACTGTTTACATTCTGCATGTGAAACGCGCATGCTAGCAGGACTCCTGCACTATACCTATAAATCATGTTGGCATGTGTGAGATGTATAGGACCCTAGTACCTACCATGTGTGAGAACCACTGCTGGGTACTGCTCCAGGCAAGTCTGCATGACGCTAAAAGGCTACCCTGATTTTCATCAGGAAATCCATCCAAAACACAGTCTGATTTCTTGATTTTGGCCATCTCCTCCCATTTGACAGTACTGTAAGTGCTGACATAATCCCGACATGCGTTAAATTAGATTTGCAGCAGTTTGGGATTTTATTTGACTCTGCTCCTAATGCAGACTTCCACAACAATGTCACATCATAACACTGTATATCAGGATTGTTTTGAATACTGTAGTAATATATGACATTGACATTTAGCAGCTAGGGGCCAGAGAACGAAGGTACGAAGGTATTGGGCTTTGAACCCAGAATCTTTTGATCTACCCACTATCCTGTCCAGTATCACCATATATAGTTAAATGCTGTTAAATATATTAAGTACAAAGTACAAACAATATGAGCCATAGCCAAAATATATTTCAGCACAATCCTTTTTTTAATGAGTTTTAATGACTAATGAGTTCAATGGGATGCAGCATCTACTTTGTCTCCAAACTTTATCTGTACTGTAACTTTAAACCGCATTAGCTGCATTAAGCTGTCAGCAATGCAGCAGCTCTGCGGTGCCGGCCTGGTGAGGCACACTGCACCACCGCACGGACCCCAGTCACCTCGGGGACAGGGGGGCCAAGGCCCAGATGGAGGTCAGGGATGACACTCAGTGCAGCATGGAGACGGATGCTGGAGAGATGGAGGAGAGAGAGAGAGAGAGAGAGAGAGAGAGGGGCAAAGGGGTGGGTGAGGGGGAGAGATACAGCGCACCAGCCAGAGGCTGGGATGGGGAAGAGAGAGAGAGAGAGCCGTTAGGAGAGCCCGTGAGAGTGAGGAGATACAGAGGGGGAGGAGAGAGAGAGAGAGAGAGAGAGGAAAGAGCGAGAGAGAGAGAGGGGGGTGTAGGTCAAGGGCGATTGGGGGTATTTGATTAAAGGGGGGAGTAAGCGTAAATAGGACCATACGCAGTATGAAGAAGGATGCTTGAGACAGGGGGGGAGGGTGAGAAAGGGTGAGAGAGAGAGATAGGGAGAGATAGAACAGAGACTTGGTCATAGTGCACGCCTGCAGTGCTCTGCAAGTGGAGTGGCGAGGCCTTTATGCTGCCCTTCATTCATACACACAAAGACAGGGAGAGAGAGAGAGAGAGAGAGCGGAGGTCCAGACAGAAAGAGTGTTTATATGCATGTGAATGAGAGGGCAACACCGCAACTGTGACTGGACTCTTGGAGACAGCAGCCAGCCGGCAGCTGGCTTTATTCTGTCAATGTCTGTATTTTAGTATCTCCACACAGAGGCACGGAGGCAGGAAGTCCTTGACACAAAGTTATGACAAACAAGTCATTCATGATGGTATGTTTTTTTGTAAGTTTAAATGAAACCTGAGGATAATGTTGAACGTTCATCTGAAACACACCTATAATTCTTATGGCCACACTCATTTGTATGACCTCAATCAGGCAAAGTTTTTAAATGCAGTGCTTGCAGTGATGTATGTGCCGATTGTATGCCATATATGTACCATTCATGACAAGCTTAACAGGCTCGTGGGGGTCCTTGATGAGGGCCTTTTAATCACAAGACGTGTTCAACAAACCAGCACACGCCCCAAAAAGCTGCGAAAAAAAAAGACATCATTGTGGAACCTGGAACCTCCATCCGTTCCATCCTCTAAATGTTTGATGTCCCCCTCGTGTCATGCTGTGTTTTATGTGCAGGTTCTGATCACCCCGTCTTGGTAATGCAGTGCCGGTGGAAACACAAAGCAGCAATCAATGCGCCGGCCTTGTTGATGCCCTCGGCCCGCAGACAGCCATGGATTCTGGAGCTCGGCCTGGAAAAAGTCCTATTTTTAAGGCTGGCCTTTTTAAAAAAAAAACAATCTCTCCCCCCTGCTTGTTTGCACAAATCAAAGCGTCTGATCCCGGCCGAGCGTCCGAGCCACGCTGTCCGCCAGCTGCCCCCTTCCTTCAGGCTTCACAACACCAGGGGGAGAGCACTGAAGCCTCGCTGCATGGCTATGGCAGGATCACATCTTTTTGACGTTGCTAAGACAACCCCGCATGGGAGGCGACGAGGGGAGGGGTGGGATATGTCTGCTCCTTTTTTTTTTTTTTTTGACACAAAAGATTCTTTATAATGGTGGCGAGATGGACAAAGACAGAGAGAGAGAGAGTGAGAGAGAGAGAGAGAGAGAGAGAGAGAGAGAGAGAGAGAGAGAGAGAGAGAGAGAGAGAGAGAGAGAGAGAGAGAGAGAGAGAGAGAGAGAGTGGGAGGAGAGTGGGAGGAGAGGCAAAGGGGTGGGTGAGGGGGAGACATACAGCGCACCAGCCAGAGGCTGGGATGGGGGAGAGAGAGAGAGATAGAGAAAGAGAGACAAAGAGAGATGGAGAGAGAGAGAGTCGTTAGGAGAGCCCATGAGAGGGAGGAGATACAGAGGGGGGAGGAGAGAGAGAGAGAGAGAGAGAGAGAGGAAAGAGGCCAATAGAGACTAAATGAGCAACAGAGAGGAGAGAGGCAAGAGGAGAAAGACAAATAGACTGAGAGAGGAGAGAAAGAGGTGGAGAGAGAGAGATGGACCAAGAGGAGACTGAAAAGAGAACGATAGAGGCAGGGGGACAGAGATGTGAGGAGATTATGTGAGGAGAGAGGGAGACAGAGGACAAGGGGGCTTGTTGGCGCGTTGGGATGAATGTTAAAATCTCTCTTTTGTTGCTCCTCTTTGTTTACTGGTCTTAATTTGGCAGGCACACTGGGACCAGCTAATGAGCTCTAGCAGAGCGTTCTGTGGCTACTGGGAACGCTGGTAATGAGAAGGGAAGCATACTCGCGTTGGATGTCTGTATTCACTGACTGCATGTGTTTAATTGGGTTGATCGATATGGCAACGAGGACGAGTAGCGACTGGGAGTTTTTTGATAAAGTCGATGTGGTGAATGGTTACTACCAGTTTGAGTAATCTAACTAGTTAACTATGTGTTCAGTGGGCAATCATTTGTGCGTGTGTGTAAAGAAAAAAACACGCTGTGAGGCAGACAACAAGCAGACTCAAATCACTGCATTTCAGAAAATGTGTGTGTTTGTTTTTGTGTTTTTTTTATGTGTTGTGTGTGTGTGTTTGTTTGTGTGCGCCCGGACCAGCCCAGGCATCCAATCGCCCTTCATTCACCTTAGCAGACAGACAACCACCATGGAGGTCTGTCCTTGTTTCCATGGCAACGAGATGCAGGGCTGCCTCCCCCCTCCAGCATCAGACAGATTTCTGACCTGGAATTGGCAAATAGCACTGGCACACACACACACACACACACACACACACACACACACACACACACACACACACACACACACACACACAATCACACACACACACACACACTGGAACAAATGCACACACACACCGGCACACACACACTGGCACAGATGATTGTTTTTTTTAATCTGGAAAGCAAAGGAAACAGAGTTCACAGGCTCCACATTTTGTGCTGATTAATCAGGCTCTATGTGAGTGTCTGTGTGTATGTATGTGCATGTATGATCAAATAAAAAATACAGTTAATTAAAAAAGACAGACACAATTTACGAAACGGAAATACATAGAGAGAGAGAGAGAGAGAGAGAGAGAGAGAGAGAGAGAGAGAGAGAGAGAGAGAGAGAGAGAGAGACCAAAACAGAGGAGTGAGTGAGAGATGGAAAGAGAGTGAGAGAGAAAGAGAGAGAGAGAGAGAGAGAGAGAGAGAGAGAGAGAGAGAGAGAGAGAGAGAGAAAAGAGAGAGAGGTGGGGAGGGAGGGAGGGCCAGACAGAAAGAGTGTTTGTATGCATGTGAATGAGAGGGCAACACTGTGAAAATAAATGGAAATACATGACACATGGAGGACCACGTCACATTAAAGCCAATATTTCATGATTTTAGAAGTCCCACCCCCATCTCCTCAGCCGGGTGGTTCTGTAGCGCGGGGGCTCTGATGGAAAGCGTGTGGTCACCACTGGACTCTGGAACATCCAGCAAGCCCCGCCTGGCAATCTATGCAGCTAAGCGGCTAACGCTAAGCAGGGGAATTAGATCACTGCTTTATGTATGCGGTGCTAATAATTTGAACAGTGCTATCACTAATCCATCAACTGAAGTGTGTGTGTGTGACGATGACAGTTGAAGCACTTATTTCCCAACGAGAGAGAAGATACAGTTGTAGGAGTTGGTTAGAAAAACGATTTAGCATTTAGCAATGCTGCTGACGTATTCAGGCGGGGAGGGGGTTGGTATAAGGATGTATTACGAAGCATTTCCATGTTTGCTGGCAGTGTAGTAGTAGTGGTCGCACTGGCGAAGCTTAGCTCAACCTTCATTAAACAGCCTGACCCTTGGAATACTAAACGCAGATAAATCCAGAAATCCTCTTTAAACAGAGCAGGAACAAATAGGTATTAGACAGGATTCCAAGAGAAAGATTAAAAGTGAGGAAGTTTGCATGGTGAGTGCGGTCGGGCCGTGCTGCCGCTGGAGTTTGGCCTCCATATCACCCCTTCACCCCACCAGAAGCATTCCTCCACTCCTGTCGCTCTGTCCACATCCTCTCCCCGCCTGGTTCCTTTTGCAAAGCAGGCAGGCCAGGCTCACTCTGTATCCTCCATTGTACCCCTGGTGTGAGACCTAGAATATGTGTGTGTTTGACCTTTGAGCCCTGCAGTGAGGGACCGACAGCGCACTCCAGTCGGCTGGGAAAGGCCACGCCCCCTCTGACTCTGACCAGGAGTCATCTCACCACTCCTGGTCAACTCTCACTCTCAAGGATTTAAAGATGAAAAGGAATAAGAAAAGATGTATTCTTTATAAATCCTTGATGGAAAATGAAGGTGCCATC
Organism: Urophycis tenuis; assembly: GCA_036785325.1. Classification (NCBI taxonomy): domain Eukaryota; kingdom Metazoa; phylum Chordata; class Actinopteri; order Gadiformes; family Phycidae; genus Urophycis; species Urophycis tenuis. The sequence goes on from JAXIVH010000009.1 coordinate 7,731,564, forward strand.
GCAGAAAGAGAGGACAGATGGAAAAATTCATGAGAAATTAATAACAATATGCATAAAACTATAAAACAATGACGTTCACGTCATCATTTTTTTTTTACTGTCTACAGTTAGCACATAATGATCAATGAGCTGTTGGTTCTATGAGCCACGGGTCAATGAAATGTAGCTAGCCGGCTATGCTACTCTCTGTATGTGTTTCATACAAGACCCTGGATTTGGCTAATGCGCTTAGAGATGTGTTATATATAGAGCTAATGGGATTTGCTCTCTGCGGGAAACAACCTTGATACTGGAGCAGGAGGAGACTTGATACACCCTCACCTTTTCCCCTGGTGGTTATCATGTTGTTTCATTCTGTGTACTGATTGGCACTTGAAGGAAAACATTTTCCCTGCATTTGTTTGGCAGCCTCCAATGTGGCTAATTGTGGGATTAATGTAGCTAATGCAGCTAATTTTGGTGCTAATGTCGCTTATTTAGCTAGTGTGGCAAACTTAGCTAATTTTGCTCATGTCGCTAGTGCAGCTAATGTAAATAATGTGGCTAATGTAACTAATTTCTTTCTTGCATGACTAGTTCTAAGATGCAAAGTGTTCCCGGCGTTGTCAATTACAATAATCTTAAAGCAGGATGAATGCAGACCTTTGTTGCTCCATAAGCATCTTAGTCAAATTGCTGATGATTTGGGGAAGTGCTGCAGCAAATCCTACAAGCCCAAGTGTGTTGTGATGCTAAATATTAGCCAGTGAAACAAACCCTCTGGTTAGTGCTGTGTCAGAACAAACGTCCCTTATTTACCGTGCGTTCTGCACAGTCTCCTCGCTTTGAGATACAATGCCATTTTTTATAGCTGTTTAAATTGACATTACCAAAATAGAATAAAAGGGAGCCAAATAGAAATTGATGGAATAGAATACAGAATAATGTAATGGTATAATAATAATAATAATAATAATAATAATAATAATAATAATAATAATAATAATAATAATAATAATATTGTATAAGGTATGATAAATAGAACTGACACTATGGAATGGAAAATAATGGAAAATAACAGACAATATGCACAATAGTCTAAATCTGTTCTGAAAGGTCAGACAGATCAGCATTATTATGCTGGGCTGTTTCTCATGTTCTAAATTAATTTGAAGCATAAAACACCTGCTAGATGCTTATAGCACAGTACAATAGGTATGGCATGTTGATGGACATTAGACACATGCCTTTCCACATGTGGCGCTTCAAAAACTCGAAACATCTTCAAACTACATCAGTCTCTGATAACTGTGTCTCCAAAATGTTCCGGCCGGTTATCCGACTGATCCATAATGGCCGACTGGTTGCATAACTGCAAGCATTCCTCGAGAAGTCACCAGGGAGTTGGCGTGATTGCAATCGGGGTGGATGATTAGTCGGCTTGTTTTTACTGCAAATGTGTGCATGAGGTCTTCCTGTTTGGCTTACTAACACTGAGAGATGTACAGTATCTGTCGTTGCAATCACGCTGTCCTCCTCAGATCAGATGTTGTTAGTCCTGCTTGCTGTGAACCCCTTACTGTGAATCATGCAATAAATCATAAATCGTCTTTCCTGATTTGGAATACAAAGCAATCCAAGTTCTGCTCTTGAACGAGCATTGATCAAAAGCTACGACAGTGAAAGGAACCTATGATGAAGAATGATGGATGGTTGAAAAAGAAAAAAGCTTTCATCAGTATAAAGCAATAGTTTGCTTAATACTGAGATGAAACACAGAGCAGGAGAACATACTTATATCACTCCGCTGTCTTCACAGACCAGGAATATAGTCAGCTTTCTGATGACTTTACAGAACACAGTGTGTTCGTTTGAATCATCGTCATCATCATCATTATAGAGAGAGAGAGAGAGAGAGAGAGAGAGAGAGAGAGAGAGAGAGAGAGAGAGAGAGAGAGAGAGAGCATGTCCCTGCTTTACATGCATGTCTACAAACACACACACACACACACACACACACACACACACACACACACACACACACACACACACACACACACACAGACACACACAGACACACACACACACACACACACACACACACACACACACAGACACACACAGACACACACACACACACACACACACACACACACACACACACACACACACACACACACACACAGCATCCAATCCAGTAGTGAGTCCATGGGTCCAGCCCCCCTCTGGCCCTGATTCATATTGGCTGTGAAGGTCATCTCTGCTTAACAAGAAGGCTGCAGGCCCGCGGCCTTCCTGTCGGACCGCACCATTCTGCAAAGCTGCACCAGGGTGACGTGCAGTTTCATGCTTTCCCTTCCCACAGCGAGCATCAAGCGGTAGATTAGTCAACCGGTTGTCACTGCAAACGTGTCAAGATCCTTCCTGTTTGGTTCACCCACTCTGAGACACTTCCCTTATCTGTGTTTTTTAATTGAACCATTCTCCTCAGATCGGATGTTGATAGCCAACCTAGATGTACACTCTGTGAACTGTGCAGTCTCTCCTGATGAGTAATAGAAAGTAAATCCTGATGTTCAGCTTTTTGAGTAATTAGAAGTTGTAGTATTTAAGCAGTGGCAGTGAGGGAAAAACATGGTGAAGCATGATGGATGGCAAAAAAAAATTACTTAAAATACCAAGCGCTGGGCTTGAAATAGAAAATGTTGGTATGGTGGAGGCATCAGTTGAATACAATGTAACCACAAAATAACTTCAGCAGAAGTCGACCCGGCCAGTGCTACATTGTTGCCTCAAGTTGACCCTATTAGGTGACCTAAGGTCATGTCATGGTGAGCTGAACATCAAAATAAACGCTTGTAATGAGTTGCTTGTATCCAGTATCATATATTTCAGTTCCGTGCCAATTTGGATGTTATTCCTTCTCCCTAATCAGAACATCTGTAAGCTCCATGCATGAGAATTGAGGTTACTGAATTGGTACAGAAATATACGAATGGGGTTTGCTTTAACTGGGGTTAGCATCAGCCAGGGTTGAAACACAGGTATAGACAGCGTATCACATCACTCAGCTGTCTGCACAGAACAGGAATATAATCAGCTTTCTGATTACTTCATTGACAACCGTTTCTTCATTTGATTTCATCATCATTATCCCTCTCAAGAATACTGTCATCATCAGGAGCCTCTAGATATAGAGAGAGACAAAGAGAGAGATACAGCAAAACATAGCACTGGAGATAGAGACACAGAGGGAGACGGACTGGGAAACAGAGATGGACTGAAAGAATGGGGAAGCCTGTGTGTGGGAGGAAATAGAGAGAGACAGAAAGAGAGCCAGAGAGTGTGTATGTATCCCTCTGGCTCCACAGCTGTAGCAGTAACTCACAAACATGTGCATTTTGCTTTACATCCAGGCCTGCACACGCACACACATGCATGCAGGCACACGCCCACACATGCATGCAGGCACACACACACACACACACACACACACACACACACACACACATCATCCAATCCAGTAGTGAGTCCATGGGTCCAGCACCACTCGGCCATTTATCATATTCACTGTGAAGGTGCCATCTCTGGTTGCCAGCAGCACCGACCACAGACCTGCGGCTGCCATCTTGGATCTCACCATTCCGCAAAGCTGCATAAAAATGACGTGCAGTTTCAGGCAAGCTCCTTTCCGCAGCTAGCATTGCCAGTTCCCGATACAAAGCAGTGTGTGTTCATCAAATGGTGGCCAAGCTGAGGCATGGAAAGTGGTGTTAGTCAGCGTAAATGCGCAGAACCTTTCACCAACTACTTGTTGGTAGAACTACCAACAACGTGGTCTGTACATGTATATTTCATTAGGTCAACAACTGATTTATGTACCCTCCTACCATTTTATTTTAGCCAATGTGTTTATTTGGTTCACACTTTAGTCACACGTTTCTTGTTCATATAAATGTGCTTATTGCTATGTGTGTTGAAGCAAAATCCCAGCAATGCAACAATTGACTGGTTTTCGCCCCAAAAAATTGGACCATTGAAGTCAATGGATACAGTGTTTATGTTGCAGAACACGTGGATGAAAATGTACGATATAAAAGAAAATACTTCAGGGCAACATTGCAACACGACCAGGGGGACTTTTGAAAGGCTTTCAAATGTACTTCTAAATGATCTGCATCGAAACAGCACCTTTCGGTCCTCCGGGTCCATTTAACACTAAGACTGCTAATTCCATACCAAATTATAATCCATTTTACTCCCCGGGGTTTACAGGATTATCATTTAAGAGAGCATTAGTAGTACCAGCAGTGCATTTCAATTCAGTAGCACTTTGGGTTTTGTTAGCAGTGTATTTGAAGGGCAAGTCATGAGTATCGCCACTCTCAACAGTATTATCAACAGTGTTATCTGCAGTGTGTATGAATGGTACACAAAGTACATGTGGTCCATCTGTTAGTTGGTTATCAGCGGACAGTATGGTGGTGTGAGGACCCAGATTACACCCCCAGGGGCCGTGCAGAGAGACCCCACCCAGGAAGACCCCCCGGGGGGTCCAGGCCCTGCTGCCTCGATGCTGCCTTCTCCTGCTACTCCCCCCGCAGCTACTCTGTGCTAGAACGTTCTGCCGTTATTAAGCAAGCGTCGATTCAAACGCGGGAACGTCCAGCTTCTTTATCTCGACGTGTGTTGTTACTATTTTGGGAAGGAAATACTACGTGATCGAGCTGTGATGCGTAGCGGTTATTAAAAAAAAAAATCTATTTTGTTTTATTAAATGCACTTCCAACTGTTATGTGACTGTTTCATCTTAAAATAAATGTTGCTACCTCTATGTACCACCTAACATACAGCAACTATGATGTCATAGAAAAAAAATGGTAGTATGCATGCGGTGGACTTGATTGATTATATGGTGTGACTAATATGAAATACATTTGACTTATGGAACCGTACTATGTAAGCTAACACATCATATGTTGCAACAAGAGTGCCACTATGCCCTCATAAAGCGATGTGATTGTATTTTATAACAACTTTATTGTGACCCATATTTGTTGGTGACCTGTCAAAATCTGAGCCTACTTATCTTAACTTCCCTATGGGGCGGTGTTTGCCAAAGTCTCATTCTTTATCCTTTTATTCCTTAACAAACTCATTCATCAGTGAGCGTCTGGCATCGTGTTTACAACGGGTTGTTTACCTGTCTGTTGAACTGTGGCTCTGTGTCACGCTCCAAACACCGCCAACAACATATAATTGCGCAAGTTCAAATCATGCCGCTAGAGCGAATAGCCCGCTTGTACACTCGTTAGCACAATCGATATTTTCAGTCAATATGGAAAGCTCAAAGCAAGGGGCTATGTCAGGACAGGAGGTAAAAAAGGCCTATCTTTGCAGAGATAAAGATAGGCTTGATACAGCCACCGTTCACACTCTGCTGCTTTGCTCTATTAAAAAGATATGATTCTATAGTTCCTGTTTGTCTTGCAATACAAATATGAGGCCAAATTCTAGTCTAGTATAGGAGGGAGCACTGTTTGTTCGCGATGTCACGAACGTCTGCATGTGATGTCATGAGAACAACTGTTTTGTGAGGAAAATCTACTTCCTCAAAGTGTTTCCCACATGGCCAAAGGTTGAATTATGGATGGAAGGAGATTTAATTAAATTAAAGTGACACAACCCAATGAAGTGTTGTGACCTTAGGTATGATGTAGAGTTGTTATAAGGCAATGGGAATGAATTGACCTCTCCAGGTCAATGTTATCCATCACATTCTCCGCAGGACGGTATTCTGTTGAATTCTTTAAGCACACATATTTTAAAATATTTCAAACAAATGTTGTCAAGGTATATTGATCTACAATTATATGTATGTGTAAATGTCTTCAAACTTTAGATGCTTAATAAAGCGTCTATCTAAGTACAGGCCCTTGGTAGTTCTTAAAGATGGGAGCCAAACCTTAGCAACTGTAGCTGCCAACATCATACGCTTGATAGCCATCTACATACATGCACTAGCACTAGCTTGCTCCTTTTTTGACCTCTTGTGCTAACTGTAGGAGTCCTTCAATTCAGACGTATGCTTATTATCAGTTGGAACGCTAATCTTGCTTCGCCCACATAGCGCTCGACGAGAGAGGGGTGTTACAGCTACCATGAGAGCCCTGCACGTCCATATGTTACTACAAGGAACTCCTTGAAGAAAACGGATAATGCATGCATTGTTGGTGACCCCTTATCTCTCTGCTGTTCCATGTCCACACCACAACCCCTAGCCTCAGAACCGCAAGAACAACATTTCTTATTTATGCTAGTTTGGGTTATCCTAGCGAGGGGATCTTTCGCTCTACGCCCTTGTTTTCCTTTAAGCTATTTCCTTTCTTTATGAGCATGGCACCAGACCCATAATCCTTATGAGAAAAAAGGCAGCTATAGGAATTCTTTCACGAGATAGAGATTTATTTAGAATAACTTTGTGAGATAGATTTATTTCAAATTCTGTAGTGAGATAAGGGTTTATTTATTTATTTTATTTTATTTGTATTTACCATTGTTTTGTTCCATATATAGCCAATAAAGGACTTTGGCTAAGTCTGGACCATAATGTACGCTAATTGCATTTTAATATGTGCTGCCTCATTTAGCTGAATCGGTGTGTGAAAATTGCGTTACATTTTGTTTATCTGATGTTCATTGACAATTTAGTAGAGAGTTCTATTCTTTAAATTGAAAAACCAAAAAACAATCAACAACATTTGCGCAGACATCATATGACAAACCACAAAACACATGTGTATGTACACAATATATAATCTACACTGTATGCACACATATATAGATGTGTCTGTATATTGTGTCTACAATATGCGCACACAGTATATCAGTAATTACTTGCAATTAAAAAACAATCAAATGCTCCAGAACTGTGTCTGAAAGAGAACATTAAATTCTCCTTATGTAATAATAACTCCTTATTATAGGCCTAGGTCACTTTAAACTGTGTACTTTTAATTGACGCAAGCAAATATTCAAAATGCAATCAAACAAAGGCAGCACGTTGATTAGAGTTCAGCAATGATACCTATGCTGATACAAGTTACGGCCAGTCCTAAAGGAAAGTCTTAATGTGTAATCGCAGTCAAACAAACACACCTCTCATTGCTGATAGTATTGACAGTGCATATTCCAGTTAAAATGTATTACTGCCACACGAGCAGATAAGGAATGATAAGGCTGTGCATATTGTACAGAAGCAGCGATGTTGTATGTATTACAATCCTACTCGATAACCTTTTTCTGCGTGCTGATTTACTGTGTTTTCACACAGTAATATATTTCAATGCCAATATTGATCCGTATTTGAAAGATAACACAGTTTGGGACCGTGGACCAACTCCAGGTCTACTGACGTGGCCTTGTTCATAGAGATAGGCGGTTTCTGGTGGTGATTCCCAGTCTAATCTGACTCATCCAGGCCATGGAAAAATGCAACATTAACATGTTACCTTAGCATATATGTCACATTAGCATACATGCAAATGTTAGCTTACATGCAACATTAGTCTACATGCGACATTAGCATTAGCCTACATGCAAAATGTTCCTACGTGCAACGTTAGCGTACATGCGACCCTAAGAAACATGCAGCCTAAACCTGTTGCAAACTTGGCATATCCACAAGGCTAACAAACATGCAACATGGCACAGCCAGAAGTGCCGATACATCACTGAGTTTCTGCACAGCACACACACAGCTGTTATGTCATATAACAGTTCTTTAAAAAGCATGCCTTCCTGGTCTAGGCAAGGACCTATTGTGGACCAGAGATCTTCAAGTCCCCGGTCAGCTCCGTAACCTGAGAGAGTTGACCTCCTCCTGCTCCTCAGGAAACCTGAAGCCACATAGCAGTAGCCAGCATACCTCCTACAAGAACCCAGTGAACACATACACACATATGGTAACATGCAGACACACACACACACACACACACACACACACACACACACACACACACACAAACATTTAGTTAGTGAAAGTGCCCACTCACTCAAGTCACTCACTCACTAATGAATGAGTGACTTTGTGTTTTTGTGTAGTCATGCAAATAAGACTGCCTCATAGCCTTAAAAGTCAGTGTTTGCGTGTGTGTACACGTGCGTGTGTGTGTGTGTGTGTGTGTGTGTGTGTGTGTGTGCGTGCGTGCGTGCGTGCGTGTGTGCGTGCGTGCGTGCGTGTGTGCGTGTGTGTGTGTGTGTGTGTGATGTGTGTGTGGTCTGGGTCCTGGAAGAGGACAGGTGGTGGAGGTGGGCAGGGTCGGGATGTGGTACAGTGTGGTGGAGGTGCGCCATGTGGCTGTATGTGTGTATGTGTGGTACAATGTGGTAGACATGGTGATGTGTGTTTTCTGGTGGTAGTGTTTGTTTTCTGAAGGCAAGGTGGTGGTGAAGGCGGTGGTGGTGGCAGTGTGTGATGGAGGTGGCATTAGTCTTGGTTTTCTGAAGGTGAGGTGGTGGTGATGACAGTGGGGTTGTGTGATATAGATTGTGCTAGTGTTGGTTTTCTGGTATGATCGAGGTTGGGGTGGTGGTGGTGGTGGTGGTGGTGGTGGTGGTGGAGGTGGTGGTGGTGGAGGTGGTGGTGAAGGTGGTCGAGGTGGTGGTGGTGGTGGTGGAGGTGGTGGTGGTGGAGGTGGTGGTGAAGGTGGTCGAGGTGGTGGTGGTGGTGGTGGTGATGGTGTATGGATCGCAGCACCGACAACGGCGGCATTGGTCTGTGGGTGGGGACACGGCGGTGTGATGTCATAATGGTTGCCGGTGATGACGTGGGGGTAGGGTGGGGGTTGGTGGGCGTGGCCAACTAAGTGGGCGGGTGAAGGACGGCCCCTATGTAGATGACCTACATAGGGGGCTGGACGCGACGAAGCCCCAGCGTTGGCCTCTTAACGCCGCACGCCCTCATGCTATCAGGACCCCCACCCCCCCATACGCACACACACACTCTCTATCAGAGCCCCGGAGGCCCTTATCAGCTAGCCGTTCATACGTTAGCTCAAAGCTACACTGTGCACTGTGCTACACTGTGCACTGCATGTACAGGTCAACGATAGACCGTAAGGCTTGCTAGCCTGTTAGACGCTAGAGGCACAAAATAAGGGCTGGTCCAGTTTTCTGCCACGCGTATTATCAGTCGCATTGGCTTGGTATTATTATATGGTCGTATTGCTTTGGAGTCGAACGATTAGACTTGATTTATGACGATATCGACGTTTACAACATGAGTTTAGATCCGATCTTTGTTACAATAGATACAGTCTTTCTATGTAATTATGTAATTATATAATAAATGATGCTATGATGTTATGATGATAAAGATTAAGATGGCCAGTGAATTTCCATGATGATGTTGATAGTGTAGGGTAATGGGCTAGGGTGTTCACAGCTTTTCTAAATCAGGATAACCACCACTCTAACCACTGCCTCCTTCCTAATGACATGTAGGCCTATCTGAATTCACTGTAACTTTAGATAAACGCCTCTGCTAACTTTCTAGTGAATCGTAGATCGTAGTGATACGGTCCAAACACCAGGCCTAGATATGCACACAGGGGATTCACCCTAGAGAAGACGTGCAATATCTGGCAGATGCTATTCTGGTGCCTGTGTAAACCACGCATGGATATTAGGACCTTAACGATGTCATCTTCTAAATGCTGTATCTCTGTAACATTAGCTTGAGTCAGTTGTAGCTTAGCGCACCACTTAGCCATTATTGAACTCTCTATCCCATTAAGGCTAGAGCTCTTACAATTAGCTTTTTGCTTTAGGTGCAGGCTGTTTATGTTTGTTATTTGTAAGAACGCTGCTATCAAATATGAATGAATGTTAATTTTTGTATTTCATAAATCACATGTAGTCCGAAAGATATCTGATACCTACACATTCTGACTGAAGCAACTTTATATATATATATAACAGCAATATTATTTATAACTGTATTAGTAATTTATTGGTAAAGAATCCAGTGAGATATTATAGCCTGAATTCAATTGATTCTGGTGAATCATGGCTCCTTGGCCTTGAAAAGAAAACACTTGAGTGTTGAAGCCTCTGATGATGACATTGATGAGAGTTGGATGCGTTGGATGACAGCGGTCAGCGCTGAACCCTAATCGTTATGAGCGAGAGTCATTGTAAACACTGTGAGCGGGCCGTGGGCTGCTCTAAACATTATGATTCCCAAGTCATTTCCTGCTCCGTGGCCCACGCTGACTCTGGGTGTAAACTCCGCTCTCACTATTTACTCTGCCTGTGGCGTCGGGTGGCCTGCGACGCCTTACTGACAGGGCCAGACATTATCTCCTCATGGGATCCTTCCCGTGTTTGTTTTTGGTTGAATCTCCGCTGCTTCTGCAAGCGATGGCGCTCAGCCCTTCGTTGTGTATATTTTCATGGTTGACCTGTACGCAATCTCCCTGGGGATGGAGGTTTGGACTGGTTATATTAGTTTATGTGTCCGCGCCACTGCGTGATGTGAAGGAAGGCTTTGGCATGGGAATGTGTCGTGTGGAGTGAGATTACCGGCACTGCTTTTCTATTCAAGAGGGTCCTGTCTGATCAAATGTGCGCTTGTTAAGTTCTGGGACCAAAACCACGTCATTGCAGTAACTTTTCCATAGTAGCTGGCTCCTGGACAGCAGCGTTGTGTCCAGACTAATTTAGAACTGGTAGCATAGGACACCAGCTTCTACAATGGTGGGGGGGGGGGGGGGGGGGGAGAGACACACGTCTGCTGGTCAGGGCGAGGGTCTGTCCCTGCTCTCTGTGGGCGTCAGGAAAGGCACCCATGTCTGCATGAGGCACCAGGCATTGTGCCAGAAGGTCCCCTCCACACAGCCTGGTGGGTTCACCGGCTCCAGTCTGTCGGTCTGACCCATGTAAACCAACCCCAGTTGAAATTACACCGTGCGCCTACAAACTGAAGAAAGACATGAGAAATACAGGCCTTTGTAGAAACGCAGTAATCTGCCAGCGTTGATGACACGATGCATGGGAATGACACGGCATTGGTCGACAGAATGTTTTCACAGGCTAAGCCGTCAGAGTGATGTCAGCTTACGAGACTTGCTTGCTGTCCTTATCGTGATAGAAATGTTAATATTTACATGTGAAGAGTCAAAGTGAATCTACTCACGTGATTTACCATGAAAGAAAACAATGGTCTTGTAGAATAGATATTGGCATTTTCATGAAAAAAAGCAAGGAAGAAAAACAGATTATATTAATGTCAACATGAATGGCACCAATAATAACATTAGCAGAATTATTAACAGACATCAATAACCATCACATCAAATCGTCCACTGCGGGGGGAGGGATAACTCAACACAACCCTCATACATCCAACGTACAACACAAACATTCAAAAACACACACAGCACATACGTGCCCCATACAACATACAGTACATGTTGTGATTGTCCAGCCCTGCACTTTGTTCAGTGTTCAATAAAATCACACAGACCAGGGTCACATCACCACTGTTATTAGATAGATAGATAGATAGACAGACAGACAGACAGACAGACAGACAGACAGACAGGCAGACAGACAGACAGACAGACAGACAGACAGACAGACAGACAGAAAGACAGGTAGACAGATAGATAGATAGATAGATAGATACTTTAATGATCCCTGTGGGGAAATTCAATTTATTGCTATGAATGCAATCAAAATTCTTATATTCTCTTGACGTGAGCTGTAGTGCTAACACGCTGTGAACACAAGGTCAAAGTTGAGCGACTGCGCCTGAAGTTTGGGAACAAAAGCCCATTGACCCGCAGCCCTGTGGCCACGCTTGACATCAGAGACGTTTCTGTATTCACGCCGTTCTTTAATCTTTTTCACCACCTCCCCACACTTCATAGTTTTATCGCTATATTGTCTCAGGATTGTTTTATTACTCCTTCACATCCGGAAGTTTTGTATTTTGCTGTAAATCATTCAGAAATGTTCACTGAACCACCTTGAGTGGCAACTTCCGTGTGAAAGGTGTCCACGCAAATGACGATTGTTCTTACCATTTATCAAGATACACATGATTTACAAGGACACAAGTACGTACGCATTAGTGCATGCTGTTTCAGTGAACATCGTATAAATAGTGTTCACGTTTAAACAGTAGTATGCATCGGAATAGCAGGATAGTGCAGTAGTGGGTCTGGGTGTCTGGCTTCGATCCCCAACCTTAACCCATACCTGACCGATCTTTAAAAGCTGCTTTGGATTAAAGCATCAGCTTAATGACTAGATAGTAATCAGCATGCAGGGCTGGTATCTCTTTGCAGCGCTACAGTGGTGCTGCAGGGGCTGCATGCACGCTCTGAGCTGCAGCGTGTCAGGCTGCAGGGTCATCACAGGGGAGCAGTGGCCATCAGCTGACCACCGCATGTCTGACTGACTGTCAGTGTGGATATTCCCTCTCCCTGCCTCCCTCCCATCTCGCCATCTCTCACCCATCTCTCTCTCTCTCTCTCTCTCTCTCTCTCTCTCTCTCTCTCTCTCTCTCTCTCTCTATCTCTCCTCTCTTTGTGTCTCTCTCCCTCTCAACCTCCCCCCCCTCTCTCTCTCTCCCCCTCCCCTCTCTCTCTCCCTCCCTCTCTTTCTCGCCCTCTCTGCCTCTCTCTCTCTCTCTCTCTCTCTCTCTCTCTCTCTCTCTCTCTCTCTCTCTCTCTCTCTCTCTCTCTCTCTCTCTCTCTCTCTCTCTCTCTCTCTCTCTCTCTCTCTCTGCCTCCCCTGTGTCTCTCTCATGGCATTGTTGTGGGTTAAACGGTCACAACTCATACAGATCAGCGCTACGGTGGCGGTGGTTACCGTCTCACGCGGTCCTGTACTGTTCTGCGTGAATGACAATGGGCCTCATGACTGACAGCAGCCTGCGACATGCTTCTCTTTCACACACAGATTACAGAGAAAGAGATGAAAATCACGTCCCCCAGGGAATTTGTTTTGGACATGCTCCACTCTGTAACAAACCTTTAGCATTCCTGAACAAAGGGATAGTCTTACTCGTTATTTTAATGTTGGGAGTCCCGCCAAAAGGGTCTGTGTTTGATCCCCGATGTCCAATGGCCTTCCTGTTGACGTCCGTGAGCGAGATGACCCTTAACCCCTACCTAGCATTCACCGACCTTTATCAAATACACTGTCTTTAGCTTTTAGTGTTTGGTGTCTCCTAAATTACAATTTACACAAAATACACGACAAATAAAATCAAACAATATAAAATAGATGTAAACATGTACATGGGGTAGAAGTCTCTACTCCCCCCTCCCCTACAAAAGCCCTGGAAACCCCTCCACCCACAGGAGCCTGAAGTAGACCTCTAAATCATATAGTCCCAGTGCACCTGAGGCAAGCCAGCCAATAGGAGCGTGGGGCAGCTGTGTGTGTTGGATAGCCCCCCTGGGCCCTCCCAGTCCCTCTACAGCTGTCACAACACCAGGGAAGACAGCAGAACCAGCAGTACAGCCAGTGAGCATGCTCCATGTAGGCCCAGTGGAACACCGCGGCCATGTTGAATTCACTCGGTGAAGATAATGGTGTGTGTGTGTAGTGTGTCTGTGTGTGTGTGTGTGTGCGTGGGGGCGGGTTATTCCAGCACTATACAGTATGGACGACCACACATGCACACACACACACATGAACACACTGAAAACAGACACGTAGACGCAATCGCCGCGTGCACGTTCCTCCCTGCGTCTGTGTTTCCAGAGGACACGGATCTTGAGATCAGTCACTCGGGTAATTGAGGCTGCTCCTCCTCAAGACATCTGAGCCAGCAAGAGAGATGGTTCGTGCCGTCCTCGGCCAGGGTCTATTCCTGGAAGAACCCAGCAGACAGACAGACCGACTCTGTTTAGCCTGTGTTGCCCGGGCCAAACTCTCTGCGGTGTCCTCCTGGAAACACACACACACACACACTCTCACACATTCCTCCCCAGTGGATGTGAGCAGGAGAAACTCACCTTAAAGAATGGCGCTTGAAGTCAGACATGCCGTGTTATAAGCGACTGGAAGACTGACAACAAAGGTCAGCTTTTGGCGACCACAGTTGACCAACCCGTTGCCATATTTGAACAAAAAAGGTGTTGTTGCCTATTAAATATTTCATTTTCATATTTTTTTTCCGGTGGCATACAGAACTCTTTTCGGGCTCCTTGGTAACCAGCAAGAGGTTGTCATGGCGCCCTGGAAGAGTATCGTCAACACCGGTGTTTTCACACTCGATTTGATGGGCTTGGTTCGATGCGTAATGCGCGGCCTCCTGGTACCTTGGTGGGGCATCTCAGTGTGTGACCGGGCTGTACTGTCTGAGGGAAAATGCTGCATGATGATCACAACTCCAAAACAATCTCACAAGTGTCTTCTCACAGACGAGTGAACGCCTTCCGATTTGGTCGTGAAAACCACATCAATGAATCACATTCGCTTTCGCAAACAAGCGAGTTTGAGTCAATAAAAAAACGGCAGACATCGGCTGTTGTCAAAATATATTTATTCAGCTAATAAAATGTCCACTTCAAAAATGGCTGAATGGTAAAGATGTATTTCCTGGTCCAAACGACAACTGGCATAAGGCGGTTTTTCTTTTGGTGGCTTTCTGCATCGACTACAATCATCCGTTATGCGTGTGATTATTTGTTATTTCTAGTAGATTCGCTTTTTTTGTATTTTTTTCCCATCTTTTTATCTTTGAAGTCTTAAGATATGGTGGTCCGACTCTAAAGGTGACCCCGGGTACGTGGGTTGGTTGAGGTTGGCTTCGTACGGAGCACCAGGGTGAGACTAGGAGCTTCGTCTGGAAGAAGAAACGTGACGGTCGTCGCTGTGCAGTGGCCAAAGATGGCCGCCCCTTTAACAGAACTTGTGCGTTTTTCAAAACATTTTCGCACATGACAGAAATTTCCCTCGAATGACGAAAACACAACAAATAAAGGACACGGTATATAAAATAAGTCTCTGTTGTCATGTAACGACTTTTCATCTCTTGCCGTCACCTCTCACAAGAATAAGACTAAAGATTAAAATAAAGACGTTTCATTCAAAATTTCATTCAAAAAGCAAAAACAAATTATAAATCACTGAGGATCACAAATTCAATTTTTTTTCTTCTCTGCACAATACGTCACATGTATTACTAAGTATGTACTATGTACTTACTACGTACGTACTACTGTATGTATTACTATGGAGCGCATTCATAACACAAATTCCCTCACAACATGGGGCCGACGCGCGGGTCATGGAGCCAGCTATTGATTTTACTACGAGCGATAGCATGGCAATGCTAATGTGGTTCAAATGCTGCGCTCAAACGGAAGTCACAAAGCAGGTCAGCGCTCGCGGACACGGCCTGCACATCCTGTGCGCCTGCTACCGCGCATGTGTGTGTGTGTGTGTGTGTGTGTGTGTGTGTGTGCGTGTGTGTGTGTGCGTGCGTGCGTGTGTGTGTGTG
>JAXIVH010000009.1:7749565-7765359 GCA_036785325.1 Urophycis tenuis
TGTGTGTGCGTGTGTGTGCGTGTGTGTGCGTGTGCGTGTGTGTGCGTGCGTGTGTGTGCGTGTGTGTGCGTGTGTGTGTGTGTGCGTGCGCGTGTGTGTGTGTGTGTATGTGAGCTGCCCTCGCTTTCTCATCCCGTCTGCGAACGACCAACTGATACCGGACGGACGGCCGGCCGGGCGACAGGTGTGCTTTACCTGGGCGGAGCTGACGGAGATGCTCTCCTTGCAGACGATCCAGGTGACGCTCTCCAGCAGGGGGGGCGTGGTCAGGGAGCCGTCGTACGTCCAGTAGTCAAGGCAACCGGGCAGAAGGATGGTCGGGTCGAAGTTCTGGAAGGTTGTCTGGTTGCCCTGAGAGGAGACACCGGGGGGGTGAGTTGAGCAGGTAGGCGGAGGGTAGGGAGGATATGTAGATAAGGGAGGGAAGGAACGAGGTTGGATAAAGGAGGACCAGGCGGCTCGCTTACTTTGGTCTTGATGGCGTCAAAGGCATCCAGGACTTTCTGGAGCTGGGCGTTCTCAGCGCCGATCTGCACAGAACAAACATTTTAACGATAAGATAAAATCATACTTTAGTATAACGTAGCTGGAACGGGAAAGGCGGATGTCTCATATTAATCGGAGGATGTTTGAGGTTGAGGTGCTGTGTTTTACGATCATTGGATGAAATTAGGGGGCAGGATGGCATAATGGCTAGAGTGATCCACTCCAAGCTAGAAGGTCCTGGGCTGAATCCACCCTCCATGACCACAATCAACATGTTTACATCCTCAAGCAACGCCTTAACCCCTACTTACTTGTCAGTTACATGTATTTCAACCAGACCAAGAGTAAATAGTAATAGAAATATGGTATGCATACTGTCCAGCTAGTATCCTAATGGTAACATGAACATGGTTTATAATCCATTATTCATGTCTCTGTTCATAAATACACAACTCGTACTAACAGCTGCAACGCAACGCTAATGGTTACACTAATGTAACACTAATGGTAACACTAATGTAACACTAATGGTAACACTAATGACGTATCACTGGTCCACTGACCTTCAGGAACACTCCAACCACAGCGAGGCCGTCGGGCTTGCTGGCGGCTTCTCCAAAGCTGGGGTACTTGGTGTTCCAGTGCACCAGGTGGAGCTGGGGAGACGGGAGGGCAAGCGGAAAGGGACAAAAGGCACCGGTAACTCGATTGTTCACAGAGCGAGTGGCCCTGGGAAGCATTCTTTTGGCTTCAGGGGACGCTTTTGTGCTGCGCTGGAGCCCGTCGCAGGGCTTCACGCTGGACCGCTTTTCAGCAGCGCAGGATTGCACTGAAGTGAATTAATCAAGCAGAGTGCAAGTGGGTCAAAATGGAGAACTTTTGATGAATTCACTTCCACTATGAAGCTTTTGTACTTTCAGTGGACGACGTTTCAATTCAAAGCAAATATTTAAACATTTAAACTTTTCTTATCGATAAAGGCAAACATTGCTGATGAGTGCATTGAATTGCTGCCCGACAAACACACAACTATCAAGGTCACTCATTCTGGCTAAATAAAAGACACACAGAGCACGTGCCAAAGCTTTGAAATGCAATACCTCAATGAAGAATGATTGCAGTCGTGCATATGTGGTGGCGTACTGGGCCGGGTGTGTGGTGGTTTATGGGGACCTACATGGGGTGGTTTACTGGGTCCAGTGTGTGGTGGTTTATGGGGACCTACATGGGGGTGGTTTACTGGGTCCTGTGTGTGGTGGTCTACGGGGTCCTTACCTCTGCAGGGAATTTGGCCCCACTGATGGTGTGCTCGGAGCCACGGTCGTCGGCCCCTCCCCAGTGGAAGTGGAACTGCTTGAGGCGGTAGACCCCTGAGATGGGCCCGTTCTTCAGGGCTGTGGACCACACCAGATACAGGAGATTAAAAATACATGACATCATTACATCAAATTACACATCATTATAATAAATTACATATCACTATATAGATTTAAATATAATTATGCCATTTAATATAATTTAATATCATTATAACAAATTACACCACATTTAAGGATGTTAAGGAGCTAAGTTGAGGACATGAAAAACCCTTCAGATTGTACTCCCTCTATGACGTGTCTCCAAGTGTAGCAGGTAGCTAGCACTGCTTCTGTTCTAAATGACACTGGCTTGGTGTTGTTGTTGGCAGACATGATAACATCATTCAGTGGTAGAACTAATCAAGTCCACACTAGAATTTGCTACATTCTGTGACATTTTCTGATGTTGATTGTGGAAATGGAAATTAGTTGTCTTTGAAGGAACTATCTGAACTTTTCAAACTTCTGAATCTTGTATCAAAGGAAGAAAACATAAACATCAAGATAATGGTGCTCACACTAGTTCCTGTTACATAAGTGGGTGTGTGTGTGTGTGTGTGCATGTGTGCGTGTGTGCGTGTGTGTATGCGTGCGTGCGTGGGTGCGTGGGTGTGTGTGTGTGTGTGTGAGTGTGGGTTTGTGTGTGTGTGTGTGTGTGTTTGCGCGTGTGTATGCGTGCATGTGTGGGTGTGTGTGTGTGCGTGCGTGTGTGTGTGTGTATGTGTGTGTGTGTGTGTGTGTGTCTGCGTGTGTGTGTGTGTGTATGCGTGCGTGTGTGGGTGTGTGTAAGTTCTGCAGGGGGTCGGAGAGGTCAGGTCCAGGCCGAAATAATGTCCAGGTATTGTTCACAACGGCGTTACATAAAGACTCTATTTATACACCACGCTGCACCAGATAGTCTATCTCCTAGCCTCCTAAATCTGCCTCTCGTCCAACCGCACAACCTCTCTTGAAGCAAAATGTGTATATATGTGATTTATTAGTGTGTGGTGTGTGTGTAAGTGTGTGTGTGTGTGTGTGTGTGTGTGTGTGTGTGTGTGTGTGTGTGTGTGTGTGTGTCCACCACAATCACGTGACGTGTGACCATGACTGTATCATGACCGTGACTGTATGTGCTGCAGCCAGCACATGAGCTGGAGTCACAGGAAAGGATTCCCACTATACTGCAGAATTCACTGCTAATTTGTATACATATATACTGTATATTTATTCATGTTTCCATGATTAAAATGAGGTAGGATAGGATGTTATTTATTATTGGAACCAACAATGATTCTTTTCTATTGTTTAATCAGAATAAAACATATTCACTTGTTTCTCATCATTCATTATATCATCTTTTTTTTCATTATTTGTATCATTAATATTTTCATATTTTCACGTCAGTGTTTTTGCCTTTACTTGTATTCAATGCTCCGTATGTCGCCACGAGTCATTTCAAGAGCATCTTGACCAAATACATAACGTTTAGGCTACATAATGAAATAGTTAATAATAACAAAAGCCCTTCCTCGCGAAGCCGTAATCTCACAAAGCATTTACAACAGAACCATCGATAAAGCGTTCAACGTAATCTTATAGCCGCACGACGGTCTGGCTGACTTGATTAGCCTCTCGCCGTCATCACCTTGTTTGACTTTGACCGGCTTCTCTCATTTCTCGTTTCCAGTCGGCCTACTGTAGGCTATATATACTGGTGGCCTCTCAGTCCGCGTACGGAGACGCACACACACACACACACACACACACACACACACACACACGCGCACACGCGCACACACACACACACACACACACACACACACACACACACACACACACACACACACACACACACACACACACACACACACACACACACACACAGCAGTCCAACAGCCACCACCGGTCACCTCTAACTGCGTCTCCGCGTGTCAGATTAATAGTTAACAAAAAAAAAAAAAAGCAGCTCCGCTAAGAAGGAACCTTTGCGCTTTTGACCCCGTCCTGAATGACGCGCTCCGCCGTGGGAAAAGTTGCGTGACGAGAACAATCTTTATTGTGTGCGAGTCGAGGCTTTCACTGCACCTCCTCGCCGTGCATATTCGTTAAAAAATAATATCTACGACCGATTTCATGAAAGAAAATACCAGCATTATCTGCTCTAGATTAGGCAGCTGCGGCGCAATGGGCCCCGCCACGCACGTCCCCTGAATATGAATAAAGGTAAAGAAAATAAATGGAAGAAAAAAACCAACAAACACTAACTTGAGCTGTCTGTGTCGTCACTGAAGGTCACTTGGAAGGAATGTCCGTTGTTGAGAATATCCATGGCGGTGGAGGGATCATACTTGATGGCGAGGGGCTTCAGGCTGGCGTCGAAGGATGCTTCGCCAGGTACGATGTCGATGGGGGACTGGCGGGGGCCGTCGGCGACAGGGAAGTTTTTGGCCCATTTGTCGGGTCCTGAAACGAAAACATGGAGAGAAAAACAAAAACAAAGCATGAGATGAGTGTGACAACGGGCAACGCTGTGTACACAAGGTGTGAAAGTAACATACATTGACCATTTGGATTGCAATGGCATAATGGTGTCCGTTGATGCGTTTAAATGCACAAAAATAAATCCCAGCCTCTCATATTTGCAGTGATTCATGAATGAATGGAGGTATTTGCTGTTTATAATGATTCACAGCCCATTTAAACGATACAATAGGATCTCATAAATTGATTGACATGCGCCCCTCAGTATGCCAAATATATGAATGAATATGAATGAATAGCGTGTGAATATGTAAAGTGTCTCACCGTTCTCTGCACTGTATCCCCAAGACATGGTTACAAATGGAGTATCTAGAGCTGTGAGTCTCTACACTGCGTCGTCGTGCCCGGGTGCGAAGAGCTGCCTGAGTCCTCGACCTGACAGCTAGCAGGGTTTATATAGGGTCCCCGTGAGCCGTCTCTCACCCGCCGCTGGCTTCGGCCGCACAACGGAGACCGGGAGGAGTCACACACGCGCTGCTATACTGCAATCTAGTGAGGATCGATCTCTCTCTCTCTCTCTCTCTCTCTCTCTCTCTCTCTCTCTCTCTCTCTCTCTCTCTCTCTCTCTCTTTCTCTCTCAAACGCGCGCACGCACACGCACGCACACACACACACACACACACACACACACACACACACACACACACACACACACACACACACACACACACACACACACACACACACACACACACACACACACACACCTAGTCCTCCCCCATCCACACTTGCGCCAGTTGCTTATTTCTCAAGGCGTGAAAATGAGCCGTGCGCATTCCAGCTCCGCCGCGTTTGTATTAATCGAAATTAAACGCATCGCACAACCAAAACTCAACATTGATTGAAGGATCATTGATGCGCTATGATGTCGAGCCGTGTATGCTTTTGGTAAATAAAATGACGCATCGATGAATAGGCCACAGAGGGAGAGTTTTTGTATCGACCGTATATCACCGACGGATCATTGGCTAATGATTTTGTTATCTACACGCTCGAAATACTTGTAGTTATAACCGAAAACAAGTATATGATACATATTTCATGGAATACAAATCCGTCGGGAGATAAAACGTTTGCGCCCAACGTGGGGCTCGAACCCACGACCCTGAGATTAAGAGTCTCATGCTCTACCGACTGAGCTAGCCGGGCGATGCGATTGTCACAAACAATTATATAGTTGTATCTCCAGATTTGCCATATTTGGATAATATTCAAATAGGACCAATCCAGCAAGAATAAAATTATTGCAATATTAATGCATTATTAGGCGACAAGACTATTCTTTGCGTAGGCATCTGCGTCTTTCGTAGGCGGATGCCCTTGACTTTTGTTTGCATACATATACATTATACATACATACATACATACGCACATACATTATACATACATACATACTAGGCTATTTCTGTGATTTTTGGAGTTTCTTCTTCAGTAGTAGGTTTACCATGGATATAGTGTTAATCACTGCTTTGACTTGTTTCGGAAACGTTGACGCGTGTGGAAAGCGCATTGATTCACAGGGGAGCAGACGATAGCGGTGTTGGAGCGCCATCTGCTGACGCAAAGCGGCTTGTGAAGAATTAGCGTCTTGGATTTATATTACACATAATATTAGGATAAATTATCATTATATAATAATATAATTCTATTAATATTATTACTATACAAAAAACAATAATTAAACAACTGTAGTGGTAACTAATTCTTTACTGTGTGCATGTCTAAGAGCATACAAATGATTTATTTGCACATTTTGCACATCTACTTTGCACAATTTATATCTGCACATCTACTTTTACAATTTACACCTCAGTCAGACTTATCGACCAATTGCACTGTTCATCTTCAATAGGATGATTACTATGTATGTTTATATGTTTTCATTTGATCTGATTCTAAGAGCTCTCATATAATTTTATCTTGATTTTGGAAAATCTATTTATGGTTTTATTATTTATACTCTGGTTTTTTATTGCACTCCTTTATCCCACTGTACTGCTGGTCAATGTGAATTTCTCCTAAGGGAGATTAATAAAGGAATATCTTATTTTATCTTATTTGAGTCATTCACCTATGTGCGACATCCACATTCATAAGACTTTAATCATCAGTGTTATCTATATTCATATAGATAACCTAGCTCCCCTCTAGATAACCCAGCTTCCCTCTATAACCCAGTTCCCCTCTATATTCATAGAGATAACCCAGCTCCCCTCTATATTCATAGAGATAACCCAGCTCCCCTCTATATTCATATAGATAACCCAGCTCCCCTCTATAATAATAGAGATAACCCAGCTCCCCTCTATGTTCATATAGATAACCCAGCTCCCCTCTATGTTCATATAGATAACCTAGCCCCCCTCTATATTCATATAGATAACACCCTCCAGCTTGTTCCACAGCTGAAGGATTGGCGTTGTGATTGAGTAGAGAATAGGGTGACGACCAATCTATATAATTCTCATTTCTAGCCACTTCATTATGTTTCTATGAGTGGTGATGTATGCGTGTAAATGTATACAGTATATGTCCATAGATGTATGTGAATCATGCACATCCCTATACAAAAATATACTATTTTTCATGGCTGTACATTTTACATCCATGGGATGTAAAACGTATATAATATCAAGTAAAACATTATATTTTATATGTTTTACATTGTAAAACATATATAATATAATACTATATAATGTATAATAGATTTGTATGTATGTGTAACCTAAACTATATATGTGTACTACATATGTGTGTGTACTATAAATATAAATTAACGACCATAACTGCTGACGTCATTACGACGGCGGACGTTATAGACGTTGGTCAGCTGGGGTGAAACTACAATTCTCCGAAGGTGGACTACTAAAAGCGCATCTTATATAATTTGGATAGGTTGGAATTGAAATGAAAAGGGAATTTAGGTTACTAGTAACAAAAGGGAAATTAATTAGTCAGTATCACGTTGATAATGACTAATTACCACACCCTCCTGTCCACTCATATTTACGGGCACCTCAATTAGCATGATGGTATGAAAATAACTGTCAGTCATGTTGGTCGTTTGTTGAATGAACGACTGGTGCGTCGCTTTAAATGTTCCTGCCGCAAGGAATTGTTGAACGGCATTATCTACTTTCCTTTCGTAAAGGATGGTCCAGTGTAGCCTGTAGTAGGGGATAAGAAAGGAAGAAAGGAAACACTGAAGCACCTGTCCTTACCATTAAGAGAATCCCAACGGTTTTTATCATGGCAGCACTTAGGTACTTCCGGGTCACGTCAGTCAGTTAGGACCCGGAAGTAGGGAAACCGAGACGCATCGTCGCAACCCGCAACACACTCGACGTAATCAGCCAGTAGACACAGATGTAACACACGAGGCTGAGCCACGCCGAGGATCGCAAAGTTGTTTTGAAGGTACGTCGGATATTACTCTTTCGTATTTCTTCCTCGATAGATGTTGTTGTACACAATTTAAATTGACATATTTTGTTAATTGAATTGTGGAACTGCTGGAACTTTAATGGACACGTGTTCGTCCACACGTACAAACACTGCTGCCGTCTCCTCCAAAGTTTCCCAAACATTAAAACAGCTGAACGGCTAGCCTCGCTTCCCAGTAACCCGACACATTATTTATCCCCTTCCTTATCTTCATTATTGTCAACAATTGAAGAACGTTCAGAAATAACGTCGCTATTACGACTTACGTGGTGATATTTGTAGTAAATGCAATTTTTGCTCTATCGACACCATACCGATCATTATGCTTTTGTCTGTTGTTGACTCAATCAGTTATATATATATATATATATTTTTTTATTTAATGGTGCAGGTACAATTTGACCACAAATGTTCTTTGATGTCACTATTGGATGTGATGTATGTTCATGTATTGTAGAGATGTTATTATTAGGTGTTATATTATTAGGCGCTGTTTTTATTAGTCACTTGAACACAGGCTACTGTGGGCCATAGCTAACGGCAAACTAAAGCCGGCTACTTATCATGTCTCTCTCATGCTGTAGCCACATCTGTAACAACAATAACAACCTGTCTTCTCTCACTCTCCAATCACAGACATGCTATCTCACACAACTCCCTGTCATTGGTAACTGATATTAACATTTAGGGCATTTTAGCAGATGCCTTTGTCCAAAGTGACTTACAATCAGTACATTTGTCATACATTTGTGGAGTTTGGCATGTGGACAGTTGGAGGTGGGGATCGAACCGCCAACCCTCTGGTTAGTGGACGCTCTGATACCCTGATATCTGACAGGCTTCACTGTGCTCTGAACTTGGAACACGTTCACTGGCAGTAAGGAAAACTCGGTAACTGAACATTTTGCCTTGGCTGAAAATCACACAGGCACACCATAACATAACAGTTCGCTCCTGTGCACTGTTTCTTATAAATTGTACTTTATGCTGCTTAATCATGTGCATTTCCCCCATGGGGGATCAATTAAGTGTCATCTATAAAAATCAACCCAGTCCATTACGCTACCCCCCCCCCCCCCCCCCCCCCCCCCCCCCCCCTCCACCCCCTCCACAAAGTCCCAAAGGGCACTTAAAATCTCTCAGGTGGGCAGGGGGTCTGAGGTTCTTCCGAGGCCCTGTCTCCGAGGGGGGTGGTCCGGAGTGCGTGCCGGTGCATGGCGGAGCGATGGGGGAAAGAAGCTCAGTTCCTGGAGGCCAGGGCGAGACACTCTCCTCATCAGAGGGGGGTTGTTGGGGGGGGGGGGCGGGGGGGGTCAGAGTAGTGTCCTGCATCCCTCGTGCCCCAGCCCCCCCTGTCTTTCTGGAGAGGCCATGCCCCGGTAGGGAGCCAGCCTATCCCTATGCAGGGCAACCTTCCCTTCCTCTGGGTGGCAACTTGACGCTGTACACAACCTCGCCCAGTCTCTCCAAGAGCTGGCAAGGCCACACCCACTCACTGTCCAGTTTTGGACACCTGCCCTTCTTCCACTGTGGATTATACAGCCAGACGCCCTCCAGGCTGCAAAGCGTTATTCCTCTTCTGTCTGGCCTCCGGCAAACTCGCGAGCAGGCTCCAAGCGGTCCTGGGGCCCTGTGTGTGTGTGTGTGTGTGTGTGTGTGTGTGTGTGTGTGTGTGTGTGTGTGTGTGTGTGTGTGTGTGTGTGTGTGTGTGTGTGTGTGTGTGTGTGTGTGTGTGTGTGTGTGTGTGTGTGTGTGTGTGTGTGTGTGTGTGTGTGTGTGTGTGTGTGTGTGTGTGTGTGTGTGTGTGTGTGTGTGTGCCGCCATCATCTCTGCCCGTTGCATCCCTCACAGGGCTTTGTCCACTGCCTTCTTCTGCTTGGCCAGGGGTAGGCGCCGATGTCTCATCCTGATGGGCCGCTAGTGAACAAGGTCTGCTGTGGCAGCTCTACCTGGAGTTTAAGGACGCTTTCACGCTGTCACAGGATGATGTGGGCCGGACAGATCTCATACAGCACAACACTGACCCACATCATCCTGTGACAGTGAGAAACCGTCCTTAAACTCCAGCAAGAGCTGCCACTGCAGACCTTGTTCACTAGCAGTCAGTCCATCAGTTTTTTCCCACCAAACCTCTTTCACAGCCAAGACTTCCACTGCTGTCAGGCAGTGTGGAGAGGACTGGCTGTGGGTGTAGCCCAGTGGCAGGTGGGGTGGGAGTCAGCGCGGGCAGCCGCAGGTTGGGGAAGATGCAGCAGGTTTCCATGGCAGCTGTTGTCTCGAGCCGCTAGCACTGTAATGGTGTGGACCGCCGAGCATCCCGGCTGGGGTGGCCGTTCCACATTCGGATGACACGTCAGTCTGGAAAGGTGAGCGTTGCTGGGGGCCGTCGGGGGCAACGTGTACCCCCAACAGTCACCGGAGCGTACAGACAGTCTCCCAGGTTCGGCCCAGCACCGCTAGCCAGTCGACCTGAACGTCCAGGTCACCCGCTTGTTGTAACGGCCCCACTTGCGCTGTGCTACATCCTCCTCTGGAGAAGGTCGGGAGACAGTACCCGGGGTCCGCGGCATCCCTGTTAGGCGGACCCCTTCTTGTTTCCCGGATTTGCATGCGGGTGAGTGGGCAATGTTATACCAGATGGCCAGGCCGCCCACATCCCCAGCAGACCCAGTCTGAACGTGACCTGGGCTGTCGCTCCCCCCCACCCAGGCAGGTTCTGCTGCGTTCCACTCAGTCCCACTGGCAGTTCCCACCTTTGGTGGTTTGTTGAATGAGGAGATGGGCTGCAGCATTTTTTTCTCTGTCACTAGGTGGTATGTGAGCAAAGGTGCAGTGAAGTAGTGCCTCAATGTCATTAGCGAAATCCCTTAGCTGCTCCTCATGGCATCGCTGGCGGCTACACAGTTCAGAGTGTAAAAGGCTAGCCTCTGGGCAGAGCCCAAAGCGACCTTCTTCAGAGCTTCAACTAAAGCATCACAGTCACTCCTATCTCCAGGGCTTAGCAGCAGCAGCAGACTGGGCAGGGCATAGCATCGCTAGCTGAAGGACTTTCTCTTTAGTAGACCACTTGCCAGCCTGGGCTAACCGTTCAGATTGGGCATGAAATGCCCCCCAGTTTAGCTTTGGGGGGGGGGGGGGTTTCAATGTGGGTGAGAAAGCTCCTCCTGTTTGTTTATGTCCGTCACTTTGGCCGTGTGTTCGCGAGTGGTGTGTCCTTCATCGGAGGGGCCAGACGAGCCCAAGCTGGGCCTGGGCAGCCATCCTCATCCTCGTCGTTTCTCTCCCCCGGTCTCTGTGCTCGGCCGCCCTCCAACCCACAGCCAGACTGTAACGCAGCGGTTTCTCAGGTCTTCCCGCCGCGTGACTCTGGCGAAGTCCCATGGCGACATGCATATCACCCGCGGCAACAGTCGCCATGGCAAGCGAGCGCGTTGTCACCCGACGCCGGCAGTATCTGTTCGCCACTTCTGATGCCAAAATGGAGCGTCTGAGAAGCTACGATGCGTCCAGCTGTGTTTTCCCTTATTTTATTAGTCACTTGAACGCGGGCTACTGTGGGCCGTAGCCAACAGCAAAATAAAACCTGCTGCTTATCATGTCTTGCCACAAGCAGGAACAACAACCTGTCGTCTTTCGCTCTCCGCCAATCACTGACGTCTGACAGGCTTCACCGTTCCCTGAACTTGGACCGCGTTCACTGGCATTAAGGACAACTCAGTAACTGGGTCAACTTAACATTTTACCTTGGCTGAGTGTCACACAGTGACACCATAGCATGACAGTTCACATAATCCACCCGGTCTGTTAACACGGTGTTTCTATCTATATGCCCAGGGACTGCATTTGTAAATCACAGTTTTAATATGTACCGTCCACGTCAAACAAACCACTGTGCATGTCATCAGTATGAATGCTATGCTGATGAAATGCATACACTATGGAACAGTGGACTGAATCTGCAGGTTCTGAGTCTGTGTATATGGTGTCCTTACAGAATCCTCCCCATGTTGTGTTGCTTGCTCTCAGGTCAGCCATGGGGAAAAACAAACCGAGGGTTAAGAAGAACCAAAATGTCTTCCAGGTGGCCAACAAACAGAGCAAAAGCAAGAACAAGGCCAAGCCGGTCAAGACCTCGCTGAAACACGTAAGCCCACCCGCCCTGTGCCCCGATGCTTGTGTTGTCCCTCTGGGCCTTCAGAATGCTCTAACCGCCATCCCGAATGGCTGCAGCCATTTAGCTGAACGGTTGGAGCATTCGCCCTCTCGCCCCCGAGGTCGCAGGTTCTGGTTACGCCACCCGCTGCGCGTGTCTATCTGTGTTTGTCTCTCCAGATGAACGCTGTGAAGAACGAGAAGGTGGAGAACCTCAACGAGATCTTCACAGAGGTGCAGAGGTCCGTGACGAGCATCTCAAAAACTATTGCCGCTGCGCCTGAGAAGCCCATCCAGGTAGGGGTTCGAGTCCCCCAATGAGGGCCCCTGTTGTTTCCGCCAGGCGTGCTGTTGATTAGCCATCACGGGCCGCTTTAACATGTAGCTGTGTGTGACATCACAAGTGGGCGTGTGCCGATGTGTTTAGCAGCCTACCTTGTGTGCGGGTCTATCCATTACGCGACCGCTCGTCCGTGTGATGTCACTAGTGGCTCACTTATGATGAAAAGGCTCGTTCGCAATGGCTAACCAACCACACGCCTTGTGGTAAAATCGGTACATTAACGTCAACGTTATGTTTGCTAAGGACTGAATCTGTGTGTTTGTCCGCCTCCTCAGGCTGTGAAGGAGACGCCGAAGGAAGCTGTTAACGTGGACAGCGCCGCACAGCTGTTCTCCCAGCTGTAGTGGATGCAGAAACCAGCAGGGCATGACCGCTGGTACAGTCTGCTGTACCAGCTAGTTTGAAAGACTCCAAGGAGGCGAGAACACCATATATGGAATGTAGGAAGTTGTCACGGCGACGACTCCTACCTGAAACCAACTGGCTTTGAGTTGATCAGGATTATTTTGACACAAGTTGTATTTATGGAGATTGCGGATGGCTTATCTCGTAACAATGATTATAACAATAATGAATTGTTGTTTTTGCATACCGTTGTAGTATGCTTAGGTGTATACAAGTGAATTTGTGAAATATGGACAGTGCTTTGTCTTAATTTGTAAAAGAAAAATGTAACATAATTGTGTATATTAAATGATTTCACAAAAACATTGAAGTATATCTTTTAAAATTGACATTTTTCCGCAAAGAACCATAAGTAACCTTGAAAATCGGACACACGAAGTTGCTGAAATGTACTTTGGGAGAGGTCTCACAGTAGCCTACAGTGTAATCAGTATTCTGTCACCGTCTCCCCGTGCGGCCGAACTGACACTCAGTCCAGCGTGTCGAGGACCGGCTGATTGCCTGTCTCTTTGGTAAATCCTGCTCGTCAATAAATCTCAAGTAGACCGAAATATATAAGTCGCTTAAAAATAGAAGTAAAACTGACACAGCCAAAACAAATGTGACCTTTCAATGTTTACACACTCAAATTGATGCAGCAAACCTTGTCTACCTTATAATGTCAAACTTTTCAGCTGGAGATCTAATCACAGCCTATTTCTCTATACAGACCGTTAACATGTCTGAGGTATTTAGTGCGTTTCGTAATTGCAGATTTATTGTCTATGTACATTAGAGCAGGGGAACTCGTCAAGTTTCAATAAATCCTATTTAATTTGGCTACTGCTGTTCCATTCATGAGCATCTTCTCGCGGCGTGGTTGGAGTGTCTCGGTCGTCCTTAGTGGTGCGTACACATCCTAAACGTCTCCCCATCGACATCCAGATGGCTCAGAGTCTGGAGCGGCAGCGTGGCGCTGCCACCGCGCACCCTGGGGGAGTCATCCAACACAAACAAACAAATGTCGTCTGAATAAAGCCTGTTATAGCCCGCAGTCCGCCCCGTGCGCAAAGCGTGTTTTCATATTTCGTTTGACTTGGAAAAGTTTCGTTCCCTCCTCGCGAACTCTCGAGACGCTTTTTTTTGTTTCGTCCCAATATATGCAGATAGATCAATTATAAGTAAAAGATTAGGTTTACACATCTCTGCCCTGGCTCGCTCAGTGTCTGTCACTAATGATGTTGAACTGAGCGATGCCTATAATTACAATCAAACAAAACGTAATGGATTTTTAAAAGAAACGTGATTTATTCATTGTTGTACTCGGAGAGTCGCCTCATCACAGGGGATTAGTTAGAGGAGTAAGTAGCGGGGGAATTAAATGTCATCTGCGATCTTATCCTTGATGGTTTTAATCACTGACGCTTAAAAAGCCCTCCACAAGATGGCGCTCGGGGCGGACGTGTCAGTCAGTTGCCTTGCATCCCTTACTTTTTCTCGAAAGAGTTGGGTTTTTTTGGTACACGCACGCTTATGTGTATACGACTGCTTTTTGAATGTGTGCAGCCCGTCCTTCTGTGTACGTGTTTGCAGGCATCTGGGTTAATGTGTCGTCGTGTGTGTCTGTGTTTTGCGCACATGTTGTACGTGCGGTGCCGATGGAGAGAGCGGTCTGTCTGAATGCCAATGAGATGCTGAGGTCCTATTTGCAGCGTGTCACTCCCCCAGCGCAGCTAGCTCTCTGCTCCGACAGGAATAGCTACAGAAAGGTTACAGCACCACCCTGCCCCCCGCCCCCCCCCATTCCTCTGACAGCCCAGACAAGCAAGCACACTGTGGGGGGAACATGCAAGAGAATGCGCGTCAGGGCCCTAACTGCTTGCATTGTGCTTTGTCGGTCACCCGTTTGCATATCTGCACCATCATGTGTGTGACCAGATGTTTGTGGAACTGATCTCATGAGGACATTATGACGTCGCCGGTTGGCACCTCTGTAGCCTACTGTGTTAGTTCTCGGTTTTGCGTATCTGCAACGCTACAGTATGTGTGTGTGGACTCGTCTCCTGTTGGAGATGGGGGTCTCATGAGGACCAGATGAGGTTGCGGTCTGTACTTTGCTCGGTCCTCACACCACCATGTGTGTGACCAGACTTGTGGAAATCTTAAGAGAACCTGACGCGGTTCACATGTTACCTTTGCCATTATTCTTTTTTACCACCAGGCGTGATGTTGAAGCAATTATGAGCCATAATCAACATCACACCTGGTGGTAAATTCAGGGCCCTCTAAGTCAAAAAACGCCTTTCATAGAAAAGGCTGATTAATAACACGTTCCCTATCTATCCATTTTTCCTTTCACCGTGACCGTTAAGGATGCTGTTGCATCTCTGCCCATTTGTATTCATTCCTGGGAGCGTTTTGTGGTACAGAGAGACCAAGTGAACATTTGGGCACCCCGGGTCATCACTGGGCTGCGCCCGACCCAGAACCCGTTTGACCTGCGCCTGCAGGTTTTTTTTTGTCGGGAACCAAACCAAAGTCAGCGCGACGCAGAGCCGACCGGCGCCGTTTGTTTATGGATGTCATTACAGATGACATTTTACGAGCGGTAGGTGGAGTCGCTCTGGGGTGATTTGGGCTGGCGGACGGAGAGAGACAGAGGCTTTACACCTCACCGTGTGTGTGTGTGTTTAAACAGCACCCGAGACCCGACTGTGAGGGGATGAGGCTCCAGCGGCAGGGAGCAGCCGTCTGTTAGTTTGCTGTGTGTGTTTGTGTACGGGTGAGTTGAGGGAATCAACAGATGTAGTTTTTGTTGTTGTTGTAAATGTCTGGCAGTTGTACCAAAACTCATTCTTCATTTCGCTTGACTGGCGCTCAACTACACAGACGACATGCACGCATGCACTTGCACGCACACAAGCACACACAAGCACGCACGCACACGCACACACACACACACGCACGCACGCACGCACGCACGCACGCACGCACACACACACACACACACACACACACACACACACACACACACACACACACACACACACACACACACACACCACACACACACACACACCCAACACAACACACACAGACGCACA
>JAXIVH010000009.1:7770559-7778059 GCA_036785325.1 Urophycis tenuis
GTGCGTGTGTGTTTGGTGGTGGTGGTGGGTGGGGGGCTATTATCAATAGCCTGAACGTGTGTGTCTGTGTGTGTGTGTGTGTGTGTTTGTTCGTGTGAGTGTGTGTGAGAGACAGAGGGATAGAGAGAGAGAGCGAGAGAGAGAGAGAGAGAGAGAGAGAGAGAGAGAGAGAGAGAGAAAGGGAGAGAGAGAGAGAGAGAGAGAGAGAGAGAGAGAGAGAGAGAGAGAGAGAGAGAGAGAGAGAGATGGACGTGAGAGTCTGTGTGTGTGGGTGTGTGTGTGTGTGTGTGTGTGTGTGTGTGTGTGTGTGCGACCAAAATGGACGTGGAGACAGGGAGCCCAGACTTGGGCATCAATCAGGGCGTCCACGATGACACAAACCACAGCTCAGCAAAATCAGAGCATCTGAGGTCCTCCACGCCATGGGAAGCAACAACAGAACAACAGGGTCTCACGTCAGCCCCCCACACGCATCATCACCTGTCCATCTCCCTCTTCTTGCAAACCTTGACCAACCCCTTTCATGCAGTCATATGCATTAACATTAACAGTTAACGAACGT
The DNA here is from genome assembly GCA_036785325.1 of Urophycis tenuis. NCBI lineage: Eukaryota > Metazoa > Chordata > Actinopteri > Gadiformes > Phycidae > Urophycis > Urophycis tenuis. The sequence continues at coordinate 7,771,122 of JAXIVH010000009.1, forward strand.
GTCAGTAATAATTTACTGATGGTTGTTCATGATGGCTAATGGCGTTCATGATAACTAATGGATGAATGTCTACATTATTGAACAGAATTAAAATCAATATTGAATAGGTTATTTAATCTAAAAAGGTAAGGGTTAGTGGGCCAGGGTTAGGGTTGATACTCAATCTTAACCTATGCTAATGCTAACATAATGATACTTAAAATGTGCTTTAGCTAATATGAATGAATGTCCCTTTTACTGTAAAGTGTTCTTTAAGTTGCTCTCGATGGAAGGTGTCCTCACTGGACTCCACCCACCGCACACACAACTGTTGGCTAATGGTGGGCGCAAGCTAGCTTGCTAGCAGGCATGTGCGCACACACACACACACACACACACACACACACACACACACACAGTGTGCACGGCCCCAGCTCCCTTTCAGAACAGCTGTGCTCTCCTAGCGTCAGACTCACTAGAGGTTGACGTCACACGTGTGGCTCAAGATGAATCTGTTTCTGTTTGCATACTACAACATACTTTATACAGTAAATAGACATGCTGTCTATCTATAGACAGTATACATGTTTATTTTTAGACACATATACTGTCTCTCTCTAAATAGATGATGTATATTATATTTCAATGTTTTTCATTGCTTTTTATTTATATGCTGCTAACCATTTAAGATAGGATAGCAACAGTTATATTCAGTACATTTAACAAAACTGAACCACTAGAGAGGTCTGATTAATAAGGTGAATCTGAGTCAGCGTACACAGATGAATAGAGACAGATACACACACAAACAGAGAGGGAGAAACAGAGACTCATACAGGGAGGGACAGACAGACATAGAGGGAGGGAGGGAGGGAGAGGAGGGAGACAGACAGACAGACAGACAGGCGGTCAAACCACATAATGATCAGGTGGGTTTGACCCCAGGGTAACCCCTTCATTATCGTTCAGCACCCCGGAGCAGGTGAGCCCCACCTGGCAGATTGCCATGGCTACCAGCTGATGCCCTCTCCTCCTCCTCCTCCTCCTCCCCTACCCCTCCTCCTTCTGAGTAGAACCAGCGTGGTGCTGACCCAGACTTGGTAGAGGTGGAGTGGGGGTGGGGAGGTGTGCGGTGGGCAGGGGACCCTCCGTCAGGCGGTCCCCGGCGGGTGATATGTTATCTACCTCACTGGTTCTGTTGGGACGACCATCTGCCCCGACGCAGCCCACCTGCTCTGGTGGCTCACAGACAGGACAGGCGGCCTCCTCATCCTCCTCCAAACGGACCACAGGCAGACGAACAGACAGACAGGGTCCCTGTTGGGCTGTCTGTCTGTCTGCCTGTCCGCCTGTCTGTCTGTCTGTCTCCCTGCTTGCTTACTGTTCCCCTCCCCGCCTGGCCCGGTCATGTGTACTGAGAACCCAGTCTCTGTTAACAAGCTGAGGTCCGCCGCCACCTTGTGTTGACGCTAACGAGACGACTAATTAACTAATAGTTCATTCATTTGCATAATAATGAATCTCTTATTCATTAATTACGTCCAGAGTAGCGCCATATAGAGTAGTGGTTTGGGTGGTTAGGGAGCAAGAAGGTGCTGGTTTGTTACCGCCTGTAGTACATGTAGGCCCTAAGCCCTACCTGTTGCTTAATGACCTGTCTCTGTACTGTCTAACCCCTACCTGCTCCTTAATTAACTGTCTCTGCACTGTCTAACCTCCCTACCTGCTCCTTAATGACCTGTCTCTGCACTGTCTAACCCCTACCTGCTCCTTAATGACCTGTCTCTGCACTGTCTAACCCCTACCTGCTACTTAATGACCTGTCTCTGCACTGTCTAACCCTACCTGCTACTTAATGACCTGTCTCTTCACTGTCTAACCCCTACCTGCTACTTAATGACCTGTCTCTGCACTGTCTAACCCTACCTGCTACTTAATGACCTGTCTCTGTACGGTCTAACCCCTAGCTGCTACTTAATGAACTGTCTCTGTACGGTCTAACCCCTACCTGCTGCTTAATGAACTGTCTCTGTACAGTCTAACCCCTACCTGCTGCTTAATGAACTGTCTCTATACTGTCTAAAACCCACCTGCTGCTTAATGACCTGTCTCTGTACTCACTGGCTTACCCTTACTAGCTCTGCAGACACCTGTCTCTTTATTCATTGTCAAACCCCAACCTGCTCCTCAATTACCTACCTCTGTACTGCCTAACCCAAACCTACTCCTTAGTGACCCATCTCTGTATTCACTGTCTAACCCTAAACCCCTACCCTACCCACCTGAATTACCTGGCTATGCACTGTCTAACCCCTATCTGTTCTTAGTGACCTGTCTCTCTGTATTCACTGTGTAACCCCTACTTTCTCCTTAGTGACCTGTCTCTATATTCACTGTCTAACCCCTTCCTGCTTCTTAATGACATGGCGATGTACCGTCTAATCCTACCTGCTCCTTAGGAACCCATCTCTGGACTAACCCCTACCTGCTCTTTAGTAGCTCATCTCTGTATTCACTGTCTAACCCCGGCCTGCTCCTTAATGACCTGTTTCTGTCCTATCAACCCCACCACCTCCTCCTTAATAATGACCTGTTTCTGTATTCAGTTGTCTAACCCCCTACGTCCTCCTTAATGACCTGTTTCTGTATTGCAATGTCTAAACCCTACCTATTCCTTAGTCTCTGTATTAACTGTAGATGACATGGATGAAGTGTCTGCTAGATAAAACTAAATACTGCATACCACTGTCATACAATAACCTTTTTTACTATTTATGTGCTGAGAAGTATGTCATTGCTTCATTACATTATTCCCTGATGTAATCAAATTTGTAACCACGGTTACGGTCCATTAGAGCCCAAAACTCATTTAGAATCATTCAGAATATGATCCTGAATAAATCATTATTTTCTAATCCATCATTAACTAATGCTTAGTTAACATTCAGGACAGACATTTGAAGTGGCACCACTGTGTAAAAGTGATTGTGTTGGTTTGGTTTAAATCGAACAATGATGTTCATACATTAGGATTATTTAACATTCAAGTCAAGCAAATATTATTTTGATAACCCTCAAATGACTTTACGTATTTAATCACAACCTTTCTGGTCTGTTAAGCCCTCAGGCTTCTGAAAACATATCTCACTGCATGAATTGTGCTTTTATTAATGATTAACCAAAAATATACAATGTTACGTTATGAATAGTTTATTATCGCAAATTAATTCTACTCGGTCTAACAGGTTTCCGCGTCGTTCTCATCTGAATCAAAAAATGTAATTCATCAACTAACACAAAAGCTTTTCAAAACAAGTCCACAAACATCCATTCATCATTTACACCAAATTCAAATCATTTCACAAAGCTGTCTCAAAAGAGGCCGGGACAATATTGTGCCTGGGTACGAATTTGACTCATTCCCGATACGCCATTAATCTGAATGGGGATTAAAATGTCACCGAGACCTTTCGGCGGCCGGGCGGAGGGTAGCCGCGGCGCCCGCGTCATCCCCGAGACGCGACAACCACCCCCCCCCCCCCCCCCATCAAAAAGCATTTTACCAAGGGCTAATGAGAAACACGTCGGCTGCGGGGACGAAAAAATGCTAATCGATGCTTGCTTTGGCTTCTCCGTACGGCGCTTTGTAAGGTCATCAAAGAGTCTGTCCCGCGCTTCTGACACCAGTTGTTGGTTAAGTTCAACAACTGGGGGGGGGGGGGGTTGTGGTTGCATTATCGTCACACCGGAATTACGCATCACCGCGATGACCTCCTTGAGCCGACAGCCCCTGATTTTACTCGTGTCCTCCCCCCCCCCCCCCGGCTCGCTCCTCGCTCACCTCCCCTTCTTTCCCTTGCGTAACACCGCTGCCGTCCGTTCAAATCCCTCAAGGGCTCCTGTTTCACCACCGTTACGAGGGGGCCATGTCGCTACACGAGCCCCCCGCTCGGATCAAAGACTGAGGCACGAAACCGGCTGCAACCTGCCGGCCGCGCGTCGGATAATCACGAGGAGGCGTTGGGGTGGAGAGAGAGACAGAGAGAGAGAGAGAGAGAGAGAGAGAGAGATGATTGATAACACTGGGCTCATGGCGACCGGTCAAAAGAAAAGAGCAACACTGTGATTTTCCCGCGTGTCTCATGGTGAATTCCCCCCGTTTTAGACTAAGAACAGTCTTTTGGCGCGCACCGCAAACAAATCACGGTGTGCGTGTGTGTGTGTCAATGCGGTTGCCAATATCCAACATGAGTAGAGACACGTCAAGACCCTCCATACTTTCTAACGGAGGGTCTGTCTCAAACCGCGCTGCAGCCAGCCGGGACCAGCGAGCCATTTCCGGATCTTTCCCTCTGTGACAGCGCGTGGGCGTGTCCGGCGGCAGGGCGCCCGGTGACTGGTGAACTGTACCAAACCGGTCTGGCCGGGGTTGATCCATCACGTCAGCCGAGTGGACACTCCCACTTGTGATGTCACAAAGAGAGACAGCCTATGGAATGGCTCGTCACCTCTAATCAACCTGACACCCCGGAGTAAAAATAGAGGCCGACAAATGTACCCCGATCCATATTCACCCTGCTTTAATCTCATTTCAAGTCACGGCTAAAATTAATGTTGTTTCAATATTCATCATTAAATCTTTGCTAATAAGCCATGTTAGTGCATGCTGCAGGGCAGATAGTAAACCAGTGTTAGCTGCGCTAAGCTTCACATGACACTATGACACACAGGCTACGTGAAGTCAGTGCTTTCAGGGAAACTAAATGTGTGGGATTCATCTCTCTGAAGCAGCTCCACTATCATTATTAATACACACTGTGTGTGCTTATGTGTGTGTCAACTCATTTTGGCGTGTGTGCGTGTGTCTATGCCCACCGATGTTGGAGTGTGCATGTTTATGTGTGAGTGCTTAGTGATTTGTGTGTGTGTGTGTGCGTGTGTCTGTGTGCAATTGTACAAGTGTTTGTGCACTCATTTGCATGCCAGTAGTGTGTATGTCTATGAGTGTGTGTGTGTCTGTGTGTGATTACCTATGTCTGCCTCTTAATTTGTTTGTGTGTACAAACATCAGCATCTGTGTGTGTGTGTGTGTGTGTGTGTGTGTGTGTTGTGTGTGTGTGTGTGTGTTTGTGTGTGTGTGTGTGTGTGTTGTGTGTGTGTGTGTGTGTGTGTGTTGTGTGTGTGTGTGTTGTGTGTGTGTGTGTGTGTGTGTGTGTGTGTGTGTGTGTGTTTTCTATACCAATAGCTTTTACTGCATTAGAGTCGTGCTCTGCAGTTGTCATTATTGTCAGCAAAATAATTAAAAATGCAGAATAACCAAAGATCTGCTGGCGCTTATTCATTATGCAATGAATCGACTTCGTCGAGCGATGCCGCCATATGATAAACAAAACCCTAATTTGTGATGTCATGTCATGTTGCTACATGACTTTCCGATGACATCGGCGGAAATTTCGGTCATCCCTGCACTTGTGGGAGAAGCTTCAGTGGAAAGGTCCCAGGGGCGTTTTGCGAACATACTCTATGTGCCAGGAGGATAAAATAATAGACTCCATGACCTCCTGTTCGGGGAAAACCATGGCCAGGAAACCAGACTTAATTTGAAAAGTCTCAACCTCAACTTGGGTAGCCCCCCCAAACACACACACACTTTACTGGTAAAGGGGGCATTTAGCAGACGCTTTTGTCCAAAGCGACTTATCAGTACATTTTTGGGGTTCGACATGTGGACAGGAGGGGGATGAAGGGGATCGAACAGCCGACCCTACGGTTAGTGGACGACCCACTCTGTCCACCCGCTCTACCCCACTGAGCTACTGCCCCCCCACTACCACATGTTACTGGTAATATTGGAATGAATGGATTCAGGCTCAGGGTCGTTCACGAGCCTCACTGCCATGTTGTTGTCATGCCAGCGATAAACAGGACAGGATTTGGCACCGACACAGTAAACATTTCCCTGCCAATATACACATTAAAAACAGTTTAATTGGCCCTATTTTATAATTTCTCATCTTTTTTAATTGACAAATGAAGCACTTTCGGCGAGTTACTTAATGGAGTGATACAAATTGCACTACAGACATAAAAAATAAAAAAAATAAAACAGCCAACTTATTTTTTTTTCCCCCATGGTTTAGGAAAGATAAAAAGGACAACATTACACGTGCGTCCGGCCGAAGATTCATGAGGTGATTACTGGGCTCCACCACAGCTCACCCCGCACCCAAATCACTGCGGAGACACGCCAGCGCCCATCAATTCCTCACGTTAAATTACCCATGAGTTGCGCTCCTGGCGCTAACCTTAACCACAACCAACAATCAAACTGCGGTTTTCAGGAAATGATCCAATCCTTTATCGAACAACTCTGACGGTACGCCGTGGGAGGAGGGGGGTGAGGGGGGCGGGGGGTCAGGGGGCTGTCGAGGCTGCTTTAAAAGGTGCCGCTGCCTCAAATGGTCCGGCATAATTGAGACTTTGCGGGGGAGTCGGGGCGGAGGAGTGGGGGAGTGGGGGGGGCTTATTTTTGATCTGAAGGTTTAATTGTCCATAATATGAAGCGGGAGATTCCCACCCACACTTATCAAATTAACAGCTCAGAAAGAGGTGGACAGTAATGTACTTAGCGCTCATTTAAGTGGAATCGGGTCACAGCGAAAGGTAAGCTGTCTGTCTGCCACCGTGCATTAGCAGGGGAGGAGGAGAAGGAGGAGGAGGTGGAGGAGGAGGAGGTGGAGGTGGAGGTGGAGGAGGGAAAAAAATGCAAAGAGCGGAAAAGGAGACTAAAGTGCTTTTTCTTTACAATGTCCCTCAGCAGGCCTTGTGGTGACATGGTGCGGACACAGCCGGTTCATGTGATCACACCAACAGCGTTGATTGTGAACGTATACCTCTGTCTGTTAGCGTCCGCCATTTAGCTCCTCTTCCACCGACACAATGAGGGTGAATTGATACAG
>JAXIVH010000009.1:7780559-7785559 GCA_036785325.1 Urophycis tenuis
TGAGTCTGGTACCGGCCTGGCTGGGCACAGATAAGCCCGCGATCGGCCCGGGGGTGGGAGGGTGAGGGTGAGAGAGTGGTGGGAGGTTGAGGGTAGGGTTGGTGGTGGGGGGGGCAGACTATCATAACACTCTGTGGGCCAACTAGTCCAGGAGCTGATCCAGCAAAGCCTGAGAGAGGAGCACTCAATTCCTACTAGAGGCGACTAACACACATAATATATACACACAAGCACACAGACACACACATAATACACACACACACACACACACATATAATATTCAAACACACCCACAGACAGACGCACACACACACACACACTCATTTACACACACATTCACACATAGACATACAACCGTGCACGCACACACACACACACACACTCTGAGACCCACTACAAGGAACTGAATCGGTTCTACAGCGACAATATGGGTAACTTGTTACATTAAATTGGCCCGGTTCGTGAAATGCAAAATGGAGACATTTGTGGCTTGTCCATATGTCAACCAACATGACACCAACATGACACACACACAACCAACACTCTGATTTGGTTATTTCTGAAATAGAAAACGGGACATATTGACATTTTGCCTATTCTTAGAATGGTTAATAAGGTTTACTGTATTGGAAGCTCGGGAGTTGTATGCCCATGATGGTACACTATGATGTGTTTTAAGCTTTGGTATAAACAAGCCAAAGTAGGCTGCTCAACCAGGGACTTGTTCTACTGTATATTGTATTGATAGTCCATTGTATATGAGCAGTCATGCCTGCTTATGGTATAAGGCCCATCCATGGTGTCCTGAGGTCCCATCACTGCCAATCAGATAGACATGGGACTAATTCATTAATTTGTCTCTTATTCATTGAATAATTAATTATTATTCATGAGCAAGCTAGATCCTCTTTTTTTTTGCCATCTCAAAATCTATTCATATATTTTTAAGACGACATTATTATTTTCACAGCCATTACTCCAGAGAGACAGCTCCAGTCGGCCACCGGAGACTTGGACTGTCCACAGAGAACGGGGACGTCGGGTCACCCTAGCATACAAATCAGTCGGGCGACTGCTATCGTGGGCTAGCTGCTAGCATACATATCAGTCGGTTACTGATTTGTATGCTAACTGTTAGCTTATGATTATATCAGTTGGTGGCTAATGTCGCATGTTATCTGTTAGCACACAGATAGCATAGCAATAGCCATATGCATGACAGCTCGCTAGTGTCCTGTCCTAAAGGGAAGCAGCGCAGAGAAGCAGCGCAACCGAAAATCAGTTGCACTATCTCCCATTGTATTTTTTTTTGCGCAGACTATTGCCTACAAACTACACAAGATGTAATATCAAACACATCATAGACTCCTTTTGAGCGTGGAATGAAACCGCCCGGCTGCCATGACTACAATAACACCTCTTAAAATAGAGAGACGCAGTAATCAGACGCGATTATAAACACCGTATCTCCATTCATACAGCAGCGGAGCGGGAGGCTCAATGCCACACAGAGGGTCTATGAAAACATAGTTAGCTTTCTTTGACATGAAGTTGTTGTCGATTACCATTTGGAGTAACTATTCTTCTGTTAGTCTTGAGTAGAGTACAGAATGAGCATTCAATAGGCCTTTTATCTATGATACGCTTACTTGCACTACTTGGTCATTTAGCAGACACTCTAATCCAAAGTGACTTCCAGTGAGTTCAGATAGCTCATAGGCATTGAGGAGCATGCAGGGGTCAGGGCGTCTTGCTTCAGGATGCCTACGCGTGCACTGTGACATCGGGGACCGTACTATAGGTTTCGTTGGGCTGGGACTTGAACGCACTCAACCACAAGACTGTGGCGTCTCCATGCGTGGCGGTGCCCACGGTGTCAGGGTTCACACTGAGCCAAGAGCGTCACAATGTATGTTCTGCTGCATGTTCTACATGTTTACAGCTGTTGTGTTGGCAACGGTTGACAAACTGGTCGGCTGTGTCCCGCGGTGTTCCGTTGTTACGCCATATCACGTAACACTGTGTTCACCGCGCAAAGACGCGCCGCGCATGGCGGTTCTTACCGGCGCTGAGGTAAACGTGCCTTCTCTGCCGCACACTGCCAAAGGTTAGCAGAACCACATTTTTTTGCAAAGGAAACAGAGAAACGGATACAAATACAAATGCATCATGTACATGACACCAGTTCCCCCCCCCCCCTTCTGTCTGTCGGGGCTAACATTTACATTTAGCCGCACTGCACTTTTTGTGCTGAGTCTGTGGCACGTTTTTTTTTTTTTTTTTTTTTTGTCTTATTTTACACCACGTCAATGATCCTTAGTTATGCTTGCCCTTTGAAAGATTAAACTATCTTTGAGACCAGTGGCTCAATCTATGCTTTCATCCTCTGCAAAGTCTCTATTTTTTTTGTATATCCCCGAGTATTTATGAATCCGGGGCCTCACTCTAATCTCTGTGAAAGCCGATTTGGGTCTCCTCCACTAAAAGGCTACTTTAGAGCCCCAGAAATCCCCCACCCGTGACAGACTACACCATGATTAGGAAAGCTATATCCCTGACCGCTCACTTGCACCCCCCCCCCCCCACACACACACACACACACACATCTCATCTCACACATTCTTCTTTCAACGGTGACATTTGCCAAAGTAGCCTAGCGAGTAGCTGCTATTGCGTTGCGTTATTCTGCCCGTGGAAAGGAACGCGGTAGACTTCGGACGGAGTTCATCGCGCACGACATCTGGATCGCAGCGCTATTGCATTCCAAAGGACCCCCCCCCCCCCCCCCCCCCCCCTCAACAAAAAAAAAGCGACTTACTAAACATTCAGTCCTCAAGATGCGAGACCCCTTCAGCCACGGCTCATTCTGTAGAACCCTCTGTTAAGTCAGGATTTTGTACAATCAATTCTGAAATGATGGTCGACTCATACGTATGATGCATTACGCGGGTATATAGATCGCATAACCTTCAGGTCACATTGATAAGGATCGAAACCCAAGATAGTTAGGATTAGCCTCTACAGTCTCCTGCGATGTGGCCGAGCCTTATAAATGAACACGGCAGCCACAATGTGTACATATTTCTGTCAGCCTTAATTCTTTATTTGTGAATGCAGAATATATGTATGTAGATATATATAGAGAGAGATAGTTCTGTAAACCGTGCGTCCATTCTTATCATATACCTGCGAAGGAAGAGTGTCTGTTCATCGCCGTGCGGGCACAGAAAACAAAAACGCATCGAAACTCTCCCAAGAATCAAAACTCCCTGCGTCCACCCATCACCATCTAGTCAAAAAGAAAAACCAAAAAAAAAAAAAAAGAGAGAGAGAGAGGAGACATCCCAAAAAATATTCGACACGGTTACCAGCAAAAGTATATAACGAAAGGGGTAGAGAGGGGAGGGGAGGGGAGGGGGGGGGGGGGGGGGGGGGGGAACGAAAAAAAAAAATAAAGAAACACAAAAAGAAAAACCCAACAAACCTGAGCGCTTTAGAGCTGCAAGAAAAGTATCGCGTTAGAACGTTCGCACGTCACAACGTCAGCAGCTTTTTAAAAAGGAGGACTCGCGTGGATAAAAGAGGGGAACAAGGTGAGAGCGAGGGGGGGGGGGGGGGGGGCTCGAGCCGACACACCGAAGCCACAAAACTCCACGGCCATCAACAACATCGCCAAATGCAAACCAAAGGCATAGCAACAGCAAAAGTCGACAGAAACCAAAAAAAGAAAAAGAAAAAAAAAGCTTCCAAAACCACCAATGTTTTGAAAAATTAAAAAAAAAATTAAAACATCATATACTGACCCAAAACCCGTTCCGGGGGGCTCGAACCCCCGGAACAAAACCGCAAAAGCAAGTCAATGCTTTTTTTTCTCCTGTGTGTTGCCTTTTTTTGGAGCCTAGAAACGCACCCGTTCACCCTGCGACCAGAATCACTGCATGCTAAAAACTTGAAGCCTGGATGGAAAAATCGCTCAAAACCACCACCACCACTTCAAATGCTCACGTCAAACACCAGCGAAAGGAGAGAAAAATAAAAAAAAGGGAGGGCAATTAAAAAGACAAAAAAAATGCTTACAAAAAAGCCATTGAAAGGTACTCACCGAACCGGGAGTAAAATGTTGCAATAAAAATGTGATTATGGCTCAAAACAGACAGTATGGCGGTGAAAAGGCGAAACGCTGTGCTTTTCCTCCTCTCTAGGTCTCTCCCTCCACTTCTGTCATGTGACCGATGATTCCCAGCGACTCCCAGCAATGAACCGCACAACAGCTGACGCCGAATGCTCTCCGCTCCGCACCAGTCCGAGAGGTAGTCCTTATCATCCTACACTTACTGACTGAACGAACCGCTCCTGCGTTTTTTTTGTGCCTTCCAATTCTCCCCCCCTCCACCCCCCACCCCCCTCTGCCTCTCCTTTAAGATGTTGATGTGCTGAGCTCATTCGCGATGTCACCAACAACGTAACATCCACGCGATTCTCATTCTTTTTTCTCCTCGTTTTTTTTGTCCTCCAATACATCGCGCGCACACACACACACACACACACACACACACACACACACACACACACACACACACACACACACACCGCGTTGTGCCTTTTTTTTTTTTGCGTAACGCTCCTACACCCCCCCCCCCCCCCCCCCCCCCCCGACCCTCCCTCCCGCCCTCGCTCCCTGTTTATAACCGCGACTGAGGAGAGAAAGAGAGTGTAGACAATTTATTTTGTTGGACAGCGGTGGCTCTTCCTGACGTCGGGGGGGGGAGAGAAGGCGAACAGTGAGCGCAGCGCCCTAATCCGGTAACTCTCCGCGGCTCGGACGCTGGTGGCGCTCCGGCGGACCGTTTCAGCACCGCGGACAGCGACGCGGTATTGCCGTAGAGCGCAGTGCTCTGAATCGAACGGCTACGGATGAACTGTGATATCGCGTTGTCTGTGTGTCTATCGATATGTGTGGGTTTTTTTCTTTTTTGCTTGCTTCAGGTTAAGGAAATGTA
>JAXIVH010000009.1:7795559-7815654 GCA_036785325.1 Urophycis tenuis
TGTGTGTTCTGTGCTGACCCCCCCCCCCCCCCACTCCATCCACACACATGTTTGTCATTTCCAACATCCGTCAGTCCGTCCAGTCTGCCCGGGGGGTCCCGCGACGCTGCCTTCCCGGGGAATGCTAGCTTTGCGAGGCGAGGTCACAGTAGGTTGCCATGGCGATGGCTTTTGAAGACGGTGGTCAGCGTGCACTTGGTTGACATGCTCAGCACGGTGGATCTCGTTCTGTGGTCCGCTGCCATGTCAGGCTGCAGACGCTCATTCCTTTCTGCTGTGACTCACCACCACTGGTTGATGCTCTTACCTCTTTGTTATTTTGCTGCAAAAGTGATTTTTGTCTTAATGGCGACAGATTTCAAACAGGAACCACGGCCTGAAATGTATTTGTTGGCGAGGATATTTCTGTTTGCGTGCAGGGCAGTGCAGTGGCGAGGGCGTTTGACTTCAGACACACGGTTCTGGGTTAGATCCCCGAAGTCTGCAGTCTGTAAGACCGTATGCGTTTCGTAAATAACCCAAGACAAGATAATACTTTTTTAAACCCTGTGAGGGAAATTGCGGCAGCAATTTTAACATTCACTAATTTATTTCATAACAGCGTAATAACCGTTAAATAACAATTAACAACCATTTCATGAGACAACCATTAAACGTCCAGTAAATATCCTTTAATAACCATTTTATGACCTTTAACTAACTCGGTTACCAGCCTTGTAACTATTGGGTTGTTTTCCACACAAGAATTTAACAGTGTTGTAGAGGTTACAAGGTCCTTTTTGTGAGTACGCATTTCTGATCCCCTGATGAATACACACGCTGATGTTAATTGCAAGGCTGTGTGTGTGTGTGTGTGTGTGTGTGTGTGTGTGTGTGTGTGTGTGTGTGTGTGCGGGGGAGAGCATGTGTTTTAATTTGAATGGAATTAGCATTCAGCGTATGGCGCAGTGGCTCTGAGTAGCGATAAAAGAACACAGACAACTTTTCGGAAAATATGAAACGTGCAGCTGGAGGACGGACTCTACAGCCGCGCTTTAGGTGGAATCACAACGTAGGAGCGGCTGGTTTCGCAGTTTAGAGGTCTGCGCTGTGGCTAATGGCTGTTTTCCATACGGGATATACAGCAAATATGCTAATGATTTAGCCGCCGCGAACAGGAACTCCCTGTAATGAGGAGGACCACAGTGGGAAGGTTTGTTAAAGTTCAGATTGTTGAACTTTACAACAATCTGATGAGAAACTAATTTACAATTAATGAGAAACTTCCACAAGAGCACGGTTTCTTGTTCAACCCATAATTATGGACCCGGCGATTAATTATTCATACAATTAATCAGTATAAATGTAATATACCAACTCACTAAAAACTAAAGAGGGTCATTCAAATGTGTTCCACATTTAAGGAAAAATGTGCCCATATACTGCGTTACACTAGATAGACAATATGCATATCCTGTGTTAAATCTATCAAAATAAAAATATGAAAGTTGTCAATATTATATATAAATAAATGTCTCAGTTAATGTTTGCTTATTTTCTTTCTAAAACATTCTCACTGAACTAAGCTACATGTTTTGAATGGAAAAACTGTTTTGAAAATTTTAAGGAAATTTTAAAGGTGAAATGTGTAACAGTTCAGCTAGCTCGTAGCTTAAAATAACCTCAACATATCTATGCTGTAGTCAATGCTGAACGATGGTGATTTCGATAGTATTATTTAAGCATAGTATTATGCTGGCAAGCCCGTATCGCTCTCTATTTGTTTACCAACTTGGCTAGTTCACGTCCCACAGTTGCACAGAGTGGACTGAAGGTCTCCCACCAACGTACTGAGAGGGACTCAATATTACAAGTTGCGACTTTCAGAGAAAAGAGTCTCTCAGGGACTATTATAATAAAGGCCTTATTCTATTCCTTAGCCTCAGCACTTGAATAATCTCACTTATTCTTTTTCTTACTTGCCATTTGGCGACAATGTTGTATCCTCACACCTAAATATGTTCTAAATACTCAATACTTTGAGAGTGGCTCAAAATCCCCTTGCGAAACTGTCTAAATTTCCATTTAGCTCATTAGAGTGCTGAGCACTTTCATAACTCTGACACAATTTAATTGAATGGGTTATTACAACCTCCACATAGAAAGGCTCTGTGTGTGTGTGTGTGTGTGTGTGTAATCCAGCTTTGGTTCTTGCTCTACCTGCAGGCCCATTGGTGCATGAAAAGGTTCAGGTACAAGTGTCCTTTTAAGGACATACCAGCCAATCAGTTGTACACACTTAGTAGAGTGTATAGTAGAAGTTTTTTTTCAACCAATCACAATCCGCGATTCTAGACTGAGGCCATGACTGGTCATCCCACCATTTCGCTTACAAATTTCAATGAAACTTGTGTTGAAATGTTGAAAAGTAAATGTCGAAAATGTTTCATTCATTTTTTGAACTAATTGAAAAATTAAATGTTTGTTTTTGGATAATGAGCAACAAGCAATACAAGCTAACAAGCTAATTTTCCTTTTGCGACACAGTTTAGCATGAGAGACTTGTGTTTGAACAACAACTAAGTACCATTCGCTGACTCTAGCCCTATTATCCCCCCCCCCCCCCCCCCCCATTCTCTACACACACATTAACAGCCAACTCAGGCAGAGACGCTACAATAACTCAACAGAGGATTGAAACTCATCCATCGGACTCGATGAATATTAATTCTGCTTTCATACTATAGGCTCTCACACGGGAGACCCGGCGCGCGCATCTCATTATTGATCTCAACCGAACCCTTAAGTGCCGGTGCCCGGGGGGGGAAGCTGCTGCGTCAGTTTGCAGCGTACACTATTCTGAGTCCGGGCTAATGTATCAGAGCCATTAATAAAATCCCGCTCGCTGAATTTCAACGGCCGTGCGTTCATTTATACAGCGGGGGGAGAGTGGAGTATCGATTGTGATCTTGAAATTACACCTCATTCATCAAGCATATTGGCATGTATTCCCAGCTAACCAGCCAATACCACAGTCTAACGACAGCCAGTGTTTAAGATTAAAAGCTCGTTTCTGCTCACAGTGAAGCGCACGACGAGGTGGCAAACCGTAGGGTTAAATGTTTAAATGCAAGTTGGAGGGGTTTGGGGTTTTTGGCATGTCATTGTGATGAAGTGCAATCAAATGAAGTTGGACTTGAATTGACAGTTAAAGTTTGAGCCATGCACACCTCTTAGCAGCAGCTTGAAGTCTTGGTGACGGGGTTTGGTGTCCCAAACAGAGATTTTAGGGTTAGTCCCAAAAAGGCTTTGACACTTTTAAAGTTTTACACCGCAGAGCTAAATGTTTTATGGAGTTAAACGGTCCCCTTACCTAAGCGGCGCTAAATGTTTTCAAGTTTTTACACAGCCCCTAACCCGGGTCTTAAAAGGAAAGCTAAACGTTGAAATTGTTACAGGCTCCCCGACCAAGAGCTATAAAGCAGAGCTAAATGTTTTATAGTGTTAAATGGTGCCCAACTCAGATCTCAGAGGTAGATTAACCCTGGGTCACAGTCTTTAGTCCGAGATGAAGAGAAACGCTAAATATAATGTTGAAAAATATACCCGTGGTTCAACCCCTGAGATTAACCCCTCCGTTTTCCGAAGGGCTCTTAGAGCACAAGTACACAGAGGAATACAAACCTACACATTTACTAACAACCCTCCCTGCCTTCTTCATTTAAACTTGTTGGAATTGTATATTTTACAACTCATTGTATTTATGATCATTGCTGCGTTGTTTCATATGCACAGCACTATGTGTGTATTTTAGTACAACAAAAAACACTCCAACACAAACCCAAGTTTCACCTGTCGGATTCGTATATTTTAAAACATTGTACCCTTTATTAAATCATTGTATGTATGTATGGTCATTGCTGTGTTACTTGTTTCATATGCACAGCACTATGTGTGTATTTTCAACCCAGTCTCACGGCAGTTCGTGAAATAATGATTTGTGTACAAGGACACGAATGTCCCTTTTTTTGTGACACTTAGCACGACTTTCATTATAAACCTAAACCTAAACCTAACCCTAACCCTTACCCTTACCCTAACCCTAACCCCTAACAATGATATCCTAGGGTTAGGATATCATTAAAGGCGGGTCCTCGGACAGCTTTAGCTGGCGTCTTCACCAAGAGGCTCATGGGTACTGTAGTATTTACTGTAAAAACGTGGTGCAGGCACGAAAGATACTTCCATTGAAATACATTAGTTTGAAAGTCGTGCTGAGTGTCACGAAAAAAAAGGACATCCGTGTCCATGTACATGAATCAACAGATTTCATTTCGTGACTATTTCACAAACTGCCGTGAGACTGTGTTGGTATTTTAGCAAAAACAAAACCCACTCCAACACAAACCCAAAGTTTCAGCAAACGCTCTGTTGTTCTCGCGGGGGCGCCCATTCACGCGCCGCAACAAATGCCTTCAGTTTGTGTGTTGCCGTCTGCGCTGGTTCCCATGGCGATCACATGATCGCGCGGTCATCTCCCCCGCTGCGCCGCGGCGGGTCGGTCCAGAACAGTCGCGATGAAGGGCAGCTCGTCCCCGCCACTCGCTTCAAAACGCGCATAGGAAAAAAGAGAGTGTTACGTGGTTGGGAGTGTGTGTGTGTGTGTGTGTGTGTGTGTGTCCGCTACGCCAGGAAACACAGCCCTTCGTCTTTCATGAGCAGGAGAGAAAAAAAAAACGCCCGCCATTACCAGCGTGTTTGTTGTAACTTCCCCCAACCCCCCCCCCCCCCCCCCTTTTTTTTTGGTGTTGTAATTTACGCAAATGCTAGTGTGGCAGGGATGTTGCTGTTTGCTTTCAGATAACAGAATGAAATAATTTGAACGGGTTGCAGTTATATACTGTCTGATTTACCAGCGTAAATAGTAAATCCTGACCATATCTTTGCCAACAATATTCATTTGAAATTTGATAGGGTTTAATATTGTTTATACATATGTTTATCTTTCCCACATTAACAATATTTGGGTAGAAGCTATTTTTTGTGCATTCAAGCTGGCAAGCAAACGTGGTTTCTTAGCAACTGATTTAGAATTTGAATGTTTGGTTGACCTTTGATTGTTCTTGAAATGTGCAACCACGGAATAACTCTGCTTGTGTTTTTTTTCAATGAGAGAAAAAGAGATTTTATTGACAGTGTTCCAGCACTCAGCTCTTTTTATAGACAGCAGACAGCATTTCCCAGATAAAGACCTGTCTTAGTTTCTCCCGGAAGGAGACATTGCCGAACAAGCTTCGGAAGGAAACATTCTTGCCACACATTACGATCAGCTGTGAAAGCCCTGGATTTTAGTTGTTAAAATCAAGATCAAGGCACATTTCTTGTTTAATAGCAGCGATCTGACTACCGTTCTCAAAGCCTGAAAGAATCATGTAGAACCATAAAGAAGCATTAACAAGGTCATGTCCACCAGGAAACGTCCTCCTTTTTGCACAGCTTTGACCAAACGTCCCCAAGGCCACACAATAACACAGAAGATAAAATAAAGTCAAATCATCTCGATGCCAAATGCTCCCTGCCAGCTGGAAACTAACTGAAAATCAAGCCGTCGTCTTCAGCAAAACACAGGAGGTAAATTGACAAATTATAGCTGAAACGTGACGAGGCCCCTTCCCACAAACTTTATCGTGTTGTTTGTGTGTTTAAAGGTGCAGTCTGTTGAAATGAGCATCTAGCGGAACAGCCGTGGCAGAATTTGAGCGTCATATTCCGAAGTATGTTTTAATCCGTGTATAATCCTGTGAAAATAAGAATCGTTGTGTTTTTCGTTACCTTAGAATGAGCCCTTTGTATCTCCACGGAGATCAGGCCCTCCTCCGCAGAGAGAGCACCATGTTGCACCGCCACGCTTCTACAGTAGCCCAGAGCGGACAAAATGGCTCGGGAGAGAACGTGCTTGAACACAAATGTGTTTTGTGGGCTAAGAGCTATAGGAAGGAGGGGGGTGTGCCATCCCCATGACTACGACCCAATTGCGGTTCTTTTTTTAGTGCCGTTGTCGTGTAGGAGCGCGGCGTTTTATACTAAAAAAAGTGTCCTTGAAGCTTAACCCTCCCTTGGAGCGGGTGTCAAAATCAAACGCTGGCCAGATGGAGCTCCACACGTGCACACACAGCGTGGCGTTGTGCCTCCGAGAAGCATAACCCACCCTGGGACGCAGGACATCAGATGAAGGTTCAGACAGAACATCCGCAAACACGACCGCTGGTTATATATTACATCAGTGTGCGAGAAGCTTGGTCCTCCCTTCAACACGCTCCATATAGCGTTTCACTTTTTAATCCATGTGCAAAATAGTGTAGTATAAGTTAGGGGGTAACGAGGGGGGGGGGGGGGGGGGGGGGGGGGGGGGTTATGATAAGTGGGTGTAGGGTGTGCATTCTTTAATTCAGCCAGGACTCAGAGACATTAATTTTTGAGGTCCATTCTCTGTTCTATAATATAAAGTAGGCTTTCGCTCACTCACTTTCAGAGAAAGTTGGCATCCAAAATTAAAAGTGTTGAGGTGTACCTGCAAACTGTCATCAAAACCAACCTATATTCACACACCGCAGTCCAAGTAAACATAGGCTGCTGTTGATACGTAGATTCACATAGCAGATAGTGATAATCGTAGGTCTGTGGATGTCATTTGCCACTGTGGATGCAGCAAGAAGACTGTGTGATGAGAAACGTGAACAGGCTTCTCCCTCCGCCATGTCCTACAACGTAGACAATGACCATGCTGACTATGGCAAAGATACCTGATTGTGATTGGCTGGACTGATTTATTGTAAAACTAGGGCCATTCAGTCGGTTGTAATCGGGGGCAATCTGCAACCTCAAGGCTTGTTGCAACTAAAGTCTACACACTGGCTCTAACAGTTGTGGTGCTGGTTAAAATAACCTCACAAGCAAAAGGGCTTCCTCCAAAGTCAGTTCTTATTATAGATCCATGGCTACCTCCCATGGTTTGTCTGTGAGCTAGCTTACCACAGTCATAACAAACCATAACCAGCTAGTGCACTATTGATAATTCTACTGGCTTTATAGCAGAGTAATGTAACTGGCAAACCCAAATAGTTCTGTCCATTGTAATCACTCTTGTTTTTTTTTTTATAGGGCAGGAATTATAGAGACAAAACCAACAATGAAAGAGAGAGAGAGAGAGAGAGAGAGAGAGAATTGTATTATTAGAATTTCAAATTCGCTTGCAATTATCTTCCCAGGCTGTGAATGTGAAACCACTCTTGAACATGGACGATTGGACTCACAGATAACTGAATAGTTTTAGTCATTCTAATTCCCTTCTTTGCTCTTGCTTCATCGTTTTCAAAGCCAATGCTGAAAAGAATGAAATTGAAGTGCAAATGGATAAAAAAAAGTGTGTGTTTTGTGTGGTAAATTCTCCCCAGCAGAATCAGGGAACCAACGTCTTATGTCTCATTGTTTTGGCTGCCATCTTTATCCAAGGGAAATAAAAGCACATTGTGAGCCCTGCTCTAAATTGTGTTTCTAAAGCTCTCTGTTACTCTTAGATATTCCCTGGGTTTTTATTCAGATCCCTGGACAGCAGTTTGTTTGAAATTCATTCAATGTTTTCATGGAAAAAAGCCAAAGCAAAGGATATTTTAATACACACTAATAGTCTTTTCTCAGAGGTCTGATTCATCAAAGATATGTCGAAACTTTCCATCAAAACTTTTGAAGGGTAAAGAAACAGCAGTTTGGAATAAGAAAGCACAGGCGGCGCATCTGTGGACTAGATCAACTTGAATACTGACGTTATTAATTCATCGTTTCTCAATTCCAGGGGGCCTGTCATGCATCCCTGTGGCACACCCCTTCTCCATCATCCTTACATTAGTGACAACCATCTATCAATCATGGAGTGTGACTTAACACTGAGCTGCTTGATAACAGACAGTTCATCTTCCCAACCCTCCCCCTAACCATGAGTAATCGCCACCAATTGGCCAGGGAAATCTGGGACAAGTAAACGATCACAAATGAGGAGTTTTAAAAATAGAGAAAAAGTGTTACGTGCCGCCTCGATAACGCACGGGCACCGATTAAACAAACAGCACAATGTTGACGCTCCCTCTTACCGCCGGTGTGACTCGGCGGCCATCGATTATGCCGGCTCTGGCATGTGTCAAAGGTTTTATTGATTGTCGGCGAGGCTCCGTAGTGCAACAAAGGGGAAATATGAGGCATCGGTGGCGGCAGCTACAGCAAAGATACAGTACATGTTCTCCAGGAGTCTCCTGGTGCGGCTGGGAGGAGGCTGTGATAAGACTTGTAAGCATCAGACATCTCTGTGCCAGGAATGCTGCTGCTGCTGGCAAAAGATTGTTTGGTTAAAATCAAATCAGGGGAAGACAGAGAGAGAGAGATAAGGCCAGGAATGTAATCGCACATTTATTACTGGGGAAGAAGAACAGGACGAAAGCAAAACGATAAAAGTTCCAATCTCTCACAACGGCAGCCGCTGAGATTTTTAACCTCGGACAAATGCGGAGGTTAGGACTCCAATTAATCCCGTGGAGTAACACGGAGAGTCATAATATGTTGTAAATATTGAGAACTGAGCAAGGAGGTGATAGGTATAATTGGCACAACAGCCGTGAGAAACAACAATAGAAATAGCAGCCAATCTCCTAACAACAGAACAGAAATAATCTTAGAAGTGTGCTGCTATTGGTCGTGAGGTATAAGGCGTGAGGTGTTCAGGCACATGCAAACAGCACATGGAAGGCCCCACGCAGATCTCTGTGGCGGAAGGCTATTGTACTAGTATTTTTTTTGTCTGTTGCACTGAAAGGTGTTAGCTAACCAATCGAGATGGCGGTGTATTTGTGTGTGTGTGTGCTCCCTTCCCCAGATGTCACCCAAAATGACATCTGTTTCATGAATATTCATTTTATTAATGTCCTTTTGGGGAATTTATAATATCTGTCCATCTACCTGTCCTTCCTAACTGTAATTGTATCTATTGTATCTGCTCTTCTCCATACAAAATGGAGTCTGTGTTCCTGTGTTCGACGGGGACCAGATAAAGACAGTGTACTGTTGGGTGTCAAAGTGTACTCCTCCACCATCTGGAGTAAATTACCCCGAACGTCCCGGCCTATTGCTAAGCACGGCGCTAACAACCGACGAACCAACGGAGGAAAATGACCGGGCATTTTCATTCACATCTAGAATAACACACACGACAGCGTGTGTGTGTGTTCCAACACACATTTCCGATTTTTCACTCCAATTCCTTCTTTAACATTAACCCCCACCCCCCCGGACCCTGCCCCCCCCCCCCCCCCCAAAAAGAGCTTTTTGTGGGCTACTTTGTGCCGCGCTAAAATACCTGTCCCGCTCAATATTAAGAACGCGCTATCCGTCTCCGAGGGGTGCGCTTGATAAACGACTCTGTTCCGCCGCCGCGCGAGGAGGGAAAATGGCTGACAGCGTGATGGCGCTAAGTGGACTGTGAGTGCCACGGCGAGGGTGAGGAATCATTGTGCCTGCTCGCCACGCAGGAGATGACTCAGCACCGCCGGCCAACGCCGCATTTCAATAAATCAAAAAGTTAACTGGGCTCGGCTGGCTGGGACCCGGACACGAATGGTTCCACTACATGACGGCGCCGCTGGGGGAGAGAGGGGAGGTGGAGGTAGTGGTGGGGGGTGGGGGGGAGTCAGAGGGATGACCGAGGTGGTGGTCTGTCCCTGTTGGGGGTCCACAAGGGTGCTGCACCCTTTGCGTGTGGACGGACAGATTCTGTATTGTATTTGGAAGCAAGTTCGGTAACAGGATCAGAATCAATCAACATTATTTGAATTAGAATCACATTTGAAACCAGAAGCAGAGGCTGTACCAGGATAAGAATCAATCATGATCATCAGAATTATATTCAGATTTCATTTCTCAGTTGTTCAGGCACTCTCCAATATACTGTACATGTGAAAAAAAACAACAACAACAATTTTAATGACAAATATATATTAAAATATATTAAAATATGATAACAGATACTTTGTAAACCATATATAATCCTGTACATATAATCCTAACCCACTAACCCCTATTCTAATACTATATAATTTTGCAAATTACTGCATTTATTTATTAACTAATTAAAGTTAATTAATGGTTAATCAACGTATACATGGCTTTAAACTCAACTGACATTCAGTTTCCTAACGATGAGGGAACAGACGAGGAAGTAAATATGTTATTTTATATGAGATGAACAGTATATACAGATAAGAAATGTATCATGTAAGAAACAATGTCAATATCAGAAAGAAGGAAAGACCAGCTAGCTGCCTGTTAGCATCAGAGGCTTCTGGGGCCAAGTGAAGGAGAAATACAACTCTAAAACTCTGCTCTTCAGAAACAGAAAGCTGTCGCCGCTATGAAGTTGGGAGATCTCAGCCTAAAGACCTCTTTAAAACGCCAGACTTATGTCAAGGTACTTTCCCCAGAATCACCCTTTGAAATGGCCAAATTAAACTTTACAAATCACACAAAATGGCTGCAGTTAAGACTGGCTGAAGGCTGTGATCATCCAGAGTTCTTGCCCGACCCGGTCCCCATCGTGAAAGATGGCCTCCAATTTTCTAAGTCCCTTCTCAAGGTTTCTCCTCGTTCTGTGCTGTCTGTACAGAAAGTGTGAACCTATCTGTTTGAAGGGCCCGGGGATGGGCAGAATGCCGTTTGAACGTGACACTGTGAAGCCTGCCAGTTTAAAGTGTGTTATATTCTCTATACTCAAAGTGTATTTTCTATTCCACACAGTATGATTTCTATATGATTTCTCCATAAAGATTATACTCCTCACACACTTCCAGTGTATTCTTGAGAACTTCATCATCAACACCTGAACACCTGAAATCTTTTTTTGAAGCCCTGTTTTTTTTTTTTTTTAACACATTCATCCAGTACATAATAATCTAGCTGCTTTGCCATTCGGTCATGTTCTATCTAAAGCACCGTACAGTGAATACAGAGAATTCTTCAGAAGACCTGCTAGCGATGGCGGGGATCCAACCCGGGACCTTTAAGGCTTGGAAACCAAACGCCCTGTGGCACTGCTGACTTTATTGATGGTGATTTAGCTGTAGAACTACAGTAATCAACCGTTACTGTAATATTCACTGTAGAGTGACTCTTAATGGCTGCAGTGTCATGTTGTGATTGGCTATTGGTTGACCCCGGGCTCCTCCCCCCCTATGTTGACAGACCCATCAAACAACATGTAGCCATTGGCTAAAGAGGAGCTGTCGCGTACTTGAAAGCCAGAGACAGAGAGAGGCAGAGAGAGAAAGATGAAGAGACATAGAGAGAGAGAGAGAGAGAGAGAGAGAGAGAGAGAGAGAGAGAGAGAGAGAGAGAGAGAGAGAGAGAGAAACGCACACAGAGAAAGAGAGACATACAGACAGACAGAGAGAGAGAGAGAGAGATGAGGGTATTAGGGGCTTGGCAGTGGTTCAGTTGGCAGGAAAAGACCGCATTTGTGCCCAAAATGTAGAGCTGATCTCTTTAAACCTGGCGTGGAACATTCCATCACGAGGTTGAAAACAAAGTCACAGCGTCCATTTTCGAAACTTGAGTAAAATTGAGTTATTGCAGTTACAGCCTTACTGCAAGCGTTATTGGCTGGGCCTGGTGGTATTTAGCTGATTTATTTTTGGTGATTGATGATGAACTGCCGCAACCACAGATGTTCTATAATATTCTGCTGGAGAACCTTTGAGCAGGGCACTTGTACGAGTCCGTGCTTTAAAAGCGGTGGGGTGATTGGCATGCAGAGGTGGACAGCTCCAGGTTCAGAGAGGAGACCCCCTGCCTGGGTTTCTGTCTGACAGACCCAGGGAACAGAACCAGAACCAAAACAAATGCAGAGCTCCTGCATCTCTGAGCCGGGATGAGATGAGAGCCCAAACAGACAGAAGCTGACAACCCACCTGTTAGAGAAATTGAAACGCGTCTCTCACATCTGGAATACAGCTGTCTCCTGTCAGCTGTTTTCAAAATGTTGAACCTTCCAGTGTCATTTCTGTCCGAGAAGTTTCGAGCATGTCATGTTTCAAAAGTATCTGCGTTACGGAAAGTAATTACTAAATAATTTCTACAAACGAATGAGTAGTTTAATTATGAATGAATACATTACGTACGATTCATTTAATGACTTCCTCATACAATGCTAATTGCTATCCATTAATTAATTATTGAGTTTGTGCTGTTTAGTAATTAACTAGAATAGAGCTATTACCATTACTGTTGGTAATAACCAACAGCCGAAAGGTTCTGGGTTTGAGCCCCAATGTCTGAAGTCTGACCCCTAACCCCTACCTGCTCCTTAATGACCCAATGATGAAAATGCACTCTAAGTTGCTTTGGATAAAAACTTCAGCGAAATGCCTCAATAGTAAACACATCACACTTTGTTGTTGTGAATCAGTATTATATGATTAATAGTCCATTACAGCAGTGAACACACTTTTACTGCTGTATCGCTCCTATATAGCTGGCAAAACACCCGCTTACTAGCATTTATTTCCACATTTTTACATTTCCAGAAATAGACTTATTTAACATAAATGTCTTTTACTAATCACAGTTAACGAATGCCATCACAAATTTGGTTGAAATGTTATCTTTATATTAGAGCAATGCAGTTATTACTGGAAAGCAAGTAAAAGCCTGAAATATGAAGCTACTGATTTATGCCCATCATTTTTTTTCTCCATCCAAGTGTACAATATGGCATTCATATGTATACGTATCAATAATAATTCTAGGAAGTTGATTGATTATTTATAGATAATTATGCCAACTGCCGTACAATGATGCAATCATTTCTAATTTCTTGAACTGTATTCATGGACCATTTAGCATGGCACAGTGTTTAAGTGCTGTTTCGTCAGCCACAATTATTTGGAAACATTTTGTCCTTATTTAACCCTTTGGTCACAGTTGAGATAAATTATAAATTAGCCTTTTTGTTGGATGTGCCCATGATATATTTAGCTGCAACCATGCTAAAAGCCTCAGCTGTGTGCATGCCTAAAATATATTTAGCTGTACCTGTGCTAATAGCCTCTAGCTGTGCATGCTCATAGATTCATGTGCTCATTTCAATAGTTTTAGCTGGACCAGTGCTAATAGCCTTAACTGTGCCCATGCTAATAGTTTTATTTGTGCCCATGTCAATAGTTACAGCTGAGTCCATGCTAATTACTTCATCTAGATTTAGCCTTGTACATGCTAATAGCCTGCCCATGCTAACAGATTTAGTGCTGATGTGATTCATGGGGACGTACAGTGCTGACCGTAGGGCTCCAAGGTCCTGCAAGTGGCAGGTGTGTGTGTGTGTGTGTGTGTGTGTGTGTGTGTGTGTGTGTGTGTGTGTGTGTGTGTGTGTGTGTGTGTGTGTGTGTGTGTGTGAAAAAGAGAGCAAGAGAGAGAGTTTGTGTGTGCTGTGAGATAAAAAAGTGTGTGCATGTGTGTCTGTTTGAATGTATGTGCATGCATAGAAAGTGTGTGGGTGAGTGTGAGTGTGTGTGTGTGTGTGAGAGAGAGAGAGATAGAGCGAGAGAGAGAGGGAGAGAGAGAGAGAGAGAGAGAGAGAGAGAGAGAGAGAGAGAGAGAGAGAGAGAGAGAGAGTGTGCATAGAGGAGTGTATACATGCATGTTTGTGTCTGTACATGTCTGTGATGTTATGGCTGTGTAATAGAAATAGAAATAGAAATAGAAATACTTTCAATACTTACAATTCACATACTGTGTACGTACAGTATGTGACTTTGTCTGTTTTGTATGTGTGTGTTTGTGTATGAGTGAGAAATAGTGCATTGGTGTGTGTGTGTTTGTTTGTGTCTGTGTGATGGCACAACAGTATATGTGGGTGTGTGAACTAGTGACAGTGTATGTGTATGAGTGTAAGCAAGTAATGTGTGTGTGTGTGTGTGTGTGTGTGTGTGTGTGTGTGTGTGTGTGTGTGTCTATAATGATCAGCTGTAATCCCCCTGTCTGTTGCTAATAGCCGTATTCTGAGATGTACCCCTAGGGCTGGTTGATAATGGTGCGCACTATCCGCTAATGGGTTGCGCTAGCCGCTAACAGGATTGCGCTAGTTGCTAACGGGACGTGTTGTGGCGCTGGAGGCTGCTGCGGTACAGGAGACTGGCTGAGCACCCCAAGCCTCCAGCCTCTCCATCCATCATCACCCCAGCCTGGGCTGTTAGCACCAGGCTGTTAGCACCGGGCTATTAGCAGCGGGCTGTTTGTACCGGGGAATTAGCCCCCGGCTGTTAGCACTGTTCAATAGCGTAGTGGATCAGTATTTTCCTTTTAGTTATTCATCTTTTAATCTGGTTGCTTGGTATAGATACAGTTGGGAATGTTCCGCACTGGCTTAACGCTGCGGTGTGTAGAGTTGACTGGCATCTAACAGAACAGACTTAGCAGAAATGGAACATAATACAAGCGTGTTTTAATGAGCGTACTTTCCCATGACAATCTTTGCGTTTTCATTACCTCTGATTGAGCTCTTTATATCTACATAGGGAACCGGTTGTCTTCACCACCGCATTTTTACAGCAGCCCAGGACAGACGAACGACTCTGGAGAGAAAGAGCACGTTTTTTCTAATTCAATTATCTTTCAATTAAAAGTGTAAGTGAACCCCCTGTTTCAGCTCAAAGTCCAACACTACGAGACTTTTGAAAAAGCGTTTTGGACTGAGAGTTGGCAGAAGGAGGGGGGGTGTTATCCCCATGGCGATTTGTTGTACTTTCTATTACAGTCGTCATGTGGTAACGTTCAACGGGCCAGGTTGATATGCATTGTTTATTATTTGATTGATGTTGGAAAAAAATTGCAACGGACAAAAGCGTTCGATGTGAAAGGATTCGGTTGGTCGCAGCCTGCAACCTCAGCGGTAAATGCTATTAAATTCAGCGCTCTGGACCTTTCATAAGCTTAACTAATGCAGTTAATTGACTTATGCTAATTAGTTCATTGACTTCTTCATTGGTTTTGGTGATTGTGCCACGCCCGGTGTGTGTGGCCAAGCACCACGGGATAATAATATAGATCACAGCACTCCGCAAGAGTCCTGAGCACTACGGCCATCGCTAATCAATCGCCGATCGATAATACATCCCGGCCCCCCAAGCCCTCCTTCCATTAGCGACATTGCCTTCAGCGACTACCTCCAGAACCCACTTCAACTGGAAACACCACGTTTACTGTCCGGTCACCCAAAGCCACCTGCGGATTGCCGAATTGAGACGCGTGTCATCCCGGGGGGCGCGCAGGGGTCCGGGGCGTCTGGCTCAAGGACGCCTGCAGCTTAGGCACTGAGGACGCCGGGGCTCGAACCCGGTGCCTTCATGTCGCAACGCCGCCGCCATATCGCGAAAGCCGGAGTGTTACTTGGATCCCGTCCTGCCCCTCAGCCCCCTTTGTAGCTGTCTCCGGGCGGAGCTCGTCGCCTCACCGCAGGGGGGGTGGGGGGTAGGTGGGTGGGTGTGTGGGGAGGGTGAGGGGGTGGTGGGGGAACGAGCGCATGGCCGCCAGCCAGCCAAGCCTATCGCTCGGTGACTCTAAGCCCCCAAGTTCCAAGGCAGCGGAGATGACAGAGAGTTGGGGTGTGGGGGGGGGGGGGGGGGGGGGGGGGATAAGAAGTCTGTTGGCACACACCGAACCCGGAGCCGGCTGCCTGTGATCCAGTCCGGGGCATTCAAGTCCTTATCGTCAGCCACGTAATCTAATGAGGAGGTTTGTGGAACAGCGCTTCTCGTAGCGCAGGGTGATCAGAGAAGCAGCGGCGGACAGCTGGCCCGTGTCGAGGACACCGTCTGAGTCTTGGCTGGAAATTAGAGGCGGCCGACTGATCTGGGCGCGGTGATTTTCCTAAAGTGTACAGCTGGATTGAGCGGATCTCTATCGCGTGTTCACAGAACGCGGCCCTTATTGCGAACAAGGCGCTCCTCTCCTGTCTGCGGTAACTCTGAGAGCGTCTCATGTGGATTTAAAAGGCGAGACAACATCCACCGATGCGCCTTGCTAAATGAATAATGCAGAGGAGTGCAGGTTATTTATTTTGAAACAAACAAAGTTCAAACTTTGTTCTGCTGACAGAAGTTGGAAGTTTTTTTGGAACAAGTTATTTATGATAGAAGCGTGCTCGGTGTGTTCATACCCATTTTAGGTCTTGATGGGCGCTTCTAACCTACTGGCGATGACATGTTGCTTATCTATCAATTGGTCAATGGCGATGACAAACGGTGAAATGATAAAATACACCGTAAGAGTCGGGTTTCGGGTGAATGGCGTTTACTGGTCCTCTTGAGTGCGGACGCGGCTTGGTGAAAACTGGATGCAGAAATGCTGCCCAACAAGTTATTAATGATACAATTTTCAATTTTTCAGCAACCCTCGGGCTTCCTTCCTCTGAAAGGGTCTCCCCCCGCACGCCTGATCCGGAGGAGCGGGGCGTCGTGGGACGGATCCATCACGGCGAGGGTCAGAAGAAGGGAGGCCCTCCGCCCAAAAGACCACCGTTATATTGAATTCAGGAATCTGCAATTAACCATCGGAGGCAGACAAAGAGAGGGGGGGGGGGGGGTGGGGGGGGGGGGATTCAGGGGGCGGGAG
Source organism: Urophycis tenuis (assembly GCA_036785325.1). NCBI lineage: Eukaryota > Metazoa > Chordata > Actinopteri > Gadiformes > Phycidae > Urophycis > Urophycis tenuis. Next base: position 7,812,243 of record JAXIVH010000009.1, read on the forward strand.
GGGGGGGGGAGCGGGGGCCGAGCGGATGATGAATGGCTCTGCCGTGTGTTTGCTACCTGTGTGTGTGTGTGTGTGTGTGTGTGTGTGTGCAGGAGTCTGGCAGCGGTTGAAAAGCCACATCCTGGCAGCAGAGGTGGACAAATTCCAAGTTGAGAAAATAAAAGTCCCGCTGTGTCTCGTGGCTCCGCCCACCTCGGCGAGAGAGGGAGCCGGGGTTTTTTTTTTTTTTTTTTTTTTTTTGCTCGTTAGCCGTACCCTTTGGTTGTGCTAATTAGCCGAATCCAGATGGCGGAATCAAAATAACGGGCAGGGCTTCTTTCTACCTTTGTAATCCCGGCTCCACCACGGCGTCTTAAACATTGTATCATTTTGTTTTTTACCTTGTTATCTCGTTCCCGTCATCGCTCATCCTCAGCCTCGATTCAACAAAGCAATACCCAAAATAACATCACTAATCTTTTATTTCACACTCTAATCTCATTAAAAACACAGAGCCGTCCAGTGCAGCCGAATAGCAAAATGTGATCTACTTTGGCAGAAATGTAAATTCAGTGTACATATGTAGTATACACATGCAGTGTGAACACATGTACTGTATACACATGTTTCAAATTATTCATAGTGGATAAAGAGATAGCTCATTAAGGAACAGGTAGGGGTTAGACAGTACTGAGAGACAACATTAAGGAGCAGGTAGGGGTTAGACAGTACTGAGAGACAACATTAAGGGAGCAGGTAGGGGTTTAGACCAGTACTGAGAGACAACATTAAGGAGCAGGTAGGGGTTAGACAGTACTGAGAGACAACATTAAGGAGCAGGTAGGGGTTAGACAGTACTGAGAGACAACATTAAGGAGCCGGTAGGGGTTAGACAGTACTGAGAGACAACATTAAGGAGCTGGTAGGGGTTAGAAAGTACAGAGAGATGACATTAAGGAGCTGGTAGGGGTTAGACAGTACAGAGAGATGACATTAAGGAGCTGGTAGGGGTTAGACAGTACAGAGAGATGACATTAAGGAGCTGGTAGGGGTAAGACAGGGAATAAGAGACAGGCCATTAAGGTGTTTGGCATCTGGTCAAGGGTGCTAAAAGGGTAGGCTGAGGATTGGGGAAATCAAACCAGAGCCTTTTAGCTGGGAGTAAAACACTCTCGCCGGCTGCACTCTCACCGTTTCCAGGCGGAGATGCATCGAGCCAGGGCACCGAAAGACCCTGCCCTGTTAGGCTTTATGGTTCACAAAATTGAAAACAGAAATCCAACCCGACCGTACAATGGCGCCTTACACCGACATCAACACACGGCGTACACACACACACACCTCTCCCCGGTGGTTCTGTGTCCAGCCCGGCCCGGCTCCCGTTCGCTTCAGCATCGAAACCTGTCCACCAGCAGTCCCCGCTCCCCTTTCACAACCACACCTGTCTCCCACACCACGCCAGCAGCATGCTGCCTGTCCAGTAGCACCCTGCTCTGACACACACCACAGCTGTACCCCATTTCTCTCTCTCTCTCTCTCTCTCTCTGTTCCTCTCCATTTGCCCCTCTCTCTCTATCTCTCTGCTTCTCTATTCTTCTCTCCATCTCTTTCCTCTCTCTCTTTCTCTCTCTTCCACCCTCTTCTTTCTTTCACTCCATATCTCTTCCTCTCTCTTTTCTTTATTTATATCTATTTGCCTCTCTTTTCTTTCACTCCATCTATTTCCCTCACCCTCTCTCTCTCTCATCTCTCTCTCTCTCTCTTCTCTCTCTCTCTCTCTCTCTCTTTCTCTCCTCCTCCCCTCCCAGTCACTCTGAGCCTAAATCCTTCCAGCTGGAGGCTCCAACTGGAGAGCGAGGTCCAGGCCAGTTGTTGTACAGGCAGCCCACAATAACAAAAACAGGAAAAAGCAACCAACGTCTTCGCACAATGAGAGCAAAAAAACGGTTGCCATTTTGGATCCTTTATCACCTGAGAGAAACCCCACCCCCACACCACCCCCATCCCCCCCTCCCCATTTCTCCATCTCTCTCGCTCGTTGTTCTGCGGTTGTGTGTTTGGCGAGGCGATAAGGCGGGCCGGCGTTGCCGTGACGATGCGTGGGTGCGATAACGTCAGCTAACAGAGTCGCCGCGCCCGCCGCTGACACGGCGGCGAGGAGCAGCCGCCAGTGGGTTTTTTATTTATTTATTTGTTTATCTGGTTGGAGTTTGACATGAGCCGGCCGCGAAATAGTAGCGTCACTGGTGTATAAAGTGTCAACTGTGAATATATATCATTAATATATACATTAAACAGAATCAGTCAGGATGGGGGAGATAACGCCAGCGGGCGGAACGCTGTCATTTGCCACGAGGGACGCTTCGTGTTCACGAACGACAGACAAGATTTTTTTTTTTTTTTTTTAGCCAAGAAAAGATAAAAACCAGATCTTTCTCGGTAACTAAATAATAATTAGCCTCCTCCATTGTGCGCCCGGCTGTGGCGGCGGTGTCCTACCACGAGATCAGCAGCGGCGCTCTCTGTGTGTCTGTGTGTGAATAGCGCTTTGTCGTTCTGGAGATTAGCGCCAGACACTCTGCCAAGAGGGCGATAGCAAACTCCTCAAACAGCGCCGCGTCATCAGGTAAACAGCCACGGCGGCGCCGCGGATCACAAAGGACAAACACGATTAGCTTTGAATGTGATGTCAAGTTTTTTCCCCCCCCGGAGTCAAGTCGAGTCTCAACTTTTATTTGAACTTTTTATTTGATTATCTGAAAGGTCTCCGCGTGGACCCCCCCCCCCCCCCCCCGCGCCCCCGGGCGCCGTCAGTGGCTCGGCCACAACCCCAAGCTCTCAAAAGAACGAGGGAAAAAACAGCACAAAGGAAAAAGGAAATGGAAGAAACCTTGAAAAGGAGCGGTCTCCCTCCAGGGATGGCCGGGAGGGCAGCGCGGAATTATGCGCGGCGCATTGTTGAAGCTAATCCCCCCCCTCGCCGTAACAATGGCTGAGCTTCAGCGCTCATGCTAACAAGTACGCCGTCGTAAAAATAACCGACGAGTCTGTTTTGACCGAGGGGGGTCTGCATCAATGAGGTACGTTGAATCTTGGCTGGATCAATCGCCGATCGGTTACACAATTGCGTGGGAATTCACAGAGTCGGAGTAAATTTAATTTAAGCGTCCAAGTTCTATTCTATGGTAATTAGGCACAAGTAAAGTCTCAGAAATAGCAAACTTTTGGCACTTGTTTTTTGTCTTGATTTATTTATTTTAAAATGTGCCATCGTTAAAAAGTAGGGTTTTTTTGCCTGCCCAGTGTGTCTCCCTCATTAGTTTACCGTTGGCACGGGAACGCGCGGCCACATTAGAACCTAGAGTTGAAATTCTCGGCACAAAAAGCCCGGTCATCTTCCAGCGCTGGCCAAGGGCAAACAAACAAACCGCAT
>JAXIVH010000009.1:7820854-7858354 GCA_036785325.1 Urophycis tenuis
GTGGTGGAGGTGGTGGTGGAGGTGGTGGTGGTGGTAGTAGTGGGTGGGTCGGTGGCGGTGGTGGTGGTGGTGGAGGTGGTGGGTGGAGGTGGTGGTGGTGGTAGTAGTGGGTGGTGTGGCGGTGGTGGCGGTGTGGGTGGCGGTGGTGGTGGTGAGCGGCGTGGTGGAGGCGGTAGTGGTGGTGGCAGTAGTAGTAGTGGTGGCGTTGGTGGCGGTGGTGGAGGCGGTGGTGGTGGTGGCAGTAGTAGTAGTGGTGGCGGTGGTGGCGGTGGTGGAGGCGGTGGTGGTGGTGGCAGTAGTAGTAGTTGTGGCGGTGGTGGCGGTGGTGAGGCGGTGGGGTGGTGGCAGTAGTGGCAGGTGGGGGCGGTGGTGGAGGCGGTGGTGCTGGGTGGCAGTAGTAGTAGTGGTGGCGGTGGTGGAGGCGGTGGTGCTGGTGGCAGGTAGTAGTAGGTGGCGGTGGTGGCGGTGGTGGAGGCGGTGGTGCTGGTGGCAGTAGTAGTAGAAGGTGGCGGTGGTGGCGGTGGTGGAGGCGGGGTGGTGCTGGTGGCAGTAGTAGTAGTGGTGGCGGTGGTGGCGGTGGTGGAGGCGGTGGGTGGTCGGTGGCAGTAGTAGTAGTGGTGGCGGTGGTGGCGGTGGTGGAGGCGGTGGTGGTGGTGGCAGTAGTAGTAGTTGCGTGCGACGGTGTGGTGGAGGCGGTGGTGCTGGTGGCAGTAGTAAGTAGTGGTGGCGGTGGTGGAGGCGGTGGTGCTGGTGGCAGTAGTAGTAGTGGTGGCGGTGGTGCTGGTGGCAGTAGTAGTAGTGGTGGCGGTGGTGCTGGTGGCAGTAGTAGTAGTGGTGGCGGTGGTGGAGGCGGTGGTGGTGGTGGCAGTAGTAGTAGTGGTGGCGGTGGTGGCGGTGGTGGAGGCGGTGGTGGTGGTGGCAGTAGTAGTAGTGGTGGCGGTGGTCGCTGTGCGCTGCGACGGCAGTGTGCTGGTAACGACACATGCTCCTGCCACGTCATTGCCAGCGCGTGAAGAGCACGCTCAGAAAGATGTGCCGCACCTGATTGACGCGACCGCTAAAGACGGCGGCCCCGCGGCGATTTTGGTCCGTAATGAATACCACAACGTCTGTTCTGCAATGCCTGTAATCCCATTGACGGGATTAAGATCGTGACGGATTAGATCAAAACATCCCCAATGGAGTCTGACGCGCAGACAGCGTGGGATCGGTCTCTCTCGGCTGCGCGTGGCGTCACTTTCCCGCCTAAATGAGTGGGATAATTACACGTAAACGCGCGTGTTTTCTGATTTATGTTATTGTTTGTTTCGCTCCCTTATCTGTTCAACGCTGCACGGCAATGAGGGATTTGTAGCACGCCTTGTTGTTGTTCAACTCGATGTTCTGCTTTGAATCGGATCCTCTGTCCCAAATATTACCAATGTTGTTTAGCATTTAGCATCTGGTGCATCCTGTTTAAATGATCACAGGCCGGATGTGACATTGGGAATCAAACCCAGAACCTTCCAAGTAGGAGTTGAATGCCCCTAACCGCCTAGTCTACACTATCAATGCCCCCCAAAATATAAAATAACGGCTAATGAACCAATGCCCATATCATGAACCTATTGATTTGAAACTGTGAAAATGACTTTGTGCAAACTTTAAACGAATGGGTTCACAGCAATTACTTCAGCTTGCAGAATATGCCGCTCGCTAATCAATTTAATTTATTCCAACGCAGAATACCCCCCCCAACCATCACACACACACACACCACACACATGTTTTACTTGTGGAGGCCTTGCCAGTTGGTTGTTACAGTTTAGTGACAATCCAACATTTGGTCTTTCATTTAGACCCTCAGAACACCATTGGGTTCTGTTCGACAGAATGATTCTGTTCTACGGAGTGATTGGACATCCATTCGACTCACAGCCACATCCCATAATAACCCTATTGCTCTCCATGGGAGGACAATAGACTGGTGCTCTGTTTCCAATCTGCTCCTATATCTTCAGACAACATCCACCTTGAAAACCAGGGAGCAGCAGCCTGGATGCAATAATGAGTTTAGAATGAAATCTAAAGGTTGACGTTTCTTCTCTTAGGGATAGAGGATTATGGGTAATCTCTGGTGAATGAAAGAAAGCTTTCACAGGCAGGTTCTTCCAAATGTCTGTTTTCGTGCCAATAGTAAAGCTTTCAGTATGTCCTTCAAGTTTAGAAAAATAAGTTGTACCAGTCGTGTCCTTCTGTTCCCCACCACGATGACTTGCACCCCAATGGAGTCCAGTGGAGTCCACTATGTCCAGTTGTTCGCTGGCAAATTTGCAATTGCAATTCCTTTTGGGATTGTGTGCTTTGATTGTCCTCAGGCTCCATTGTAAGTCTCTTTGATAAAAACCGCTCTGCTAAATGACATTATTGATCCTAAAATTCCCATCATGCATTTCGCAATAGCTACCTGTTGCTCGCTAGCACGCCAACAGGACGAACCGTGCCTGATGCGTTGACGCGTTGGCGTCCTCACAAAAAAAGTTGACCTGATGCGTATGCACGGGCGCGTCTCTTTAATGTGTCTGTACGTCCTTAAAACCATGGCCAACGCCTGTGACACGGAGCGATGTCCTCACTGCTGAAAGACCATTAAGCTCAAGTGAGGCATCATCACGCTAAATTAGCCAACGCCAAAGTAGCCCCGCCTCCCCCCCGCGCGCACCGTTCCCTTTCCTTCTCCCCTTGGAGCCCTATAATAAATCAATATGGCGGCTAACCACCCGGCTAACCGCCGCGTGTTTTGCTGTGTTATCTGGGATTAGGCCGGCCGGTACCACTCACTCAGCGTGCCCAACAGGAATATGGCGTCTCGATAAAGCAGGGGAGGGGGGGAGGTGAGGACTCGTAGCATTAGCGCGTCCCCCGCTGGCTGTCACGATAGCCAGCGCTAACTACTAGGTGTGTTCACTCAATCCTCCCCTGCCTCCTCCCCCCTCCTCACCCCAGGCTGGTGCTGGTGTTATCTGCAGCCAGCCAGACCGTGCAGGAGGGCCCCGGACCCCCAGACATGAGCGGGAGCATCATGTGAGGCCGCACTTCCTGCTCCCATGAATAAAACATGGCCGCTGCCGCTGTAAGACTCTTTCTCTCTGCTGATGGAGAGACATAAGGCCTGTCTGTCTCTCTGTCGCCGGCGCTACTGAATACCTGCAAGAGATTGTGTGTGTGTGTGTGTGTGTAGAGAATAGCTACAAGGGTGTGTGTACATGTATGTGTGTGTGGCAGAGGAGATATCAGGTATGTGTGTGTGTGTGTGTGTGTATGTGTGTGTGTGTGTGTGTGTGTGTGTGTGTGTGTGTGTGTGTGTGTGTGTGTAGAATAGCTTCAAGCTGTGTGACAGAGGACGTTTCAGGTGTGTGTGTGTGTGTGTGTGTGTGCGCACGCTAGTATCTGTGACTGTCACAAGGTCTGTTTATGTCTCTACTCTGCCATTCAGGTTTGAGAATGTTCCAGACGTTCACTTACCTCTTTATATCCTAATTGACGGCTGCTCCGCCGTCATGAAAACCTCCTTTCTTCCTTTCTGTTCAGTGTGTTTCTTTTTTTTTCTCAGGCTTACGTTTGAAAAGATAAACAGCTTACTTTTGACCTGTTCCACTTTTAAACGCGAGCTGGAATACTTTCATGTCCCATTTTCTAAAGCAGTCCCTTTGATAACGACGTCTCACTTAGCAATCACATTCTGGACAATTAAGCCTGCCGTCTGCAGCGCGACAGCTACAAATTTCAGTATTTCATTTTCAATATCGAAAATATCCACCCCTCTCTATTTAGTATTTCAAAGCCCAACTCAAATTTTGTGCTATTTACGGCTAATTACATCAACACAAGTGTTGCCCTGACCCGGACGACTTAACTTGAAAGGGTTCTTGATCTCTGCTCTAATTTTGCACTTTAATTTAAACTAATAAGCTAAGCTTACGCATTTAGGCTAATAAGGTTTTTGTAGCCTTCATAACAACATGTATGCTAACCGAGACCCTCTCCCTGCCTCCGGTTAAATGGATCTCATACCACCAGGTGTCATCATGTCATCATCAGCAGTTACAAGACATTTTAGAATCCATACGTTTGTCAGATGACAAAGAGGAGTCACAACTCAGATGACACACACCATTGCACGCACAGACACTCACACAGACACACATGCCCACACACACTGTGATGTAACGCTAAAATAGGGGCCCTTTACGATCGAGAAAGCAATTCATTTTTTGTAGCACAGATTCCTAATAAGGATCAACATTGCAGAAAATGTTTGCCCTTCACCATGGACAGACAAACTTTAATATGCATGCAGGCACACGCACTTCCCCACATGCAAGGTTCATACCGTCAATCGGAAATAAATTATGCAAATTCCCCAAAAGCCAATTAAAGCATTCAGTGTGCTCCAATGCATTTCAACGGTGCATTGATTGAGTCCTCAGAAAACCATGAAGAATTGCCATTACTGTTGTTTCCGCAGTAATTTAGCGGCATTACTTAATCTTAACGTAGCTTCACTTCACAACCCCCCCCCCCCCCCCTCTTCTTTAGATCTGAGGCTTCCCTTGAACCGGCTGGAAAAAGGCCTGTTGTCGCCATCGGCATCGCAGAGGTCGGACCATAAATGACAAACACACGTTTCGTCTCGTCTGAGGACGCGAACGCCGCAGACGGACAACAGAAGCTGTGCTAATTACGGCAAAGGAGTCGGTTTGTTTGAGCGGGAGGAAGCGTGCGCGGCGGCGGCGGCGGCGACGAGATCAGCGCGATCAGATCCCGATTCACTTCATGGAATCAATTTCACAGCGTGTTAGAGCGACGTGCCGCCACAAGATCAGCCCGAATGTCATCTCTGTGAGTTATTTGTCTCGCTCGTTTGTGAAGAAGGAGGGACTCGCAAAGGCAGCTGTACCCGTCTTTCACAGTTCATCATATTTGCCCTCTGGAAATCTTTATTAGCGTGAACTAGTTTTTCTGTGTCCCCGCGGGGGTGGGGGTGGGTGGGGGGGGGGGGGGGGGGGGGGGGGGGGGGTGCAGGGGGGGATCGTCATGGATACAATTGACAGCGGTAGTCTCTTTCTCTCCCGCTCCTTAATGTTGACAGATATGGAAACGCCGCTGCTCTGACAGGTCGCGATGCGGTGTGAGCGGCTCCACGCGGCGGCTATAAATAAGCGAGGACGTGATAATCAGGTGTGTTTACTTCTCGTCTTTCATAATGAGGCGCGACGCGCTACCTCCCACCCCCCCCCCCCCCCCCCCCCCCCCGCTCTATTCTTTTGAAAACGGCGGCGCCGGCGCTGCGATGATTTCGGAGGGTGCGACGGTGACAAGTTATTTGTTTGTGAACCATCGGCGGCGATATCGTTTGAGGTTGAAAATCAATGGAGCTGCCACCCGCGTTTTGATGGAGACGCAGTGTGACTGGTGTGAGTGCTCACCGCTCACCGCACAGCGCGGAAGCCAAAGTGACACCAGAGACACCACCACACCCCCCCCCCCCCCCACTTCTTCCACTTGTTTGGATTTTGTGTTGCTTTTTTCTTTTAAAAGGCCCTCTTGTCCTCAAATTCCTCCGTGTCGTGTCATGTTTTCGGTGCTTTTAGTCTCATTAGAGTCCTTAACCCTTCGCCAACCCCTACGATGAACCCCAACCTGAATAGTAATGCTTTGATTTAGCTTAGCGTCCACAGTCAATAGCACTCAATAGCACTTAATAGCAAGTTGTCAAACTGGAGTTTTTAAAATTCTTCTGTAATTAGACTACACCATTTATTCTTCAGTGACTGTATCTTAGATGCGAGCAACAAAGCACAAAGCCTATCTTCTTCCAACTGAGATCATCCGAATGTCAAAACACAAATGTATATTTGTAGTGAACTGTTGTGTTGTTGTTCGGAAGCCCCAGCGTGAAGAACGCAGAACACATTCTATTGGACTACAACGTGGAACATTTAAAGGAACTACAAATGCTACAAGCGACTCAAACTGGCATTGATGTCCAACCAAGCGGCAACATTCCATGCTGAAAAATGAAGCCCATGCGGAAGTGCAAAAACTTGCAGTTCCTCGACTGGCCGCTTGAGGCTGGCTGCAGAAGGGAGTCAACTCCCATAGACACCCATTTATATACAGTCTATGTGTCCAACACACCGACTGGTTACAGTGGGTGGAGAAGATGCCCGCTGGCTGGGGGTCTGCAGGACCCCCGGCGGAGGGCTCCCAGCAGACCCGGTGGAGCGGATAACGTGATACCTCTAGATTACCGCGGGGACCGGACCCCATCACAGGGGAGGTCTCCGTCCCCATCTGGGTCAGCGTCGAGAGGGTTCTGCTGGAAGAGGTAGGGCTGGGCATCAGCTGGCTGCCGGGGTCTCATCTGTGTGGTCACAGATATCTCAGCAATGAAACTCTTTAAATACAACACCTTGAAATATCAATGAAGACAGGCGACAACAAACAACAAACAACTGACACCGCAAAACAGGTTATGTGGCCGCCGTACTCTGATTTGGGTCCATTTTGTTCGACCAACTGCCAGGTGATATTACGTGCGATGGTTTTGAATGGCAACCCATCACCTAACTCCACTTCGAACCAATTGTAAACAACCCGCATCTTATGGGAAATATAACTTGCTATATTTTGGTTTATTAAGGCGTTATTCACCCAGGCCGGGCCTGTTCCCGAGCAAATGTTGTAATGCTCTGAAGGTTTTTAGAGAAACACTTTCAACATCTACTTGGCCATCTGGGAGCAGTTCTGGTGAGTGCAAGTGAAGGGACCGTATGGACCTCGTCTCTCTATCCTCCCGTATCTTCCCCTCTTAACTTCTTTACTACCGCCTTCCCGTCTGTCCCTGTAAGATCTTCGGGGCCTCCAACAGAAACCCATTTGAGATCCCAGTCCTCATATGCCCATTCATACTGAGCTTGCCATGTTGGAAAAAAAAATAGGACTATTTAATTTTAAAATTTATTTAATAAAAAAAAAAAGTACTGGTTTGAAAACGTTGTTTTAACTACAATTTCCAAAAAATAATTTAGAAATGTGTCACAACTCACAGTGAACTATTTGTATTATATTTTGACACTTCAATCAATCAGTCAATATGCATCTCGGGCAAAGGCCATCTTGCAGCCATGGGGTGTCTGTAGCCTGTAGGCAGTGGGAGTTCAGACCCACAACCTTTAATAACTAGACATGCATGCATAGCTCACGCGCGGGTCTCCTTCACTGTTCGTAGTTCGTACCTCCAGCGCTAAACCTGTCCTGAAATCTTTCCTGTCGCTCAACCTCCCAACGCTGGCAGTCATAGAAATGGAAAACAACAACGCTGATAAAGGTCAGAGCGGGTCACCGCGTCCGCCGACTCTCCGACTCTCTCATACCGGGAGACACGCGCGCGTGGAGGCCCCACCCCCCCCCCCCCCCCCGAGTGATGCCACCGGTGGGCCACTTGATGACCACGTCGCCCCCAGACAAGGGCACCTCCCCCCCCCCCCCCCGTGCCCCTCAATCACGCCACCCGACCGACAGGCGCCCGCACAGAAGAAAAAAAAAACAAAAAAAAACGCATGCAAATGGATTTCTGCGACGGGCGGATCTGCATGTGAAATATTCATTTGCGTGGCGGAGGAGAGGCGCGTGACACCGACACCTCGGACAAACACAAAGCGGGGGGCCCTTAATTGGTTCGGCCACCGCACAAAGAACCAATTTGGAAAGCAATTACGGCCTCTATTTGGTTCATGAGTGGTAATTGCAACCAGCGCGGCGCGCGGAGAGGCACGCTCGGCGCTATAATGGAGGCCTCCTCTGTCGCGCGGCGCACGACGTCAACGTGATACGTCTGTTTCGCCCTGATAGAGGGAAAGATCAACAGAGTGGCGTTCCTTCCATTCATTGTGTGAATCAACATCAAATCAAGCCGGCGCTGCGACGCCACGTCGTCTGCCTTTGAAAACCGGCCGACAAAAAAAACCCCTCAATTCAGGAGTCACACACATGAAACGAAAGGCACCGGCGCGGTGTTAGCGTTCAGCCGATAATGATGTTAATAGTGTGAATAGTGGAGTCGACAGGACACGAGTCAAATGTGGAATCGGGTGGTATTTGGGCTTCCGAGGGTCGCAGCGGAATGACTGACAATTTGCTGTTTGTTCTTCGGCGCTGCGCTACCTCCAGGATGTGGTGTTTTTTTTTTTGTGTCTTGTCTCCTTTACAGTCATCTCGACGTCTTCGAACCCCAAGGAGCGTGACTGACACGACGTCTCAGCGCATTCTACCCCCCCCCCCCCCCACCCCCTACACACACACACACACACACACACATGCACATACACATGCACACACACACACACACACACACACACACACACACACACACACACACACACACACATGCACATACACATGCACACACACTCACCCCCCACAGAGTTTATTAGCATTTTTCAGCAATGTACACAACTGTTCCTAATGGCGCTCCCTGCTGTAACGACATCACAACATCCCCCGGTCGCTTCTGTGTATTTTTTGACAAACAACAGATGTAGAGACGCCAGCACGCCTCTCCAACAGCGGCTCGCACATTTCTACTCGGTTAAAAAAAAACAAAAAAAACATGAGGTGATTATCCGAGATGGCCTGCCCCCCCATGCTAGGTTGTTGTTTGTTTGTTCTAGAAATATGAAATGGTCTCTACTTTCACCACCACCGGGTTGAAGTCCAATCAAAATCTAACCAATTGTGACATCACAACTGGGGGGGGGGGGGGGCGTGTCAAACCCATGTGCGCCTGATGGACGCCGCAGCCCACCGGTCGCCGCTGGCCGCTGGGCGGGCAGCTGGCTGGACCTCCAGGTGGATCCTCCTGCTTTTGACTCCACAAACGGGCCGGTTTTGGAATGGCTTGTTATGATCAACATCACGCCAGGTCGTAAAATGGCTGCCCTTTAAATTAATTAAAATGTGTGGGGCCTGAGCGTATACAGTGTCTCTGTGGGAGCCAGTGTCTCGTGAATGTAGGATGTAACTGTTCATTATTGGGGAACGTTGAAGCATGAAGTAAAGTCAGCCCAGGACAGATTTAAAGGGCTTTAAGGATCTTCCTTTGCGCATGGCACTCTGCACAGCTCAGCATTACGTTAGCTGGTCTCTGAGGAACTGCGAGGAGACCCAGGGAGAACCGAGACGCACGTAGCAATCTGCTCACGTCCAGCTAGTGGACAGATGTGCTAGCGGAGGGTTTAAAATAATAACAACAACAACAGCAAACAATAAAAATGGACGCTGTTCAGAGGGGCTGCCTTGGTTTTTATGATACGGCGGTGAGTGTGTGGTGTACAGCACAGGTCCCCGGCTATTCATCTGAATGAATGTTTAAGTTTCACTTTGAAACGCGTCCTGTTGTGGCGTTTGTGGTTCCCGATAATGTCAAAATAAATCAATATGTGTGGATGTTTAGGATTGAAACCAATTCAACCCCAAGTTGAACTACTTTCACCGTTAGCGGACAGCTTGGTGTGATACGGTCGGATGTCACAGAAAGAAAAGAAAAATGGCTTCAAAGTATAACAATAGTCTAAAAAGTCACCATTTTCATTTCCGCGCCCATTCATCAAACACATCCGTCCAAACATAAAACAATGCTTTCCTTTTTATTCTCCGCTCCAATCCATCGACATACATCATCACAGATAATAGTGTAGTGTCTTCTGTGTTTCTTGTGTCAAAACAAAGCAGTTTCAGCGGGACAGAACAAGGATGGCTGTGTGAAGGACATGACGATCAACCAATGTACAAGATGGCTACACAAACTTAAGAGTCACCGATTTCTCAACTGCTTTGTTTTTGGGTGATTTGGTTTTGGACTTTTTGTGCATTACTCACCTGGAACAGCGCCTACTAAGATACAGATGGAAATTTGAACACTGGCGAAAGACAAATGTTGAAGACAAATGTGAAATGGTGCAATGGTTGGTTAGTGTGTATGATTTTGGTACGTAAAACCTGAGTTTGAGTCCCTCCATGGCAAATTATGTTTAGCTTTAGCTGATGTTTAGTTAAAGGTCTACATATATAATACACATTTTAGCTGCTTCGATTGATAAGTTTATGCATAAGGTTAGAGATGGTTAAGTTTAGGTGTTCGGTTGGACATGGTTTAGTTGAGGTATTAGGTAAGAGATGGTTAAGTTAAGAATTAGGCTTAGTTTTCGGTATAAGGTTAGAGATGATTAAGTTTAGGTAGGTTAGGGATAGTTTGGTTTAGGTATTAGGTTAGGGATAGTTAAGTTTAGGTATTAGGTTAGAGATTGTTAAGTTTAGGTAGGTTAGGGATAGTTACGTTTAGGTATTAGGTTAGAGATGGTTAAGTTTAGGTAGGTTAGGAATAGTTAAGTTTAGGTATTAGGTTAAAGATGGTTAAGTTTAGGTAGGTTAGGAATAGTTAAGTTTAGGTATTAGGTTAAAGATGGTTAAGTTTAGGTAGGTTAGGGATAGTTAAGTTTAGGTATTAGGTTAGAGATGGTTAAGTTCTGTGTCTGGCTTAGTTCAGCACGTGGTCGAGGGAAAACCCCTGTCCATATCGTAGGAAACCAAAACCAGCATGTAGGATCCTTTACGCTGCTAACGTAGCGCTGCTTTAGCCACAAATCCCTCCGGATTAGTAAGCACCAGCAGCAACACCGCGGCTTAGCCAAACATGGAAAATTTTTACCGCCGCCCCTCAAATATGCATCTAAATGTATTTTCCATGCGTTCATTTATGCGCCTTCATTTCCACATCTAGTCGCGCGTGGCTTGATAAAGATTAGTCACAATGGGTACCCTGAGTCGGCGTACGCTCAGCTAAATCATTCATTTGCTCCAATTAAAGCGCTGAAAAGCCTATTTCTGGCTCGCGTGCGCAGTCTCGGAAACAGCTGCCTGATTAGATGTTGATTGATTTTGTTTGTGAGCGCTACACTCCTTTGCATATTCCAAAGCCTATTACACCTCGTTCACTTCCCCTCCAAGAACCTGCGTGGAGCAGGCCTTTGACACGCTGGCTTCTGTTGGCTTCTGCTGCTGTCCGTTTGCAGAGACATGTTTAGTGTTTGGCTCAAGTCCACAGAGAGAGAGAGTGAGAGAGAGAGAGAGAGAGAGAGAGAGAGAGAGAGAGAAAGAGAGAGAGAGATCGAGATCGTCAGGGGTCGATCCCCCGTTCAAGAATGTTGGTAGACGACAATGCGTAATAAGTTGGACATTGTGTGTATATGTGCCACTCTTTTAAGAAAGAACAAATTTGTGTTCGTATTTGGCATCATTTGACTAGATACTGTTATTAAGGGCAGGGTAGTGTCTTGGGGAGGGGGTTTGACTCCTAGTTGAAAGGTTGTTGGTTTGATCCCCAATGTTGGCAGCCTGTGTGTAGAGGCCTCCAACTGATTGGAAGTCACTTTGGATAACCAGTGTCTGCTTTGCATTCATGTATAATGTGGTTGTGCTATGCTGCAAAGGTGAGTTCATTTGGCCATGCCCACATTTAAGTTTTGTCTTGAGGCACACCTCCCTCCAAGATGGCCGCCCAGTAGAAAGAGAGGAGAGAGAAGCAAAAGAAAAGCAACTATATTTGAGTTAAAAGTCTAGTTTTTGCAATTGTAAGGAAGAAAATCAAAGACTTATTTTCTATTCATACTGGATAAGCCTCCTGCTTTTGGATTTATGTTTGGACCTTTCCTTTAATGGAGTACTTTGAGTTTCCGCATTGGGATTAATGGACTTCTAAAGCTTAGTCTTGGATGTTTGGTGGGGTGTGGACCTTTCTTCTGACTAATGGAACACGGCAGAGACATTTGTCTCTGCATTACATTGACAGCCTATATATTACCATTTGAGCAAGTTCAAAATGTTGTTTCAAGTTTTGTTGTTAATTTATTAAAGGACTGTTATAAAACGCCCTAGCCATCCTTGCCGAATTTCGACTCATTTTTACTATTATGGTCTGTCTTGTCAGCACCTAGCAATGTTTGAACCCCCCACCTAACTCCTCTCTTGAAGGAGGTGCTGCCCTTTCCGCTGTGTCCTCCTCCTCCCCCTGGGTCTTGTGAGTTTTCCTCCTTCAGAGAACTTGGAGGAGACCCATCTGATTGAGCCCGTGGAGCCCTTTGAGATGATAATCACAGTGGAGGGCTGTCCAGCTCAACCTGCCTGGACTCACAGATATAGAATGGCATCCTGGCCTCACGTCATCCATAACGTTCACCTGGTTAATTCACTGGTGTTAATGGTCACCTGGTTAATTCACTGGTGTTAATGTTCACCTGGTTAATTCACTGGTGTTAATGTTCACCTGGTTAATTCACTGGTGTTAATGTTCACCTGGTTAATTCACTGGTGTTAATGTTCACCTTGTTAATTCACTGGTGTTAATGTTCACCTTGTTAATTCACTGGTGTTAATGTTCACCTGGTTAATTCACTGGTGTCAATGTTCACCTGGTTAATTCACTGGTGTCAATGTTCACCTGGTTAATTCACTGGTGTTAATGTTCACCTGGTTAATTCACTGGTGTTAATGTTCACCTGGTTAATTCACTGGTGTTAATGTTCACCTGGTTAATTCACTGGTGTTAATGTTCACCTGGTTAATTCACTGGTGTTAATGTTCACCTTGTTAATTCACTGGTGTTAATGTTCACCTGGTTAATTAACTGGTTATAATGTTCACCTTGTTAGTTCACTGGTTATAATGTTCACCTGGTAAATTCACTGGTTATAATGCTCGACTGGTTAATTCACTGGCTATAATGTTCACCTTGTTAATTCACTGGTTGTAATGTTCACCTGGTTAATTCCCTTGTTATAATGTGCACCTGGTTAGGTCACATCCTAACTAGCCTTTCCTCTTCTCACATGCTGTCTGTGCTCCTTTCCTGTAATTAATATTAATCTTATGTGTTGACTAAGATTTAGCCACATAGCATTCAAATCTGAGTGCTCAGGCAAGACCCGTTGTCGACTGAGCGTCGAGTCATTTATCATAAATGTTTTAATGTACGGCGGCTCAGCGATGCCTAATTTTCGCAGACTTTTGCGTGGCTTAAATGCAGGGTTCCCCCACAGCTGTCTGTCGGTGCGGGGCAGGGCCTCCCCTGAACGACGGACCGCCTCTACGGGCCAATTAACTCTTCACAATATGACGACAACGCGGGCGTCTGCATTCAAGCTGATGGAAAATAGAGGCTACTATATTAGCCTAATACGGGCTGATAAAATACACCGCAATTAATGATAACCGACTATTGACGGATTAGGCGTGGCCTTCACATCCAATCGTGATAAAACCTAAAGCCTGGAGAGTGTCCTGATGGCGTCGCCTCGCATTCTGATTTGCTACGTGGATCAGTCTGGATCATGAGCCTTTAACAGACAAACTATCAGCCAATCAGCGTAGCAGAGCATGTGATGCCATCATGGTGTGCAGTTCAGGGTTCTTGTTTATTATTTGTTAATGCTTGTTCTCTGGCACCTGTTGACCATAGCACCTGTTGAGTTTGTATTTGACCATTTTACATCTTCATCTTTTAATGATCCCGAAGGAAGAAGACCGAGTCAATCCCCCGCCCCAACAAAAAACACAACGTATAACTTAAAGGCTTATATAACTTAAAGGCTTATATAACTTATAGGCTTTTCCTTCTGGAAGCTGAGCAGTGGTATCCCTCACTCAGTGGCGTCTCCCCACAGCGAAATGTCCTGCTGTTATACGCACACAATCTTTCAGGATGGTTCGACTATTAAAGCCAATTTAAAAAGCCAGGTTATTATAAAACCTTCGGCGACAGAGCCTTCTCCTCAGCAACCCCCCGACTCTGGAACTCACTCCCCCAACCTGTCCGTGACTCCCCCTCACTTCCCACATTCAAATCCCGTTTAAAAACACACCTCTCCTCACAAGCCTACCACCTCCTCTATCCATAACCATAACCATCCCCTCCCTTGCCCTCTCCCCTCCTCATGCCCCGCCACCCCCTCCCCCCACCCCGCCACTCTCCCCTGCATCTCGGCCCATTGGACTGTTATTGCTCCTGTCTTGTCTTGGATGTCTGTACCATTATTACTTATTCTTCATTCCACCATTGCTCTTGTCTTTGATGTTTGTACTGTTATTATTTACTATTTATTCCTCATTCTACTGCTCTTGTGTATGTATGTACCTATGTATGTATGTATGTATGTATGTATGTATGTATGTATGTATGTATGTATGTATGTATGCGGTACTGTTGTCTTTCTTTGTTTCTTTGTTTCATTGTGAAAGCGACTTTGGGTCTTTGAAAAGCGCTATACAAATAAAATGAATTATTGTTATTATTATTAATAAAGACGACCTCGACTAAAAGTAATCAATTGAAGATTCGAGGTCACCCCCCTATATATACAGTATATATATATATATATATATATATATATATATAGGGAGAGAGAGAGAGAGAGAGAAAATATATTTATATATATATATACATTTATATAAGGGCTTGAATCAAACTGGCTAACTGAAAAAGCGACCACAATAGTGGAACCAGATTACCCAGAGATCTCATTACAGTGCTCTGATTGCCCACCACCAGGGGAGTGAGTGGGGGGCGAGGGGGGGTGAAGGGCGGGTATGACTGACAGGTCGGAGGTTCTTTCAGGGCGGCATTCCCGCTATAAAATGGCTTCCGTTTGCGTTGTCTTTATCAGCGCGCTGTCTTTCAAGCGGTCACGTTCTATCTCGCTCAACCTTTCATTCTCTCTTTCCCTCCCCGCCTGTCTGTGTGTTTATCAACCTCTCTCTACATCTCTCTCGCTCTCTCTCAACCTCTCGCTCACTCATAACCTCTAGCATTTTCTCTTTCTACCTCTTTATATGTATCTCTTAAACTCTACCATTCCCTCTCTCACCACCCCCCTTTCTCTCTCTCAACCTCTCTTTACCTCTTGATCTCTCTCTCTCTCTCTCTCTCTCTCTCTCTCTCTCTCTCTCTCTCTTTCTCTCTCTCTCTCTCTCTCTCTTTCTCCCTCTCTTTACCTAAAACCTCACTTTCTTTCTGTCGCTCGTATTAGGAGGCCCCCGGCTATGAGGACCCAATGGAGGCCAGTCCAGCCACATGATTGAGTCCGTGGTTATCATGAATAGAAAACAGCAGCCCGCAGGAACCCTGGGAAGAAAAATAACATTATTGTTATTCTTATTAGTCTTAGAATTGTTATTGTTTTCATGAACTGTTGGTGTTTTGCTTTTATTTGGCAATGCTTGTTATTAAGCCAATGTCCTCAAAACTTAAACCGACTAGGTATTTCCTAAATTATTTGGATTCATCAAAATTGCATATTAGTTATGCTTTGGACCCATGGCGTACAGCAAACAGAGCTGCTCACTCTTGTTTGTGGATATAGCCCTACCTGTGTATGCATAATGCATAACACATTTTCATCACCATTTTCGTCGCCAAGCACTATAATACCGTCTCCAATCAGTACTCTCCAACGCGTCAGAGAAGTTACATGCACATCGTCCCAGGTATCACAACGGCCTTTCAGTCAAAACGTTATGAAGCCGAGCGCCGAGTTGACGAGCTCATATGCTCCACCAAATCTATTCTGGAGTGCGGAGCCCCCCCCCCCCTGCAGTGCACAAACAGAAGTAAATTCATATTAGAATTCATTTTATATTTGTTATTGCGCTACCGTCGCTACATGACGTCAAGCTAACGAGGAGCGGCCCAGTGCATGGTGCGCTCGCTGCCAATGGAAGAGGGGAACGGGATTCTCTTTGTGCCGGGGAGACGCTTTGAGCGTCGCGCTTTATTAATTCATCCTGTTGACACTTTTTTTTTTTACACACTTTGAACACGTGTTTCTGCCGGAAGCCGCGGGGTGTGATGGATGTTTTTCGGAGAGTATTCTCTGTCATGACGCGCGCTGCCGCGGTGCCTGTGAGCCCCATGCGGATGAACTCGACGTGGACCCGGGCACCGTGACTGCCAGCTAATCAAAGAGACTTCACGTCCGCCCATGATCACTGGGAATTTTATGGTCACGGTTCGAGTCCCGGGGACTCTGCGGTGTTATTGTCTGCGCCAACTGTAAATATATGATGTCATAAAATGTATGATATTATATTTTTGCTTTATTCATTCATATGGTTGGCCTCACTTTATTATTGTTTGGGGGGGCAATCTCTCTCTTGCCCACACTCACACACTCTCTTTTGTGTTTTCATTTTCAGGTGTCCTTGTGTGACCCCAAAAAAATCCCAAGATGGAAGACTGGGTTTAAACGAACAGAAAAACTTGTATCTCAAGTATAATTCTATATATAATATCTCATTCCCAACCAGGTTTAGGCCAGTTTAAACTAATGTAATTTAAGGAGAGACCGGGTATAGTGAGACGAACGTTTGAGAGAGTGACAAAATGTAGCGCCTGAGGGGCAGGGTGTCAGATTTAGTCACAATGTCCTCCGAATGTCCGCCAAGAGCAATTACAAGATGGACTCTTGCATTCCACTTCCTGTCTTGTCTTGAACGGGGGGATTGTGAGCGGTGAGCCTGTTATCGAGAAGCAGCCCCGGTTAAAGCCGCGCGAGGTGAGCTTGAAGGACAGAATATATGTCCTCCGTGCACTCTTCCTCTGAATAAGAACTCAGACTTTTGTTGCTAATAGCGATGTACGGCGATGCGCCGCGTGTGATTGGCAGCTGGAGGTCGACCTAGCTTGTTATGCTCTAGAGACACAATCGGTGTTTAGTTGCCGAACACAATGTGATGCTTAACTACTTCCAAAAGCTTAGTGGTCTTAACGCTATGTCGAGTTAGTCATTAGCGTGAAGTGTACGGCGTGATGACAATTGTGCTTCGGCATTTGCTAGAATCAATGTACAGTTGTTTATGTATATGTATGTACATTTTGTCAGTTTATATTCATGTTCACTACTCTCTACCTCTGCAACAAGTATTCCCTTATCGCAATAGCTCTTCAACTGACACGTTTAACACTGGGCTTTTCTCCAAAGCTCTTGCTTGTACAAGCTTGCTTTTCTTTTCTTTTTTAAACTGCAATGACACATTAAGCCTTCTGTAGTGTAAAGAGCTTTTAAAAACTCACAAGTAACCGAGGTAAAAAAAAGGGGGAAAAATATGTGTTTATTAGAAACCCGACATAGAAAGCCTTGATAAGACACAATGCCAGCCCACAGTTCAACAGAGTTTCTGCATTCACGTTCCACAGACGACTATCTGCTATGTGTCCCTCCAAAGGTCACAGCTAAATTGAAACAAACACCACCAGATCTCATGAGGGTAAAACATACTCTTCTCAACTCAGGATTTGCCTGCCAAAAAAGAAATTATCCAGCATATCCAAATCCACTCAGAGATCGATTACAATATCATAATAGGTCTGTCTTTCTGATACTTAGTCCCAAAAAAGCCTTTTTTAATCAAATGACTATAGTTAATTATTATCTCCTTTGCTGCACCACTCAGACGGTATAGCGCATTAATAGTCTTGTTCGGCGCTGGCCAGGGATCAGCAGGCTAGCGGTACCTTGGAAGCAGGCCAGCATCTTCCATCCATGCCATGTGAGGGCTCTCAGAGTCCAGTGGGTGCTGACATATTGTTCACGGTGCACCCAGACGTCTGCGGTGTGGTGTGAGCCAGGTGGAGTGTGCAGGGGGGACAGAGTCAGAGGGTGCTGGGCGGGTGGTGCTGGTGGTGGTGGTGGTGGTGGTGGTGGTGGGGGGGGGGTTTGACAGAGGGTACGGGACCCGGGGGAGGACGGGGCGAAGTGAAGACGGAGCTCTTGTAATTTATTTATGTGATTAGACCCTCTGGCCTCTGGGTCTCTTTATGGGAAAGTCACAGAGGTGGGTTACTGTTGTACAGCGATGGAGCGATGGAGAACAGGGCAGAAGGGGCGGAGACGGCGGTACATCAATGCAAGAGGGTTCACCCTCATCCTGCCACTCATTCACCTGCTCTGTACATCTCAGTGTTACTCATGTCATCAGTGCCGACGCTCTGATTGATGGATTTAGCATTTTTGGAGCTTGCATATTTTAATGGTATACCCCCCCCCCCCCCCCCACACACACACATTCGACATTGAGGCTGAAGCACTTGCATTGTGATGGACAGGAGGTAACGTAACAGGGGGCCCCTCACGCTAATAAATAAAACTGAGCAGCACAGAGACAAAGTAAAGTACGTTCCGCGTTCAAGGGTGACGTTAAAGGTGCATTTAACAAGAGTGTTTGACGCATTGGTGACAATCTCAATGCTAATCGAGACGATTAACATTGGGAGAAGAAGAAGAAGAAGCTGAGGCAAACAGGAAGTGCAGGTGGTGGAAAGGTGTGTTTCTGAACAGCGAGCCTCCATCCCAGGGTTCTCCTGAGGGAGAAGGTCTGGGAGTGTGTGTGGATAGTGGCGGTGGGGGGGGGGGGGTATTGTCTTATTAGTCATGTCTGCATCAGTGTTTAATCAGGGAGCATTCACTGATGCATGCAGCTCACAGAACAGTGAGTGCAGACTTTGTGTTGTGAGTTGTAGTAGTAGAAGGGACCTGAGCCGCTCGCGCGGATGCTCTTCCATAATACACAGCTTCCGCCCCGAGACCAGGCAACAGCCTGCGTTTCAGAACTACTCTACAGTGCGAGCGCCTGTAGCATATCACCAGACATTATCTCCTGAACGGTATAATTAGCTCATTTATAGCAGTAGCGGTGGTAGCAACCTTCGCTAAGTGGCGCTCATTAACGTCTATCAGGCTGTAGTTAACATTTAATTATCAACACCCTACTTATGATTATATCTTGGTGCGGTGTGTCAGGTCTTGTATGTCTTACAGTTGTCATTTTTTGCTATGGTCTTAAACACGCTGCATAGATGACTCCCATGTTTGGCAACACAACTGCCAACTGAACACAAAGGCAGTTCCTATAAGCCATATGTTAGACTTGCAGCCGAACGGTTCAAGGTTCGATACGTCCACAGTCTACTTAAAGGCCTTCTTGAGCAAGATGTCCTAAGTCGTACCTGCTCGTAGCATCCTGAATTCACTGGATGCTGCGTTTGGACACAAGAAAATGCTGTTGATGTCAATATGTTCATTCTGTCACAACACTGGTTTTACTAAAGTTTTATCCACTACCTTAAAAAAAATGAGTGTTATTATTTGGTATGCGGGACAGCGTTGTTGTGAATTTGAAATGCTCCAATCATACAAATGACCAATAAAAAGAGTAAAAACGCAACTGGCTTCTTCGCCACTGCCTACACAAAACCCATTAGCCATTTGACCTATTAGAGCCTCATCTCTGGATGGTTAGAAAAACGAAAAATGCTATTGAATGTTTTTGATGCACATTTTTCATGAAGACTTGATGGATTGCTATTACGCCAGGATGGCTTGACGTGAAGGCTTACCACGGAGCATTTTTAGAGAAAATTGACGTGGAAATCAGAATTTAATTGCGTCTCCTGCCTCAGGATCTGTTCATTATGTAGGCTAAACTCGAAATATTAAAATATTGGTTGTGTGTGGAATGACAACTTTGCAGGAACATTTTAACCTGGACGTATTCACAGGAATATAATGGCATAATGGCTCGGATTCAGCATACAAACCAAAACATTGTGCTTCCATTCTGTTTTGTAAAATGTAATGGGCTAGAATTGACCAATTTGTTGACATTCAAAAAATATTTTTAATGTGATTTTACATATATCTCACATTTATACATAGATTGTTATATATACAACAGATTTTTGTCCATTTTAGTTTGGCTTTCTGTATCCATCATCAGGAGAAAATGTATATCTATTTATTTATTTGTCTAGTCCAGAGCAACATACACATAAAAATACATTTCTAGAGATTCTGATGCTGAACAAGATGTTGGGCTTGACTCGACCCCCCCCCCCCCCCCCCCCCCCCCCCTCCCCCCCCCCACACCCCTCCTCGGCCTTGTGAAGGAGAGTGCAGTTGGATAGAAAACAACATTTTACAATAGAGACCGAAAACCTTTATGAGACACAACAATGAATATCAGCACAGTGACAGGGCACATAAACTTTGAAGACACTGTGTGTGTGTGTTTGTGTATGTGTGTGCGCGTGCACGTGCGCGTACACGCGTGCATTGTGCTTAGCAAGAAATGTGATTAAATGCTCTTAACAAGCAAGGACAGTGGGTATTTGCGGGTGAAACAAACAAGACGAGAGGCAGAACAAGAAGGAAGCTTTGCCGCCTCTCAGCTCCCCAGCAATGTTTCAGCTAAGAGATTGACTGCAGCTCCCTCACAAGCCCCGAGTGCGTCCACTCAAAGCCAAAACTCAATAAATAATGACCAATGGGATTGTCTCATTTACTTCCCCACCCCGACTCTGATTGTACACTGGTGCGACTGATTCAGCAGCCAGTGTATTCTGCAGGGATTGTTTGTGTGTGTGTGTGGGTGTGTGTGTGTGTGCGTGTGTGTGTGTGTGTGTGTGGGTGTGTGTGTGTGCGTGTGCATGTGTGTGTGTGTGTTTGTGTGTGTGTGTGTGTGTGTGTAACTGTGGCGCTGCAGTGTGCTTTCTAAGGAAATAAAAGGGAGGGCGGGGATAGGAATGCACAATACAGGTCTCATCTAAGCCAGGACGTTGCGACCCTGTTGGGTGGGGTTTGCATGTTGGAGAACCCACAGATCGAGATCATTTCTCACGTTTCGTTTGAACGTTGTTCTTGATTTTAATGAAACCGGAAAACAGAAGAAAAAAAAAAAACGTAAATCAAGCAGAACCCATCATACTGATTCACGTTCCCAACGAGAGAACACATCAGATGCGAGATGCGATCGCGAAGTCACACTGGGATTCAATCAGCGCGTTATTATCACCCTTTGAGCAGCATGCATGTAACCTGAGGATGAATAGCATCGCGGTAATCTTATCTGTATTTGACTCCACTGTGATGCATATCATTCATAATGTGTACCGTCTGCAGCACCAGCCCCCGTATACAGAGAGCCAATTAGCCCAGAGTACACACAGCTCAGTGCGATGGGCCTCGCGCCTTCCCAGACTTCAAAGTGAAACAGAGGTCGCGGGTCACGGCGCGGAAGTTGTACTTTTGAAAATGGCGTGCGCGGGCCGTGCAAGATATATGGCTCCGGGGGACGGACGGCGTTTGATGTCAGCCAAACAGCTGCTCGTCTGAAAGTTAATGAGCGGGGCGGCGAGGAGAAGCGCGGGCTCAACAAGAGGGGGAAGAAGAAGAAGAAGAAAAAAAAAAACATTCATAAATGTTTGATTGCGTCCATGCATCTTTAATCTCGGAAACAAAATGCCCACCGCGAGATTAAAGCGAGATGTGCAAATACAGTCACGCCGTCGGTCCTGCTACACCCCCCCCCCCCCCCCCCCCCCCCTTGCCACGCCCCCTTCATTAGTCATTAACATTTACCCCCCCCCCCCCCCCCCCACACACACACACACACTTTCCCTGTGGTAAACATATTCATCTCCTGTCTGATGACGTGGCAGTAGGTGGCGGCCTGGCGTCCTTCATAACGGCGCAGAAAGCCATGACGCGCATTCCTCATCCTGATGGATTGAATCTGCAGGCGCCTTTGCGGCGCTGCTTGCGAATATTTTTTTTCATGAAAGCACCGAGAATTGCCCGGTGACCGCACGCCCTCCGCGGACAGACTCCTTCAGCACCGGGGCGGGTGACAACAGAGCTGTTGCTGTGTCTGAACAAACGTGTTCAATGATTGGATGACATGCACGGGGGGTGGGGAGTCGGGGTCCCGAACTTTGACCTGGGAGGCGGTGGAGACAGTTGTCGTGATGGGCATGCAACCCCCTTTAAAGGACGTTTAGGGTGCGGCATTTGTCGTGTGATTGCTTCAGAAGAACCTAAAGTTGTTGAGCTAAAAGCCCAACTCCAAGCAGATGAATTAGAATCTGCCATGTGTTAATTTCTACATAAACAAGTCACTTTGCATGCCCCCTTTAGTTTGCATAACATGCCACAAAATGTCACTCTGTTTCCCCAATGGGAGACGGTGATTAAAGAGTCGCAGGCATAAAGCTCGTTTTGAAACCACCTGTTCTTCCTTCCCAAGTTTTAGAACTTAGTGCCGTGCTTAAGCGAGAGATAATTACCACGGAACAAACACAAAAGGTGCAGAAATCTGCATAACGCCACATCAGGAAACTTGGGTGGGAGTCTTAATGATGCATATAGGTACTAATGGGTCTTAACCAGGTTGAACAGAGAACTCGCATCGCAAGGGTCCAGGAGTCTGGCTCCTGTCGGGGCTTTGTGATTCTACTAATGTAACAACTTGTGGCAGTAGATACGTACTGGAGCAATAAAACCTTGACACTAATCCCTTTAGGAGCCCAACGCAATACACATCCCCCCCCCCCCCCCCCCCCCCCCCCCCCCGCCCCCAGTCTGTCTAGAGCACAGTTTTAACGTGGGCCTTGTCTGTTACACTGTTGATATTCAAACTGCTTTTTCTCACATTGAAACCACAATGATCCTCCAACATGGCAGACTTAAGTTATGGAACGTCAATTAAGGAGACCAAAGTGGTACCAGCCTACCAAACCTTAGATTCTCAGTGCCCCGTGTGCCACTCACCAACCAGCTCACCGTGGTCCAGACAGCCTTTCAACACCCTTCACGGTATGAAAAGACCACAAACATGCACTCAGTCACAGCTTAACTCAGTATAAACAATAACACCAATAACAAACAAAGTCATTTTTTTTGTTATTGGTGTTATTTCAAATTAATTAAAGATTTCGACATGGATGGACACCCCATCAAAATGATCATATATTTTCCCGGTATGACAACGTTCACTATACTAGTGCAACTATTGCATAGTGCCATTGCAACTATTTATCTTTCAAATCTGGTTCACCTTCCAGACATGTAAACCATCTCAGCAAAACTCCATAAGGACCGCACATTTCACCCAGGCTGCGACAGACGACCACTCTTTGGACTGCACCCATTTCGCTCGTGGCGGACGGGCTGTTTTTAAAAGCGTCTCAGCAGCTCCGGTTGTAATAGCTTTTGTGGTATCTCCCGAACTGCCATTTTAAAATCTCTTCCCAGCATCATGCTATTTAGGGAGCTCCGGCAGTGGACGTAATAAGCAACATAACACGCTTTTAGAGCAGTACTTTGGGAGCGGTGCGTGGCGTTGTACCTCTGACTGTTTACACAGTGAGCTCACATCACCAAAACACATTTCTCAT
This sequence comes from Urophycis tenuis, assembly GCA_036785325.1. Classification (NCBI taxonomy): domain Eukaryota; kingdom Metazoa; phylum Chordata; class Actinopteri; order Gadiformes; family Phycidae; genus Urophycis; species Urophycis tenuis. The sequence continues at coordinate 7,844,175 of JAXIVH010000009.1, forward strand.
CTCGTGCCTTGGCTTGGCGGGCCTTCTTGGGCCCGAGTGCTGCTGGACACGTCTGCTTTGGTATTATGTCCCATGTTGCGCTGGCAATGGCTGAATGCAAGGCGTCACATTGAGGACGGTGAAGTCGATGGCGGTCGTACTGAAATGGTTGGCTTTGGTTATTCGGCGGGAGATTACAGTTTGGGTCAGGCTCTGGTGTGGTTAGAGATGGATGAGTTTAGGTTTTAGATTAAGGATGGTGCGGTGGGTACGTTTATGTATAAGGTCAGAGGTGGTAGTGTTTAGGTCTACATTTCAATATGGTTGAAATTGGAAACATTATTGATTTTTTGCTGTTAAGGGCAGGTTAAATGCAGTCCGGAAATAACGGTCAGCAAAGTCCATAAAACAATCTAGAATGTTTTTCAGAGAATTCAAGTAACAGAAATTATATGTAACACATTCACTGTACTAAATCTGAGATTAGGGAAACATGCTAAGCCAGTAAATACTGGCTTCTTCGACAACAATGCTACAGCCGTCAGGTCCCCCTTGTAATTTCAGTTTCGGGTTGGAATGTCTGTTGTTGTTTTGGCCTCTGTGTTGATTCACTGTTCTCAGGGTACCCCGGGTTGCCAGATATGAAACAAAATGGAACACAAACAAAGCATGCTCCAGCCATGAAAGCAAGCCAATGAACTGGATCCACTGAGGTTGTACAAGATTCTGCCCAACCTAAACAGCCTCGTCCTCCCCCCCAAAAAAGCTCCATGACCAGAGCAGCGCGACAAGACGGGTACACCTTGGGAGTTACATCTGAAAGATGGAGACAATTTAGAGCCCAGGAGGGATTCAAGACAGATGCCACATGGGTATTGGTTTATAACACTTTACAATAAAGGTTAATTTATTAACCATGTATTAACATTAGTTAACTCAGTAGTATGCATTACATAACAGTTAATTAACAGTAATGTGTCTAATAATGTGTGTGTGTCTAATAATCATTCAGCAATGGTGTTCATGTTAACGAGGGTATTCATTTATACATCATGGGGCTAGGGTAAACCCTAACTCACTAACCCCTCTCTTAATTCGTACCTCAATAGACCTCTAAAGAGATAGTGTGCCAGTGCAACCTGAGTAACGTTAACTAATGTTAAGTCAAGTATAATACAAAAACCAAACCTTCATTAACTAACGACAATGAATGGTTCATTAATGCACCCTTATAAAGTGTTACCAGTTACAAACAATAAATACATTGCAAACTTACACATCAGCTGATCAACTATGATCAACTCACAGCGTTGGACTCATCATGACTTGTCATTGTCATGATAGAAGAATTGGGCTTGTCTCAAAATAAAATGTTGTGCTCAGTTGTCTTGCCCTTGTGTTTGTTCAGCTGATCTCAACCTGACAACTCCCTCACATATTGTGAATTTGGACTGCAGTACCCATTTGAAATGCTTGCTTTAAATGTTACGTATTGTTCGTTTAATGTGACATCTTTGCATTTGCATTAACAAGCCTGAGTGACAGGCCAGGGTAGATAGAGACAACAGTGACCTTATCTTTGGGAAAACTTTATGGTCATGGACTTTTGATGAAAAAAAAAAAATATTTATCTTATCAAGCCAGGCTTCATTTGCATAGATTGAATAGTTTCGAATGGAACTGTCAAATTACCCAGATCCACTCAGAAGGACAAACAGCCTTCAGCTAATTCTGGGCAATTTCTGAATCAATAAAATTGGCAGAGTAAACCAAAGACTAGAAATGGCTTTGTGGAAGTGATTGCGATTGTCCACTAAATTGATTTTCATCTATGCATAAAAGAAAGCTTTTAGTGTGAAGATGCGTTTTGGATAAGATTTCCTACTTATTTGTCTTTGTTTGGTCTTTTGTACATTTTAAAGTTCACATTTCTGAGGCATTCTTTACTTTCTTTTTTTTCCTAATTGCTGTTCTTTCTGAGAATAGACAGAATAAAGCGGGGAGAAAGAAGTGATTTTAAACAAGTGTTTCCAACGGTGATGTTATCAACCCTCTCTCTCTCTCTCTCTCGCTCTCTCGTTCATCCTCTCTAAGCCTCGACGGTCGCCATGGCAGCAAGAATAGGAAGTGGTTTTGATAACTCTTTTTCTTTATCGGTGGAAAAAGAAGCCCGGCTGATGTTTGGCCGATATAACAATGATGCCCACGTCCACTCCACCTCTTCATTCCCCTTTCTTCTCCCAGAGCTGAATGATCTCAGTGTTGGTTCCACACATGTTCCCATACACACACGTGTAACGTAGTATTGCTGTGCAGCGCCAGGCAAACATGTTTCCCCAACAAGACGTGAACGTAGCGAGCGCTATACACATATGAAGTGACTCATTTAAATACGGTACAGGCTTTTTTGTCTCTGATAGCCCAGGATTCTCACGCATTCAAAGATAATTCAAGCAAATTGTTGGAAGTTGTATCTGCTTATGGACAGTTCTGGTTTTTTTTTCATGGGAGTTGTAGTGAAAGGGCTCAAAGAGTGACCTTGAGGTAGAGGTTGTTTTTGGAACTGCAGTCGTGGAAGAGCTTCTGGTCTACACCAGGCTTTTGTTTGTTGTTTTTTTTATGATTGATTACTTTCATCTCTTCTATGTGAATGCTTTATGGACAGAGTCATATCATGTTGCTAATCATGGTAGTCACCGTCAACACACTGTCAATGTTGTGGTTTGCACGCACAAACACACCATGCAAGGTGATATCCTATCCGTTGAGAGCAGTGAAGTGCCTTGCTCAATAGCACCGAGGCCAGGAGGGGCAGGGCAATATAACCAGGAACCCTGCCCTACCTTCAAGTCTCACACTTTGTGTAGAGTATACTTGTGTACATACACTTGAGTGAATGTACTCTTCTACAATTTGTCTTGTCCCTGTCGTCAGATATATTCAGCTAGGTTATCAGACAACAGCCCCCCCAAAAATTACAGGTTTCATATCTTGGGTAAAATGGCCCTTCTTACTGCAATATATGTACATGTCAATTTAATTGTCACATTACCCACTTAGTTTTTTTTCTGCTCTTCTTCTACTCAAAAGTCTGTGGTTTCATTATGAGAGAGCAGGAGTTGAATATGAATGAAGTTCGATGCCGGGGGAGGTCTGTGATAATTTATGTTCAATTAAATAAGTCATGTTGTAAGTGATAATTGCCCGTGTTAAGTGTAATAATAGTCCGGTTTCATTGTGCTGATATCATACAGCCACCAGTAGTGTTTTGGCCTTACCCATAAACGATAGGATATAAACGATATTGAGTGAAATGATAATGAAATGCGTACCGTTCCCCTTGTTATGGATTAGGATGTGTACGTGTGAATAGGATCCCATGTGGGCGACTTGCGTCACATGTCTTGACTCGAGTCAGACTCCAGTCGCAAATTTGAGGACTTCAGACTTGCTTGATTAACATTGATTATAGACTTGACTTGAATTTGACTAGGTATTCAGGACTTGAGACTTGGCTCAGACGTCAGACAGATTATTCAGCATTTTTCTAGATACTGAGAGTTGCTTTTTGTATTTGAAACATGATTGGGTGATTTCCTACTCTATACACCGAGCGTATCATTCACCATTCATTGACAATCGAGTAGAAGATATCTTGAAAAACCTTTCACCACTCAGCAATATGACTATGGTTATTGCTTGCTTTATTCCGAAGTAGTCCGGGTGGGTACTTTTTGTTGGTCTGTTTCGAGCTTCTTTCGATATGTATTCTTCATACACATATTCAAATTCATATAAAGAATACCAATTTGCAAAGGCCTATTATATAAACCAGAGCAAATAAAACATGTGCTCTCAGATTCTTCTGGTTCCCAGGATAGATTTGTAGTGCAATGCGCACAGACCTGGCCACCTACTAGGGCGTGGCAGACCAGCAAAGGCAACTGTTGGTCATTTTTCTTTTCACCCCGGAGCCCTTCAGCGCTCTCTAGGGCTATGTTAAAATTTTACTGCCCCACTCTACATGGTTTTTCATTTTGGAGGCTTGTTATTGGCACACATGTTGAAAATAAAACTCAACTTTTCATGACCAGGCTCTTTTAACTGATTTAAATGTGGAAACGGGTGTAGATCATCAGAAAGTCATTTTACTTGACATATGACTTGCTTGACCAGAGCAATGACTTGACTTGATGTGCCTGACTTATGGCAAGGACTCCATTTGACTTGCTTGCTTCTCATTACATTCACTTAGGATTTGCTTGAGACTTGATGGTTAAGACTTGAGACTTGCTTGTGACTTGACCATGTGTCCAACTGGCTATACTGGTTACACATTTGCCAAGATTAGCTTGCTAAGAACAGACATTAACCTTATGAAAACTAGCATTGCTAAACAGGGTACTCTACTTTTGGTAAAGGCATGCTAACTGCAACAGCATAGGTTCATTCTCATCAAAGAAGTGGCCTAATCATTATTACAATTCCCTCCATGCGTCAACCCTACGTTGATCATTGTTCGGCGGCTAATCGTAGCTGCTCATCTGTGTAAAAATACTCAATAAGCTTGCTAGCTAGCTAACAGTGTTGGTCAGGAGCCAACTGTGTTGACAGTTATGGCAGTTAAAAATAGGGGAGACCAAATGGATGCACTGCCGAGATGCTGATTCTATCGTTAGATTTAAATGTTCAGGTCGGTTCTCCTTCCGCGTTTCATCTCAATATTTCAGTGGCCTCAATTACTCTCTGACAGAGCGTCCATTTTACTTAAACTCTTTCAGTGATGTTGCTGTCCAACACAGAATCCCATTTTAAACAGTTTTCTCAGTGTTACCATGCAGCTGAACCATAGAAATCAAACTCAAAAGTGTTATATTACAAAATGCACAGTAACACTTTGGGTCATTTCATTAAAAAAAAGTATTGATAATTAACAAATGTTGCCTATAAGAAGGTGATAGTTTTTTTTTTTTTTTAAGTAAAATTCAAGTCTACATATAATAATGTAATGTATAATAATAATATAATAATAATAATATAATGTATAATAATAATAATATAAATGTGGGTAAATACTGATAACCAGTGTTAAAGGCTACGATTTCCTTCACACACATTTTTTATTCAAACAGCCTGTAACTGGATCTTTAGTCCGAGAACACATTAAATATTGATGGTCCTCCTGAAATTGGTGGGCAGCACACACGCTATGGAGAATGATTGAAAGCATATGAAGTTGTTCTGAGGCTAACGGCATGATGTATGTATACTGACATGGGCAATACGTTGTGATTCAATAGGAGCAACCAATCTATTGTTAAAGGCACATAGGCACTGGAAGGGATGGATTGGAATGGAACACTTCATCTTTGTTGAAACAGCTTCTTCAAGGGGACTCCCAGCCAAAAGTGTCTGGGTTTGTACCCCAATGTCCGCAGTCTACTTGAGCAAGATGCCTACGTGATCAGACATACAAGCATCTCTCGAAATTAAATTTGTAATGACTAATTATTACATGGAATCTTTCATTAACTTTTATTGAAACAACCACATATAAACATTCATGTCATTTGGTTAGAACATGTACATTCCTCTCGAGGGTCCCTTTGCAGTTGGGTCCCTTGGCCAGGGCCCCTCGGCTGACACCATGGCCACTAAACAGATTTCTGAATGACCATCAAACTGAAGCAATGTGGGACAAGCTCTGGGCGTTGATAACGCCACCAGGGCCAGAAAAGAAATGACATTCGAGATACCTTGGGCGATGCTAATGAAAACCAAATATCGTTAGCTTCTCTTTAATTGTCAGACTTCTGCCTGGTGATTGCACGTTTGCGTGACGGATGGCACTCTGTGGCACTGTAATTACCACGGTGTCCACACCGAGAACGAGCCCAGATTCACAAGGACGCGCGGCCCCCTGTCATCGGCTCAATTAACCTGCTTTGTTCCGCCATCTCCTCTCCAAACACATGCCACCCCTGATACACGGCGGCACGAAATGTCTGCGGCGCGTACAGAAACACAATCTACATCCTGTCCTTGGCGGGACCGGAATATGCCAACGGAAGGCGGTTTAAAAAAGATCTCTCTTTGAAGTTAAATACACGTCTCTGGGAAGTCTGGCGTGTCGTGGCGGCGGCGCTGAATGTGTAATTTCCATCTGAATGGGCTCCATCTTGATGACAACATCTGCTAGCTTCCATGGGCGGATCGACACTGATGGGGATTTGATTTCGCTGGCAGCTTTTTGATAAGTCATTTAAGACTAATTTGTCCTTTCCTGCCGTTAGTGTTTACATCTGTTTTTTATTAATGCTAAATGTGGAGACAGCTGGCACCAGCACAGGTACACTGTCACTAGTTATCACAAAAAAGTTCAACCCCACACCCAACATCTATAGATATACAAATAATTTACAGCTATGTAAATTTTATATAGAATAGAATATGTATATAATATTTTTTTTAACCTTATTTGTCTCCTCAATGTGGCAATCCCTATGCAACCATGAATATGCTGAGTGAGGTATTCAAAACAACCTAAAAAGTGGATATTAATACACACAGCTAGAAAAAAAAAAGTGTTATTATGTTGCACGCTGCAGAAAAAAACATAGACGCACTCTCTCAACACTGACGGACTATACTTGACAACCTAGCTACTTGACAGAACCTCAAGCTAGCTGGTGTCCTCTGCATGTCTATCTCATCACATTCTAGTCCACCAGCGGCTACACATCACCCAGCGAGGCTTGCTCACATCTCCACCATGACAAGGATTCGCCGGGCGCTAAAACACTCTGGGCTACCTCTGCTATAGGTTGAACTTCTTTTGTCACAATGCAGGTCAGGGCCATGCAAGGTTAGCGACCATTTGGCAGCACACTACAGAGCTAGATAGCAGCAGGTGTTGTCAAACCAGTAAAACTAGCTAGATCAGCTAAACTAGCTATTAAACTAGCTAGATATCTAAACCCAGCTTGTTCATTTCAAACAAGCTAGTTACTTAAAACCATACAAAACTAGTGTGTTATTAAACACAGCTAGTAATTTTAACGTAGATAGCATTTGAATGTTTCTTTGTTCACACTTTGCCAGTCGGTGTGTTGTTGATTTTTTTGAATAGCTTACAAAGGCACGACATTTCACAATTCATTCTCAATTCTCTCCTTAGGTCCGCATTCTTTATTCATCATCATTTCCACAACCCGGGACTCACAAACCCGGAGAAAGCGAGCGATGTGATGTCAAGAGTTGAACCGTGAGACCGGTTGGCACGGTGACAGTAGATGTTCCCGCTGTAACTGCTACCGTTGTCACGCCGACGGGGTTTTAAAGTGGTAGCCAGCCCCGTCCGTCTGTTCGGCTGACGTTTCCTGCCGCTCCCCTCTGAACTCCCTTTCACCCACACGGTCAGGGGATGCAGCGTATTTTTTTTGCTGCCATCTGGTCTGAGCTGAAGCACTTGGGTAAATATGGCCGCCGCACGGTCGCCAAGGCTGGGCCCGGGGGCGAGGGACTGAAGATGAGACAGAGAGAGAGACAGCGAGAGAGAGAGAGAGAGAGAGAGAGAGAGACAGAGAGAGAGGGCCAGAGAAAGATGGATGGAACCAGAAAGAGAGATGGATGATGGGTGGATGGATGGATGGAGGGAGAGAGAGAGTGGTAGATGGAGAGACGTTTCGATGGATGAAGAGAGAGAGAGATAAGGGCAGATGGATGGAGACGGATAGAGACGGATGGGTTTATTTGTGTTATGTTTGGCACCACAAACACATTGTGATAGATGGAGAGAGAGAGCACGAACGGAGAGATAGACAGGCGGATATACAAGTAGACATATAGCAGACAAGTAGACACACTGAGCATCCCAGAGAGCAGGGTAAGTGGAATGAGATTTGGCGGTTTGATCGGCCAGTTCAAGGCTCAAAACCCCACTGGGCCTAGTTGGACTGACCTGCCTTCCGCCACAAGCAGAACTCTGTCTTGAACTGAGCAGGATAATTCATCACCAGCTTGTGGGTAAAAATACTACAATCCTGTTTGCTACTTGTGTGTGTGTCGTCCTGCGCTGTTGAGCAAGACTGACACACAAGCATTTCATTGGCGTTAATGACTGCTGTTTGTCGTTCCACGTGCACATGACAATAAACTTCTATACTCGGATCTGAAATCTTGTTAGAGGGTAGTGTGTGTGTGTGTGTATATTTGCCTCCATTGTCATTCCAATCTTCCCCTATTACTCCATCACTGCCAAGTCTGGAACTGTCAATTGTTTTCAACACTGTGTCACAACTTGAAGACTCACAGGCTAAAGTTAGATTAGTATGCTAGGTACCCCCTCCCTATGCTAGCACCACCCCCCCCCTCCAACTCTCCACACCCGCTGGTCACAATCCTCCCATAAAGCACGCTATTTTGTACCCTGCCACCAGAGCCGTCACCACCACCCCGCCACCTCCCCGCGTCCTTAGAAGGAGAAGACGAGCTAAAATGAGAGCTACCTCCGTGGATTTTTTTTCCTGTAGCTAATTGGATTAGCGCTGAAGGCACTACAATAGCGGCTGGGTTGGGGGTGGTGGGGGGGGGAGAGGTGGTGGTGGTGGGGGGGATGAGGTGTGCAGAATGGAAGAGTCAATTTTCCAGTGAAATAAGCTTTGCTCCAGGTGAAAGAGAAAGAGAGAGCCTCCGTCGAGAGGGGTAGAGCAAAAGCGAGAGATGGAGAGAGAGAGAGAGATGAAGTGAGAGAGACAGAGAGACCGACCTGTGTTGGAAAAGGGTTTGGCAGCAGCGTGTGCACAACGGGTCACAGAAGGTATGTGGCGGGCATGGCGAGGAGGGTGGCCGCGCGTGGCCTTGTTTACACGTCTGTTCCAATCAAACGTGGGCTCACGCAGCGTTTGTAACACCGAGCGGCTCAATGTAATGGACGAGTGGAGCAAATTAGTCTCAAGTTCTCCCATTCAAATAAAAACAAGGGTCGGTGACGTCGATTGTCGAGTGAAATGCCTTTTATTCACACGGCCGTCGACCGCAGTTACTTAAAGGGATTCTCAGTATGACACCCCCTAACCTTAAGCCCTTTAAAGGGCTTAAAAAAACTCCCTCAAACCATAAGGAAAGAATCTGTCTGTGTTTACAAAATAAAATATTTTAAATGGTGTGTTATTTGTTTATAAAATGCTATTTTTGCATTTCTGGTACTATTTGCCAGCTCTCAGTGTTTTTCAGAAGATACACAAAGCTGTGGATCCTTCAGTGATTGATGAGCGGCTGTTGCTTGGATTTCACAGCCAGGAGACCAATCCGAGCACGGGCGGGGGATTCTTCGACCAATCAGTTGGCAGGAGGAGGGTCTGAGAGGGAGAATGCTGCACAAGCAAAATAGATTACTGCAGAATGTCTCAAAGCTCTGAGTGTCACTGAAGGCCTTCATTAGCCGATTGACTGCAGACCGCTTCAGAATCCAAAGTGTTTCCCTCTGCATTCCAAATCCAACCATTTATTTTGAGATTCCCTCTCTCTAGTCTTTATTTATTCTCCTCAATTGCTTTTTGCAAGTATAAAAAAGTGAAATATATATTTATGTACAACACAATCAATTGTCAAAATGTCCGAACAGAGAAAGTTTTATGAACCAACTAGTGTCCGACCAGGTATTTCATGGGTTAAATCTCCACCCCTCACCTGGTAGAACATGGGTTGAATCTCCACCTCTCAGCTAGTTTATTTCTCCTTCTCACTCACTGATAGAACAGGGTTTCATCCTACAGGCCATTTTTGTGATTGGTCCAGATGGTCATCTGGTTAGAGAGGGTCTTTTTCTTAACGGCTGGTCAAAGAACCACATCCCAATACGGCGGCTCCATCCTAGAAGTGGGTCATTGGATTTCACTGTCCACGTTTCCAAGTACGGACATAACTATAAATGGGTGTTTTATGACACGTTGGGTTTATCGTGAACTTTGACCTGGCATATGCTTTGGAATTTTTATTAGTGACAGATACGCTCCTGGTGTGTGTCTGTGTGTGTGTGTGTGTCACTCTCAGTTCAATTCCAAAAGGCTTTATTGTTGTAGGCATGGGAAGGATACATCAAACAACGCCAAAGCATAAAAGAAGTAAGGATACAAGATACAAAAATAAACAAATAGCCTACATCAGCCCCCCCAATTGGCGGCGCGCGGGCCGGATGTCGACCCAGTGACACTATGTCATAACCTGCCATGAAGTGAGAGATCTGCTACTACAACCAACTACCACTTGTACTACTAATCATAACAATAATACTACTTCTATTAAGCAGCAGCAACATTACGGAGGTGGCAGTAGCTCAGTGGGTAGAGCGGGTGCACAGAGCGGGTCGTCCACTAACCGTAGAGTCGGCGGTTTCGATCCCCTCGATCCCCTCTTCCAAAAATGTCTGCGTGTCGAAGTGTCCTTGAGCAAGACACTGAACCCCCAACTTGCTCCCCGGGCGCTGAACATAGCAGCCCACTGCTCCTATGTACCATAGGATGGGTCAAATGCAGAGAACAAATTTTGTTCTCATATCTAAAAAAAAAAATACTGACAAGGACAAATGAAGACCGAAAGGTCCTCTCTTTCTCTGAATAACATCTGCACTTAAAACAATGTTTACTGGTCCAATAAAAAAACAGACAATTTGGCCCTTGACTTGACATAATTTGCCCCTCAGTGAGAACTAATTGGGAAACCCTGGTCTAGAATAACATACAGGGATGATAATGTTACAGTGCAGGGAGGAGTACTAGAAGCATGTAGAAAGGACCCTGTGGTGTCTCTCTAACCCTTTTACTGTCTGCCTCGTGTTTTCTCCCTCTCTCTCTCTCTCTCAACCTCCCTCGGTGGGTCTCTCCCTCTCGCTGTTTCTTTCTCTCGCACTCGAGTTAGAGTGGGAGAGAATCATAGAGATCTCAAACCCGATGTCTCTCTCCCTCTGTAATCAGCGCTGCTGGTAGATCCAGGTCAGGCTCATGAGGTCGTGGTCAGGTGGTCTTCGGTAAAATCCTCCTCAGCCAATCAGGGTTTTTCTTCAGGCAGGTGGTCCCGGGCCCCCGGAGTTATTAGCCAATCAACTCCTGACTGATTGCGACCACACTCCTGTTGCTTTGATGTAAGTTTTCCGAGCCTCAGCAAACTTCAAATCTGTCCGTTTTCTTCTGACCACCATAATTAGGTCTTATTATGATTATATAGATATAGTATATTATGTCTTATGTATTCATTGTCTTGCACTTTTGTTCATTATCTTACATTTCGATGCCTCATGACGTAATAAGTATATTTTAATACATTTTCATTGTATTCTCTCAAGGGCAACAAATGCAATTTGACCTCTGCCCTTACAGAAAATGAAAGGTTGAATCTATACCTGACATCATATCTTCTGTATCTAGAATTAAAGATTTCCCCATGTCTGACTGAGTCTGACTTAAGGTCAACACGCACCTACACTTTAGGTCCAACAACACTTTCCAAGGCATTTCTGTCTCTCCCTGCCTCTGTCTTTTATTTTCTGCCTCTCCCCCCTTCTCACCCTCTTTCATTCTTTTCCTCACCTTACCTTCCCTCTTTCCCTTTCTTCCTCCTTCATCTGCCCTTCTCTCCGTCTCACTCTTTCATCCTCTTCCTCTCTCCCCCATCTCTCTCCACAGGCATACACTTCCTTCTGTCCTCCATCTTGTATTTCTGTGCATGTTCCTTCACGATATTGATGGCCCGTGTTCGTTTCTTGTCCCCCCGTAAAACTTTACTCCTCTTTGTCAGCCCCTCCAAACAGAGAGTTCACGCGAAGGTCAACCCTATTGCGTTCGTCTTCAAATGTCCATTTTGTCTTTTGAAACCTTTTCAGGCGTGGTTAAGTGGCACTCACCCCGGTAGACACACCGGGGGAATAAAAATGCAGCACTTTTTTCGGCTACGACTACATAAAAAAACAACAACTGCGAGACCTGTAGGATGTATCCATCCTTCAGTCTACAGTGTCAGGACAGTGAGGACAGTGAGTCAGGACAGTGCTTGGGGTGGAGGTTTGATAAAATGACAATAATGACTCAATGAGTCGTGAATAGTAATGATAAGCACAACACCAACACCACAGACGAGTGTGGAAGTCCGGGCCTTCACCGGCCCAAAATGGCTGTTTAACCCCGCCCCCCGATTGGTGGAGGTCCTTGGTGGTCTGACCAGTGGCGCCTTCCACGGCTTGAACTACCGCCAGCCGCGCGTAATTAAGCCCCCCCCAAGGGTAATTGTGTGTATGTGTGTGTGCGTTCATGCATCTTTCTGAAGGACCTGACAATAAACATCAAGGTTGGGGTAGGTGTAATTTCTGTCTGTTGTTTTATATATATATACATGCACCACACACACACACACACACACACACACGCACACACACACACACACACCCAACAAGGATCACCTTGCAGCAGCATTCTTGTCAGTACATCAATGCTGTATTATATCAATGCCCCCCCAACCACCCAATCCTCTCTCACCCACACACACACACACACACCCACACACACACACACACACACACACACACACACACACACACACACACACACACACACACACACACACACACACCAGGATTCAGAGGTGGGAGTCACCAGTGACGGAGAGGAGCGCTGGAAAGTCGAACATAACGCCGCCTATCCTCGGCCAACCTCCCCGGTCTCCGTGGCAACGGAGGAGGGCTTCTCCGCGCATCACGCGGGGTCGTCGGTTCAACTCCCGGTCGACTTCACACACACACACACACACACACCCATGTCCTTTTAGCCACTTAAAAAAAACAAGCAACTGCTGGAGGAGAAAAAAAGGGAGATGGGGGGGTTGAAAACTTCAACGTCACTCAAAAAGGGAGAACTCACATTTTATGTTGTATTGATTTTAGTTTGGCCGTCGGCATGCCACCAGAGGTATAAGGCATAAATAGGATTCAACCGAGTGGAGCGGTGGACGTATCCACTAACGGACTCCATGATAGATCCCCTGTCATAAAAAAAAGCTGTAACCCACTATATACAGTACAGTATTTCTATTCTACACAACCTCGGCTACCTTGAATGAGTGCTTGCATTTTAACCCCATCAATCTCTGCCCCTCTCTTCTCCGCCAGTTCTGACATCACCTGACATGACCTGCCGAGAAAGGAATCCCGGCTTCCATCTTAAATATAGCCGACGTGGGCAGTGCAGGGCCAAGATCCTCCAGGAAGAGCAAGAGGAAATGGAAGTGAGTGCTTTCGTATTCAGCGTATGATAATAATAATAATTTAAAAAAAAAGAATAATAATAACAATACTTTGGTATTGCAGACAGCACCGCTGTGGTTTATTTGGTAAAGATTTACATGAAATGTGTTTTTATCATTGAACTCCTTCAGAAGGATCAAACAACCTTGCAGAGTTTGTCAGTTAGCTAGCTTCAGAGCCCCTGAGGGGAGGACAAGAGAAAACTGCTTTCCACACACAGGAAAGCAAGTGGTAACCATCCAAAGGCTGTGCTTTAGCGTAGCTGTAGCTACACACATGCTAGTGTTGACAGTCGTTTCAAAGGTATCCACACAATGCATATCTTAATTAATGTAGTTCCTTGTATGGATAAATTCGAATACAGCCTGTGTTTCTGTTTTTGTGGTGGCGGAGAACAGAAACTTGTAGAATATCAGCTACCTTTTTTCTTCTTCTGTAGACCTGTTCTTCAAGTGTATTAAGAGTGTTTTTTTTATCAATCCTGGAATAAAGCTAATACAATTACAGCATACTTTTAAACAGCCTCCAGCAGCCAAATTAACTATGATATTAACTTCTATCAAAAAGAAAGGAAACTTTATGGAAAAAGACTACAATTTACAACATATTATATGACACTGTCAACAGGCAAGACATATTTCTCCGTGCTTAGCCCTGCTAATTTAAAGACGTCGTAAAACTTACTTTTGTGTTGATTAGGGCATTTTCTCACAAAAGTAACGGTGAGAGGCAGCTGCTGGGTTGACACCAGCCAAACTAACATGGCCGCCCTCCAAGAGCCACCGCAATAAACTGCCGAGTGCTCTTACGGCTTTTATCCTGCAGCAAATCTCCATATTATTGTCCCCTTTGTAAACATGGTTTAATTGTATTACAGTTCTGTGTCAGAGCGAAAGAGAAAGAGAGAGAG
>JAXIVH010000009.1:7863354-8048354 GCA_036785325.1 Urophycis tenuis
ATATGCCTCGTTTGGACCAAATTAAAGTCAAAAATTGTTTAAAGTTATTGAGCTTTGTGTGTAAATCAATGTTTGTGTTTGATGGATAAATATAGTAATTTGCTTAGAATCCCTGAAAGAGCGAATCCTGGTGAAAAAAAAATTCAGTGTTATGCCTATTCACCTAGGGGCCATCTCAGAATCAGAATCAGAATCAGAATCAAGTTTATTGCCAAGTAGGTTTACACCTACAAGGAATTCGACTTGGTGCAATTGGTGCAAGGGAAAAAACAGTATTAAAATAAATATAAGTAAGTAAAAAAAAAAAAAGTAAAAAAGTAGAAAAGTAAAATAACCATAATAAAATAAAATAAATATATATATACAATGTACAATGAATATGAGTATGAATATGAATATGGATATGGAATACAGAGCAGTAGTGCATGCAGAGGAAAATGGAAAAATGGTGGACCCGAATGAGTGCACACTACACACTGTGCGTTAATGTAACGCAGACGATCTGAAGATGCCACGTTAATGTAGCATGTAGGACTGTGTGGGGGGAGGGAGAGAGTCAGTGTCAGTGGGGGCTCCGGGCCTTGTTGACAAGGCTAGTGGCAGACGGGAAAAAACTGTTCTTATGCCGTGAGGTTTTGGTCCTGATGGACCGCAGCCTCCTGCCAGAGGGGAGTGATGCAAAGAGATGGTGACCGGGGTGGGAGGGGTCGGCCATAATCTTACCTGCACGCCTCAGGGTCCTGGAGGTGTACAGGTCCTGGAGCGACGGCAGATTGCAGCCAATCACCTTCTCTGCAGACCGAATGATGCGCTGCAGTCTGCCCTTGTCCTTGGCGGTGGCAGCAGCGAACCAGATGGTGATGGAGGAGGTGAGGATGGACTCAATGATGGAGGAGTAGAAGTGCACCATCATTGTCCTGGGCAGGTTGAATTTCTTCAGCTGCCTAAGGAAGTACATCCTCTGCTGGGCTTTCTTGATGAGGGAGCTGATGTTCAGCTCCCACTTGAGATCCTGGGAGATGACAGTTCCCAGGAAGCGGAAAGACTCCACAGTGTCAATTGTGTAGTCGCAGAGGGTGATGGGGGCAGGTGAGGCTGAGTACTTCCTGAAGTCCACAACCATCTCCACTGTCTTTAGAGCGTTGAGCTCTAGGTTGTTCCGGCTGCACCATGTCACCAGATGGTCTATCTCCCACCTGTAGTCAGACTCATCACCATCAGAAATGAGTCCAATGAGGGTGGTGTCATCCGCAAACTTCAGAAGCTTGACGGACTGGTGACTGGAGGTGCAGCTGTTTGTGTACAGGGAGAAGAGCAGAGGAGAAAGAACACAGCCCTGGGGGGAACCGGTGCTGATGGTCTGTGAGTCGGAGATGCATTTTCCCAGCTTCACATGCTGCTTCCTGTCAGACAGGAAGTCTGTAATCCACCTGCAGGTGGAGTCAGGCACACTAAGCTGGGAGAGCTTCTCCTGAAGCAGAGCCGGGATGATGGTGTTGAAAGCAGAGCTGAAATCCACAAACAGGATCCTGGCGTAGGTTCCTGCGGAGTCCAGGTGCTGGAGGATGTAGTGGAAGGCCAAGTTGACTGCATCGTCTACAGACCTGTTGGCTCTGTAGGCAAACTGCAGGGGGTCCAGGAGGGGGTCGGTGATGCCTTTCAGGTGTGAGAGCACAAGGCGCTCAAAGGACTTCATAACCACAGAGGTCAGGGCGACGGGTCTGAAGTCGTTAAGTCCTGTGGTCCTTGGCTTCTTGGGGACAGGAATGATGGTAGAGGTCTTGAAGCAGGCTGGCACGTGACATGTCTCCAGTGAGGTGTTGAAAATGTCTGTGAACACTGGAGACAGCTGATCAGCACAGTGCTTCAAGGTGGATGGGGAGACAGAATCCGGTCCAGCAGCTTTCCGGGGGTTCTGTCTCCTGAAGAGTTTGTTGACGTCCCTCTCATGGATGGAAAGAGTCGTCACTGAGGTGGGTGGGGGGGTCGAGGGGGGGACCTTTAAGTTTGGCATTGGTGGAGGTGCCCAGGCCCCCACTGAGGTGGGGGAGGTGATAAGCTGGAGCTGTTGGGAGGTGTCATGGGGGATGGTTGCAGGACTGTCCCTTTGTCTTTCAAAGCGGCAGTAGAACTCGTTCAGGTCATTGGCCAGACGATGGTCGTTGATGGAGTGGGGGGCTTTAGGCTTGTAGTTGGTGATTTGCCTAAGCCCTTTCCAGACAGACGCAGAGTCGTTGGCTGAGAAGTGGTGTTGGAGCTTCTCAGAGTACAGTCGTTTAGCCTCTTTCACCGCCTTGCCAAACTTGTACTTCGCCTCTTTATAACTGTCTTTGTCCCCACTCCTGAAGGCAACTTCCTTATCCAACCTTAACCTTCTGAGTTTGGCTGTGAACCAGGGTTTGTCATTGTTGTAACTCACCCTGGTGCGTGTTGGAATGCAGCTGTCCTCACAGAAACTGATGTAGGACGTCACAGCCTCTGTGTACTCATCCAGACTTTTGGTAGCAGTCCTGAACACATCCCAGTCAGTAGAGTCCAAACACGCCTGGAGATCCTCCACGGCCTCACTGGTCCACTTCTTTGATGTCCTCACTACAGGTTTGCAGAGCTTTAATTTCTGCCTGTACGCAGGAATCAGGTGGACCATGACGTGGTCAGAGTGTCCCAGTGCAGCACGGGGGACGGCGTGATAGGCATCCCTGACTGTGGTGTAACAGTGATCCAGAATGTTCTCCTCTCTGGTCGGGCATTTAATAAACTGTCTATATTTAGGGAGTTCGTGAGTGAGGTTTCCTTTGTTAAAATCACCAACGACAATAACTAAGGAGTCCGGGTTGGTACGCTCCACACACAGTATCTGGTCGGCGAGCATGCGCTGTGCGTCCTGCACGTTGGCCGACGGTGGAATGTAAACACCGACCAGAATGAATGAAGCGAACTCACGGGGTGAATAAAAGGGCTTACAGTTTATGAAGTAAGATTCCAGATCAGGAGAACAGTGCTGCTGGATCGCCGTCACGTCGTTGCACCAACCACTGTTGATGTAAAAACAGATTCCTCCACCTTTTGTTTTGCCGGAGAGTTCCGCGTCTCTGTCCGCTCTGTAGAGTTGGAAGCCTGCCAGCTGCAGCGCAGAGTCCGGTATTAAGCCACAAAGCCACGTCTCCGTAAAGCACAAAACAGCGGATGAATAAAAGTCCCTGTTTTTTCCCAACAGCAGTTGTAATTCGTCCAGTTTGTTGGGCAGTGAACGCACGTTAGAGAGAAATATACCCGGTAGAGGTGTGCGTAATCCGCGCTGGCGAAGACGCACAAGCGCACCGGCACGTTTTCCTCTCCTCCGACGTTTTACTGCGTGAGCAAAGGTGAGCGCACCTTTGACCAGAATGTCCAAAATTTCCAATGTTGGGAGAGCGAAAGTAGGAAATAAATCCTCTGGCGTTGTTACCCTGATGTTCATGAGCTCTTCTCTGGTGAAAGAGCTCCGGGTGCCATCGCAAAAGACGGAGTTTAAACACAAAACAAAACAAAACAACGCGCACCAACACACCGAGGCGACCATCCGCGGCGCCATCTTGGTATTCTCTTGATTCTATCCAGCTAGCGTTTCGATCCAAGATGGAACCAAGATGGCCGCTAGGTGACTAAGGCGCCATGGGAGTTTAAACAGTCACCTCACAGGGAGACAATGTATCAGAAGACACTTGACATTGAGGATCACTGACCTCGCTGGAGCTGAACCAAGCGTACCAAATGTTACATTCAGATACTACTAATGTACCTGCTCCTGTTATTGCCTTGAAATAGAGTAGAAACCACACTATATGCAAATTTTAATACTTACAACATTAGATACTTACAGGCTTCTGTACACACTTCTGTACAATCGAGTGTACATCTGTATACTCGATTAGACTTCTATACACACATTGTTTCAAGTTCAAGTTTCAAGTCGTTTATTATCAAATGTGCAGCATCACTTTCAGTCATACTGTACAATACAATGTATTGGACGAGTTCCAACATGGAAGGGAAGAAAAGAAACCAATAAAGTACAATAAAATAAGGGCATCACAGAATGTTGTCTTGCGTTTGTGTTATATATTGTTGTGTTGTGATGTGTTATGTTATACTGTGTTGTGTAGTAGTCATGTGGTTGAGTAGCATTATTATATTGAGTGATAGTTGTGTTATATTGTGTGGTGTATTCTTTGCGTTGTATTGTGTAGAAGATGTATTGTGTTGGGTACATTGTGTAGTATTTGTATTGTATACGTTGTGTAATAATAAAGAGCATATGCATTGTGTAGGAGGAGATACAGTGTAAGTCAGAAGTGCAGACTGAGCCCAGAATTTAATAAGATGAGCCACCAATCAGAGACAAGTGATGTTATTGACGTATTCACACACGTATTCTCACACACACACACACACACATACAGACACACGCGCACACACAAAGCCTTTATGCAGCAATCCTGTGCACACTTTCAATCTCAACCACAATCATTTCCTCGAGTACAATTTCGTATATTTCACGCTTGATTTCATGTTCCTCCCTCTGCGTTTACAGAAATATGTTTGTGTTTGCTCACGCCGTCAACTTTAATAACAGGGTGGAGAGAGACGTGTTCTTCTGTCGATAAGAGAGGGGCGTCGCCCCTTAGGAACCCGCCGTGGTTTCTCATTAACAGTTTGGCTGAGCAATGCGCTGTTATGTGCGCCGCTGCAGTCAGCCCCCACGGCATCACATGCTTTAAGATGACCACAGAACCGCCAGCACACGGCCATCACATCACGTCATCATCCACAGACAATAGAGATTCAATAGAGTGTGCGTTTCAATGCGACCGCCGTGTGACGTGGGGTCGCAGACTGAGGACAGCGGCGGTGGACCGGCCGTTCGAGTCCCAGCCGTCTTCAGTCCACCTGTAGCTGTCGTTTAGCAAGATGGCCCCCCGGCCCTGGCCTTGAATTTAGATCATATCTAAGGCCTCGTGACCGACGAGCTCTACTCGGGGTGAACATGGGGCATTTCGTTTTCTTTTTCCGCTTTCATATTTGTTTCAACCAATCATGTCGCTGGAGGCGGGGATCTGTACCTTTGTAATTGGCGCGTTGGTTTTCTTGGGTAGAATACATCCACAACAAACAAGAAACAAGGCGCAACAAACAGGAAACCAGGTGTAACTCCGCCCCTTGCAGTTTTGGGTTTTCCGGCTAAGGTTTTGTGCCGTTTCCCCCAAGAAGTTCTGCTAAAGCATAGGGTCACAGATCTGCTTCTTAGTGAAACACATCTGGATTCCTTTAAAAGCATCTCCTAAATGACTAAATGGTAGTAAATAGTTTAAATAGCCTCAGTATATATCACTGTATCAGCGAGACGTCCAGTGCTGCTCTTTCCACTCTCTCCTTCTACCAGAGACAAACTTAAAGCCTCTTGCTGCTACTGTTTTTAGTGTTGTTACTGGTACTGTCTGCAAGGTACCGCAGATGAGAAGGATAACGCTCTGTTTAGTTTGTCTAGAAGGGGAAGCGATAGGAGAGGAATTTAAAACCAGAGACTTTCTAATGAGTGGGCAAGTGTCTGTGTGTGTGTGTGTGCTAGACCGTTTTTCATGCAGCTAGAGAGAGAGAGAGAGAGAGAGAGAGAGAGAGAGAGAGAGAGAGAGAGAGAGAGAGAGAGAGAGAGAGAGAGAGAGAGAGAGAGAGAGAGAGAGAGAGAGAGAGAGAGAGAGAGAGAGAGAGAGAGAGAGAGAGAGAGAGAGAGACAGACAGACAGACAGACAGAGAGAGAGAGAGAGAGAGAGAGAGAG
The DNA here is from genome assembly GCA_036785325.1 of Urophycis tenuis. Taxonomy (NCBI): domain Eukaryota; kingdom Metazoa; phylum Chordata; class Actinopteri; order Gadiformes; family Phycidae; genus Urophycis; species Urophycis tenuis. The sequence continues at coordinate 7,869,171 of JAXIVH010000009.1, forward strand.
AGAGAGAGACAGACAGACAGACAGACAGAGAGAGTAATGTAAGGAAATGTCACACTACCTCACAGCCTGACAAACACACACACACACCGCAAGAGCACCAAACTAAAATGTGCTGGTACAAAGCGGGCGTGCGTGTTGATTTAGCATTAAACTCTCTGGTTTGGCCTTCAGTCAATCAAATGAGGCCTGTTTATAGACTCCAAATGTAAATTATTGATGTGTCATTCCAGGGATCAGGGCTGCGGTGGCATATTGTCAGCATCAAATTACCTTTAACACAATTATGCTTTGTGGGGACCTGGCAGGTCCTCACAGGGAGGTGTGTGTGTGTGTGTGTGTGTGTGTGATGACGTCAGAGTTAGTACACCAGGTCCAGACCGAGCGAGGTCACGTCCTTTGACTCTTATGTTACCCTTTGTCTGATCACGATAATCTAATTTGAGGACTGATTGTATAGTCGCTGCATTTGACATTGTTTCACAACTTCATTGATTATTTCACGTCTGCACCACAAGCGTTTATTGAGCTCCTGTCCATCCCCGGGAGGAAAGATCCTTCCTGTGTGTTCTCTCTTCCTTCCTTCTGTTTTCTTTCTTTCATTCTGTCTCCCTTTCTTATATTCCTTTCGCTTTCTTTATTTACCTGCTTCAGAATTGAAGCAGGCTATCCTATGTATTTTTAATCAGACTCTTCCTCTTACAGGGAACAGCACCAGATCCTACGATCTTAATAGAGCTTCAGTGAGCTTCTAACCCCTAACATAATCACACAAAGTGAGCTAAAAACTAACAAATCAACTTAGGGTTGGTGGTTCGATCCCCTTGATCCCCAGCCTCCAAATGTCCTGATGTCGAACCCCACAAATGTACTGATTGTAAGTCGCTTTGGACAAAAGCGTCTGCTAAATGCCCCTTTACCCTTTACCAACATTTCAAACATTTCATTGAATTGTATTTACAACTCGATCCATGAGTTTCTTTTCTGGTTGGCAGAAGACCTTCATCGGTTGAGGGAGAGCTTAAGCATCTTAGAAAGGCATGACTCACCAAGATTCTATCCAGCTCTATTCGAAAAAACAGTTTTCCCCTGCCCTCTGAACTTTTGGTAATGGACATGGGGAAGGGGTGGGAGTCTCAGGTGTCTGTATGACAGTGACACGCAGTGGAAGTGTGTGAAGTGTGACCTTTAGAGAGAGAGAGAGATGGGGGGAGAAAGAGAGACCCATTTTATGTCAATACGTCTCCATATTGACCCACACATGACCCAGCCGTTGAATGGTCAATTAACCAATTTCCCTTAAAAGCGCTTAGTTGATATCACCTTAGTATTAGCTAGCTTACTTCCTCAGCTTAAGTTAATCTTAATTAACACCAGCATTGGAGGTGAATTTAGTTGTTTGGCTGAAAGTATCCAAGTGATTACATGCAATCAAATTCATTATCAATTAAAGGTGGCATGTATTGATGAACCATTACGAGCCATGTCATCCATCCGTCAATTCATCCCTTTGTGTCATCACAATGTGGGTGTGTCTAACCATCTGAAGGGAGATGATTGGTTGGACTATATCCAACTGGTGGGCTAGAGAGTTAATCCACCCATCATACATCTGAATGGACTCCCATTTGTGGTGTCAAAAAGGGATAGATATAAAAAAGTAGGGCTCCTTCATGTAGTTTAATGTCATATAAGTCAAATGTAATTTGCGACTCCTGAATGAATAGAAAATGTCATGACTGAACCAAGTCCAAAGCTGTATTATGTGATTTGCAGACTCTACTCTACTCTACTCTGACTCCTACTCCTTGCTACCTTCAGAGTTCATATTTGAATGGCTAAACTCTTTCACAAGAGCCCCGGGAGGAAAAATCACTTTGATTTAAAACTGAAATTGTAAACAAAACACTTTCCAAAAATGTCAGCCTGGGGCATCTGTGTTAGTTCAAGCATGAGTGTGTGTATCTCTCTCTCTCTCTCTCTCTCTCTCTCTCTCTCTCTCTCTCTCTCTCTCTCTCTCTCTCTCTCTCTCTCTCTCTCGCTCCCTCTCTTACTCACACTCTCTCTATTATGTCCTCCTTTTCTCCCTCCCCACTGTCTCCATATCCCACCCTCCTCACTCTCTCACATCATGTCTCTCACTATCTGTATTTCACTCTCTATTGCCCAGCAACATACACATATACAATACAGAAAGAATTCAAAGAGGCTTAAACTTAGTTCCACTGATTCATCGACTCTGTCAAAACCTTTTATATCTTCTCCCGCTCTTATTGTGTGTCACATGGGTGTGAACTATGGACGGTGGGGCCATGCCTCCCTCCAATATTGGAAACCGTGCCAAAAAAAAAGTAATTACGGGTCCTACAAAAACTGCGGCTCTTTGCCTGCCATTGAAATGCAGCTGTCCGTGTGTGTCCTTGCCTTCCCCGCCATCTGCTGGCGATCATCTGCAATAGCCAATACATTTCCCCCATTCCCAAGCCTCCGCCGTCTCGCCATTGGACAGTGTAGCATAGTAAAAAAAACAACAACAAAAACAACAAAAAAACAACAACTCTGGATCGTAAAGACGTGCCGGCGCTCCCACTTGGCTACTTGTTTTCGAAACGTTGCCAAAACTGTTTCCGCTGAGTTATAGCAAAACAAAAAAATATATGATGAATGAATGAAACTGAATGAAATCCTAAATGACCTCATGCAAGTAAGACATATCCTACTCGAGATATGTGGGTGAAATGTGTCGATGTTATTGACAAGTACAGAGGCTTTATGTATAATATGTCATGTAATAGTCATCCTTTGGAGAGCTGAAGCGCAGCAGTGGTCAGAGGCCTCCTCTTCCATCTCCATCACCATGAGAGCATCGCCTTCTACCCCTGGACCGCTTGACCAGCCTGGCACAGGAGGCTACAGGGAAAACACTGTGCATATAAACAGTACCTCCTTTATTTTTAATTGAGATGGTTTCTTTTGTGTTTTTCAAATTAAGATAATAAAATTAATGGCTGTTTTTAGTGTTTTTTAATAATAATTAATTACTATAATTCTCATATCTGACACTTGGCACATCTTGGCAGCAGAGGTTTTGCTGATTTGGGGGATGTAGGACATTTGACGATGGTGACAAATGTAAACGTATAAGATTTTACGTGGTCGGCTCAAGAGAGTTATGCATATGGCACATCCTCTTTCTAACATTTTAGGAGGCCTTCAAACTAAATCATCTGATTTTGTAGTATTTAAGATTGTACACATTTGAACTGAAACAATCAAAATTCTATCAATGCAAATATGCCAATTGGATATGATGTGTATCCGTTTTCCTCGAAGCCCCTCAGTCGATGTGATGGCTTTAGGGAGTGAAAATCTGACCACAAATAAATAGATTTAACTTGTGACCATATCCTATTGTTTGTGTTAAGTATGCAGTTGTATGATGCCTGTCCTGATGTTCTGGTGTTTCAATAGAAAAAAAAAACATACATACTGTAGTGTTATGTAAAAGATTATCCGTCACTCGGTGGTTATCTTTGGTCTACTTTATTAACTCGGTGATTACACAACACAGGTATGATCGAACCAAGATTCTCTACATAGGTAGATTCCAATCTTCGGGTGAAAACCCGTAACGGCTGTGGGGTCTCATGAGGGAGACCAGAAGCTGTTCTGTTTGAATGGAATCCTATCGGAGAAGTGGCTATGTACCCTGAACAAACTCTTATTTTGAGAAAACAGTAGGTGTTATAGCAATTAGACTACCTCTGTGTTGATCTTTAACATCTTATCCACAGCCTAGCAAAGTATGACGACTCCTCCGAAGATCTCAAACGAAATAATGGTTGTTTTGTGAGACAAGTGACAGTTGGAGGTGTTACGACAGACGGAACCCATTTACGTTTTAATGCGCCAACTTCCTGGAATGATCTTCCTACTCTCATCACAAACCACCCCGCCTCAATTTGTAATTGTTTTAACAGATTTTTGCTGGTAATCGTGTCCGTCTTTTGGTGTTTATTTATTGTTTAAGTTTGTTTACTGTGTTTTATCAGGCTAACTTCTTCTGTCTGCAGTATTACAAAAGTAACTGTCGTAACATCATGAGACAGTTGGGTGACGTCGGAGAACAGATAAGATCAGAGTGACACACGTGACCCAGGCTAACGCTAGTTAACCGTTACGTTTTCGTCAATGGGAAAACGGCTAAGATTGCTATCTCCCTATGTAGAGAATCTCTGATCGAACTGCTATATCGTGGACTGGTGTTACTACCTTAAAGGTCCGGCTTCGGACAACCGCACTTGGTTCCTACGCTCTGTGTAACACCATTACAACACATCACCCTTTCTTTGAGTCTTTTAAGACATATGCACAGAATATATATTATTGTAACAACATATTGCAACAACATGTCAGCCTTACAAATCTGACAAAGTCAGCCCACCGACATGCACAAGGTTCTGCGGCACACCTGCAAGCGACGGTCAGTTTGAAAACCTTTGGGGTGATGAAATGAGCCTCGGTGTCCGTGTCAGCAGCGTCATGGGGTGACACTCTGGGTGACTTCATTTTATATTTCCAGATTTTGGCTTTAGAATATGTTTATGTATGTTTATTTAATTTTGAGATGTTTCTTGTTGCGGAGAATGTTATCGATGTTATGGTCTATTTGTTTACATCCTCATCATCGTTAATTAAAGTCGGATTGCATTTGTTTAACCCTTTCAATTCATCGTACTGTTACTTTTTTCCGTGAAGATTTATTTTCTCAGCGGTGATGACTGAGGTGAAGGCCCAGCTGTAGTGCTCACGGTTCGCCACTGGGTGATACACATGTGTGGTGAAGTGTCGAGACCCTCTCGTTTTTGTATTTGTTTAGTGGGGTTGTCGTTTAAGCAGTTTATAGCTGCTAACTAGCGCCGCTTCAAGAACGGTCAGTCTCAACGGACGGTGGCTAGTTTTGACTGGGGTCGAATCTTTTCCCCCACGGGACTCCTTTTCGTTCACCGCTGCGGGGCCCACCGGAGAAAATCATCCTCCCGTTGTCAACTGCTGCTGGCCGCTACCGACGCCTTCTCCTGCTGAGAGCCGTTGGAGTCGCCATCCAGTGCTGCCACCGGACGCTGCGCACTGAAGTGGACGTGTTCAGTGCTGTGGCTAATGCTTGCTACTCGTCGTGAGTAAAGAACACTTACACTGACAACACACAACATACTCGCCTCGACTGGCAGTACGGTGGACTTTGCAGCGGTTGCTGTTTCGCCTTTCAGCTCAGTGAGCTGATTTGCAGTGCACCAACGGGCCCCAACGGAAAGCGCTTTTATTGAATGGGTTTATTGTTTATTTGATACCTTTATATGCTGTTATATTGTCATTCTGAGTGATTAGTGTTAATCAATTTGTGTGTGTGTGTATTTTGTTTAATTAATTAATATTACTGTGTGTATTTTGTTTAATTAATTAATATTACTGTGTTATTAGTTTTATAAATAAATTCATTATCATTCTATAAATATATATATATTGGGTGTATTGGCTGCTCATTTGGATTCATATTTGATATTATATATTTTAGATTTGATATTATACAGATATGTTATAGTGTTATCACTTTTACGTTTTCTGGGAAGATACACACACTAGCTGTAAAGGTAAGTGTAGTATTTTCACAGTGGAGGCACCGCGCTGTTAGAGTTATAATACGTATATGTTTTTTTTGTTAGCACAACACTAGCCGAATGATCAACAGGGATTTCAGCCAGCTCGCCATTCTACCGCTGTAAACCTAAGGATCCTGTTGCGCCGTTATTTATTGTGTTTTAGTGGAACTCTTTAGTAGCCTGTACTGTGCTGGGTGAATAACACGTGTCAAAAAGGGGTTACACTTGTATTACATGTATTGATATAAAGAACAGTAACAGAATACACAAACACGATTCCTAATGATAAAGTGTTCAGGTGGATCTCTCACTGTGGTCCCCTACTGGCCGCAGGCGACGATGCAAGTAGGTGTTAGAGCACAGCTGTCAATAGATGTGCTTTCTCGCATATTTGTGGAGAAAGTCTTTACCAGGATAAGTGTGTTTAAGTCGCCGGGCTTTGGTTGGAAGGTCAAAACCCATATTTTAGTCATGATTTTCCTTTTCTCCACTCAAGCCTGAAGAAAACTCAGATAGGATGAATTTGGTCTCCCGTGTGGTTTTCCAGTGGCCCACTGTGGTGGGTGTGGGAAGTGAAACGATCAGGAGGTTGTACCAGGTTTTGTGTGTGTGTGTGTGTGTGTCCGTCTGTGTGTGTGTGTGTGTGTGTGTGTGTGTGTGTGTGTGTGTGTGTGTGTGTGTGTGTGTATGTGTGTGTGTGTGTGTGAGTGTGTGTGTGTGTCTGCTCTGCGCGTACCTGAGAGAGTGAGACATTAAAGTGATGGTTCGGAGTAAAATTCACCCTGAGGTAATTTCCACCAATAATCCAGCCAAATACCCCCTAAGATGCATTTTTAGCGACGGTCAATATTGGTCAAGTTTAGGGGTATAAGCCGAATGGCTTAGTACTGGAGTGAATGGTACAGTGTGTATATCTCGTAAATTACCCCACTAATAATGCATGGATTGTTACCCAACTTCTGTAGTAGTTGATATAGGGTCTGTACTCACAAAACGAGACATTTGAAAGTTTGTAATTACCCCAGGAGTTTATTTAAAAGATCACTTTCCTGATAGCTTCTCTGCTGTAAAGGCTACCGCTGCGTCGACGTCACTTCCGTCTTTCCGGAAAAGTTTGTAAAAGTCCTCTTCAACTATTTACAAATAAATGGGAATATAAAATCTAAACTATGGATTTGGGGACTGTCGTACACAACAAACAATGTACATAATATCAAGTATTCAATTATTTCAGTTGTCAATACATTTCGATGGAGTGTTGAATTCATTAACTTTTTCCTTACACTTGTGAGTTTTGAAGAGGACTTTTACGAACTTTTCCGGAAAGACAGAAGTGACGTCGACGCAGCGGTAGCCTTAGCAACAGAGAGTTGAAGCCATCAGGAAAGTGCTCTTTTAAATAAAGTCCTGGTGTACTTACAAACTTTAAAATGCCTCGTTTTGTGAGTACAGACCATATACAGTATGTACTACTACAGAAGTTGGGTAACAATCCATTAGGGATGCACCCAAATACGAATACGTTATTCGGAAAGCACAGATAATGCGATGAAACATATCTGTATTCTACCCGAATATTCACGTTATTATTCGGGAAAAAAAATCTTAAAATCCGTTCATATCATTGTGGATGGCAGGTTGGCAACAAGATAAAAATGTCTATTCTGTTTGCAGCATTGGACTTTGATTTCACTAAATAGTCGTTTAATTTGTTACAAATGATTGAAAAGAGATCACTTATGTCGTCGTCCCACTGAGTCAGCGCACAACAGCGAGCTGAGCTGAGCTGACCGCGGTGGACATGAAACAGCTTGAAATTAGACATTCGCCTGACATTCACCAAATAGCTTATCTCTCTATCTCATTAAAAGTCAAATAAACTACTTACACAGTATGTGTTCCTGTTTTGTATTCCGTTGTGAAAATATAAATAGTGTGCGATGACAGTCGAACGTTTTACCGTGTATTTCAGTCAATATTAATTCCTTTAAGTGATATATGCTGCATGTATCAGTCAGGTTTAATGGAATTTTGACCAAGTATTTCATGGTTATTTAAACAAACAGCAACACATTCAAGTTTAGATTTATCATTCAGTATCCGCTGTGTGAGAGAGGGCACGAGCGCAGCCCTTTGCATTACGTACGTTAGGCAGCAGGTGGCTTGTGCATGTCCTAGTGGTAAAGTACATTTCATAATTAATTATATAACAATATTAAATCAATGTGATGCTTGGAAGGGACTACTATTCCATTGCAAATGAATATTAGGTTAGAAAATACAAATTCGGCACAATAAAGGAGACTTCCGGTATAAACCACGCCCACTTCCGGTTTTCTATCCAAATACAGATAGATACAGATAATTTTTTGGTTGAACAGATACAGAAACAGATACAGATAGTGAGGTTGCTGTGCACCTCTACAGTCCATGCATTATAAGTGGGGTAATTTACGAGATGTACACACTGTACCATTCACTCCAGTACTAAAGCATTCGGCTGATACCCCTAAACTTGATAAATATTGACCATCGCTAAAAATGCACCTGAGGGGGTATTTAGCTGGATTATTGGTGGAAATTACCTCAGGGTGAATTTTACTCCGAATCATCACTTTAAAAGAAAGACTCATGGTGGTCTTACATTCCCTTCATATTAACTATAGTAGTATCTATCTGCAATTTGATCACTTTTTGTATGGATACACAGTATGTATAGTAACAAAGGGAAAGCTTTCATAAAAAATAAAAAAAATGCACATTGGGGCGCAATTTGTGAGGTAACAAATATGTAAATTGCCTGACAGGCTTACTTTAGTGGAAGGCGGGCAGGAGGGGCTGGCCATGTTGCTCAGATCTTGGATTTTGAAAGAGTGAAAGAATATGCGATAAAGGGTGTAGAGATGGTCATAAGCCATACAAACTACAATAAAATAAACAGCAATAAAAGGAAAATTATGTTTAGAAATTGACCGAAACATAATTGCCTTCAACATTATCTCAATCATCCTGTTGTCTTTCACTGAGGAACTAGGACAACCTCCATTTCAGAAGAACATCGTAATAAAAGTGTTATTGGTAGTAATGGTGTTTTGGTAAATGTTTAGTAATTCATCCTGAATTTATTATTGGTGTGTTTGAAACTGCCACAGCGTTTCTCGTGGGAGACATAGCGAAACAACGTTTTGAGCTATATTTATGTTTATTTAGGATTTTACTTTACTACATCTTTATTTAGTGCTCACATGATAGTAGACTATCGCTAACAAATGAAATCATATGATGCATGCTGATATTCAAGCGGTATATGTTGTTTGGGATTGGGTTTGGGTTTTTGTTGTTAGCTCTTCACAATTAAAGCCCAGCAGATAATCACTTGTCCATTACCAGGAAAACAATGTTATGAGTACACAATCGGATTGAATTGTTAATACAGGGATGAGATACATTTGCAAAGTAAAGTAAAATGAGTGGCACAGTGGTACAATGTCATAGAGCTTAGTGAAAGGAGGACATGGAAATGTTTCTGTCTCTACTGGTGTTGTCCAGTTTACACACAACTTTAAAATGAATTACACAATATTATTCCCAAGGAGTTGCATGTTTTACATCATCAAACACAAAATAAAAATAGGACACAAGATAGGAACTTTGTCTATGTGATTGACTATTGGGGTAAAGAGAGTTTTGGAAATAATTTAGCTTTTTTGATTTAAAAAAACACACAAAAAACGAAGTTGAGTAAAAGTAAAAAAAGGTCTCTCAACTTATAATGTATAAAAATGCTCATCTCAATCAGCAATAACAATGATCTGAAGGTTTCCGTTTCAAAATCCCACTTATTTATACTTTAAATCAATTCAAATGTCACAAGGTTTTCGGTCATGTTAACACATTTCATACACTGTCTGCCATGATTCATGTTGGTTTGCAGGATATTGCAATTTAAAATATACAATCAATCAATATAGTGACTGTGTGTGTAGAAGGCCTTGTAGCCTTTATCAACTACACCAGTGAACGTCAACTGGCAGCCCGCGGGCCACATCCGGCCCGCCAGAGCTGTCCATCCGATATTTCAGAAGTCAGGAATAGCATAGTGAAGAGGAAAAAGTATCGCTAAAATATCGCTTTCGCCCCCTAGTGGCTTGTTGCCGTACATGTAATGTGAGTCTGTTAACACTGACAAAAGACACACACACACACACACACACACACACACACACACACACACACACACACACATACATACATACATACATACATATTATATTTTGTTAATTTATTTTATTTTACAAAAGCATCCGGCCCTCACAATGTCTGCCGAGAACAATTCTGGCCCTCGGACAAATGTAGTTGATGACCCCTGAACTACACTGTGTAGATGCTAATATGTGTATCACATAATTGATCAATTGATCATGTACAATTATAAGATCCAAGAAAGAAAGACAAATTCAGTGATCAGCCTCAAAGAAACAGCTGGAATGAACATCTGTGTGTGTGTGTGCAGGCGCGCAGGAAGACATTTTCGGCAGGGGATGCGGATGTCAGCTCATCTGCTGAAGAACAGATGAGCTGACAGTGCGCATAAACTATATCGCAACAAGCAAACTCCAAAGAAAACAAATAAGCTATCTAAATATCTGTGTAAATGCGTGCATACAAACTAAAATGTTATTTGCCTAGTGCAATCAATTTAAATTGTATATTATTAGCAATATATCCATTATCGAATTGTCTGTTAAAACAAAAAGCTCGATGCGCTAGGATCAGTGTTAGATGACAATGTGTATTTTAAAGCTTTGCCAACAGGGGGTGCTGCAGCACCCCCAGTTCCCGCGCCACTGTGTGTGTGTGTGTTTGTGTCTATGTATGTGTGGCTACAGCTGACATAGGGACACTGAGGAAGCAAAGGTCTCAAAACCAAACCCAAACCCAGGGTACAGGTCCTGGGTGAATGTGGACTGGAAGGTGTGGATGTGTGTCAGTGTGTCTGAGGACCGTTCTGCACCTGGGGACACTCTAAAGAAGGAGAGAGTGCCTGCAGGGTGATCCAGAAATACTCCTACTCTGTTCGAGCCAGCAGGCCGGAGACAAATGTCTTTTTTACTACGGTTGTACCAGGCAGTGTAAGAACCACTTTCACAATGAAGACGCCAGGACTTGTCGTTCCTTCCAAACCTGCTGGCGTCACCATCTCCCCTCCTTGGGATTCCTATGTATGTTGCTGCAATATTGACGGATCCTTTCCACTCTACCTCCCAGTAACAGCGGTCGGTCAGCGTCTCACTGCACAGCACCTGTCTCCAGTGGCTAAATCTCTCTGAGTGATCGAGATATGACTGCTGACCCCCGACCTGCGTCCTCTTTTTGTTCTCAGACAGGAAGAGCTTCTGGTGGGCTGTGTTTGGGTCCAGTGTGAGTTCACAGGCATCTGACAGGAAGCAAGACACCATTAGGGTACTGCGATTACTGCAGTTAAGACAATAGAATGAATAATAGAATGAATAATAATAATTTGGCTGCATGTTTAGTGGACTGATTGAGGATTCATCAACAGCATTTCTATCAACAGTTTGATGAGGATGCATGATCATCTCCATTCTCTTTAGGATTTGAATTAATAGAAGTTCATCTACTTCTGTATGGATGGACTTTCATTCTCAAAAGTCAGTGTTTGATGTGTGGATTACAAATAAACAGGCACTTACACTTATTTACACCTGATTTCAGCCTGGACATTCCACAGTGTGCCACACTGGGGGGTAAAAAAAAAGTAAGAGCAGCATGTTGTCTTTAAAATGAAAGCATTCACATACTTAATTTTCCATATTGGGTTTAATGTTTTTGATAAGAAAACAATATCCAATCAATATCGTAATCCTTTATAGGAGACATTGTCATGCGTAGTGAGCTGTCATTTCCATACCTCAGTTTCCAACGTTGATCCTTCAGTCCAGCAGAGAGCAGTGCAACTCCTGATTTTCCTAGGTGATTGTAGCTCAGGTCCAGCTCTTTCAGATGGAGGGGGTTGGAGCTCAAAGCTGAGGCCAGAGAAGCACAGCCTTCCTCTGTGATCTGACAGCCAGACAACCTACACACATGTGTAGATATACAGTGAATACACACTAATATACAACAATACATAAAATAACAAAAGTTCAGCTGTTGAACAGAGAGTAAAACTGACCTGAGAGTTTCCAGTCTACACTTTGGATCTCCCAGTCCAGCAGAGAGCAGCTTCACGCCTGAATCGTGCAGATCATTGGTACTCAGGTCCAGCTCTCTGAGACTGGACGTGTTGGAGCTGAGAACTGATGCCAGAGCTTCACAGCATCTCTCTGACAAATTGCATACTCTAAGCCTTTCAACATAAGCAAGGACATTCCAAAACCATGTTAATGATGCTAATTAAATATAAGATATAATATAATTCAGTGTAAAATATTCATTGCATTCAATGTGAATGCTTTAATTCAAAATTATACAGTACACAGTGCAAGCATTATTTTTATCTATGTTGTTTTTTGTTTTTTTACTTGAAAGGCCAGTGTGTAAATTTGAGGCGGCCATGAGAAGTGAAGTTTCAGATTGCAACCAACGCCAATCCCCCCATCACCCCTCCTTTTCCAGCAACTACGGTGGCCGGTACTGGCATGTATTATGCAACTTGCCATTAAATACTTCCAAATTAATGTAATCCTCTACAACAGCATTGAGTAACCAAGTGTCAAGCGATGAGGATAGACTTATGAATTGTACTTAGTTGTAGTATGTAGTCTAAATGCAAAACTATAGGTCATAGCCTACAAGTTAAAATCTTTTTTATTGAATTGCAGGTGGTTGCAGGTTTTGCAAAAAAGGCCAATCACACTGGGGTATCTTCAGTCACTATAGACACTGTATATGTTGCAGGACGTGGCAGAGGTAAAACCCTTTTACTTAATGCGTCCACAGTGGTAAACGACATTCATAGACTCATAATTATTGCGTTGTGTTTGTATGTATTGATCAGTCATCTCGGTAGCAGTCAGCACTACATGCCAATATTTACTTACACTGGTGTGTGTGAATATCAGTTGCTTTTGATAACATGATTGTGTGCAGTACCATCGCTACAGTTTTGTTTTGAATACCAACTTTCTCCTAAAGAGTGAGAGCCTACTTTTAGTTATCATACAGGGAAACTACCTCAAAAACTAATGTTTCCAAACACATGGAAAGAATCCACACCCCCTTATCAGAGTCACCCTCATCCGCTAACTGCCGCTTGCTGCAGTTTTACCATCTGCGCAGTGGTTGATGTTTCCGTTTGAGAGCAGGTAAAGATTATCGTAAAGACAGGTAAAGACACTTCTGAATAATAACCCCACAATGTGTGTGGATGTGTCACTCTGCCTGGCCACCTGTTGACTTTGATATCAGCATCCGAGAGGGTTAGCTTCCTGGATACCAAGTACAACTCTGCAGAGTGTGTCCTGCATTCCATATACAACATTGCTCATTATAATGCTCTAACACAATGACGGTACGAAAAAAGAATCCCAAATGGGTCGTATTCATGGGGATAACACAGCCACACTACTTCCTCCTCCACTTCTAGACCAAAACAGGTTTTTTCAAACACATTCTCTCCAGTCGTCTGTCCAAGATAAAATTTAGAATGATCAAACTCGTATCATACTCAAGCTTTATTTTTACTTTGTACATGGGGAAATATAAAATAATCCAAATTGCTTTTAAATACAGCAGTTGAATTCCAAATAAAAGTTATCACAATGATTGATGTATTTATTTATGTATTTATTAAGATGTATTTATTTGTCATGAGTAACACTGACCTGAGCGTTTTCAGTGTACAGTCTTGACTCTTCAGTCCAGAAGAGAGCTGCTCCACTCCTGTATCCTGCAGATCATTGATACTCAGGTCCAGCACACTCAGACTAGAAGACTTGGAGCTGAGAATTGGGGCCAGGGCTTTGCAGCATCTTTCTGACAGATTACAGCCAATCAGGCTAAAAAAAAAAATGCAATTCCATGTTACAATAATATGTTGAAGAAAGCAATAATCTCTGAAGAATTAATGTGTATTATAACATTTGTGTTGGTTATGTGAAGGGAGATGTTTCTAAAATACAATTCTCAAGTAACTCACACATTACAAAATAGCAATAGATTGAAATATGAATATTACAAAAATGTCCTCAGAAATCTGATTTATTTGAACATAATTTGGCATTTTATCATTGCTGATACATATTCCTACGTTCAAGATTGATGCAGTTTATACATGTATATTTTGATGCATGTTATATGTCTGTGCACATACAAAGATGTTTTAGAGGCTTTGACCACCGGCAGCAGCCTCAGAAGACCCTCCTCTGAAGCAGGGTATTTATTCAGGTCAAACACATCCAGCTCCTCTTCTGATGACAGTAAGATGAAGACCAGAGCTGACCACTGAGCAGGGGAGAGAGATTCCTTGTAGATTTTTCCTGATGTCAGGTACTGTTGGATCTCCTCCACTAGGGAACGGTCATTGAGCTCATTCAGACAGTGGAACAAATTGATGCTTGTCTCTGGAGAGAGTTCTTCATTTAGCTTCCTCTTTATATAATTAACTGTTTCCTGATTGCTCTGTGTGCTTACTCTGCTTCCCAGCAGGCCCTGTAGGAGAATATGATTGGTCTTTAGAGAAAAACCCAGGAGGAATCGGAGGAACAAGTCCAGGTTACCGTTCACACTCTGTAAGGCCTTGTCCACAGCACTCTGGTAGAAGAGTTTGACGGCAGCTGGATTTGGCAATTTTACTGATGGTGTATTTTCTGAGAGTAGATTGCAACCACTGTTGAAAAAGGACAGGAAGACATAAAGGGCAGCGAGAAACTCCTGGATGCTCAGATGGACAAAACAGAACACATTTTCCTGGTATAGCCAACACTCCTCTTTAAATATCTGGCCAAACACTCCTGTGTACTCTGGGGATGCTCCGATATTGATGCCACACTCTGTCAGGTCTTTCTCATAGAAAATCGTGTTGTTTTTCTCCAGCTGGTTAAAAGCCAATTTTCCCAGGGTCATAATGATCTTGTTGCTCTTCCTTTTCCAGCATGAATCTTTTTCAGCTTTCCCACAATACTTCATGTTCCCCAGTATGCACTGAACCATCAGGAAGTGGATGTACATCTGAGTCAGGGTCTTTGGCACATCCTCTTCTCTCTTGGTTGTCAATACCTTCTCCATAACTGTAGCGGTGATCCAACAGAAAACTGGAATGTGACACATGATGTGGATGCTTCTTGATTTCTTGACATGAGAGATGATTGCGCTGGCCAGCGTATCATCTTCAAACCTTTTACTGAAGTACTCGTCCTTTTGGAGGTCGGTGAACCCTCTCACCTCTGTGAACATGTGTACACACCCAGCAGGGATCTGATTGGCTGCCGCAGGGCGTGTGGTTATCCAGATGCGAGCAGAGGGAAGCAGGTTGCCCCTGATGAGATTCGTCAGCAGCACGTCCACTGAGGTCGACTCTGTGACATCGGTCCACTTCCGGGTGTTCTGGAAGTCCAGAGGAAGTTGACACTCATCTAGACCATCAAAGATGAAGACAACTTGGAACTGGTCGTAGTTGCAAATTTCAGCTTCTTTTGTTTGAATAAAGAAGTGATGAAGAAGTTTCACCAAGCTAAACTGTTTCCCTTTCAGTAAATTCAGCTCTCTGAAAGTGAAGGGAAATGTGAAGTGTATGTCATTGTTGGCTATGCCTTCAGCCCAGTCCAGAATGACCTTGTGAGTTAGGAAGGTTTTACCAATACCGGCCACTCCAGTTGTCATTATCGTTCTGTTCCATTGATCTGGTCTAGGTAATTGTTTAAAGATGTCTTCACATTTGATTAATGTTTCCTCCTTGGCTGATTTCCTGGGAGTTGATTCAATCTGTCTGACCTCATGTTGATTGTTGACCTCTCCACTACTGACTCTCTCTGTGATGTAGAGCTCTGTGTAGATGTCGTTCAGAATTGTTGGCTGTCCTGCCTTAGGGATTCCCTCAAACACACGCCTGAAATTCTTCGCCAAATGACTCTTGATTTTATCTTGGCACATGAGAGCTAAACGGTCTAAATGAATAAACAACAGAAGACTTCAGTCAGAGAGTGCACAGGGAATATGAGAATATTTCCAATTCAGTATCATGTATTTAGTGTGATCAGGATGTTTGACTTGTGCAATATACTATTATCTGAAAGAGTGTTAATAATGTTCTCCAAATAAGATTCTCTTACTGCACTGCAGAGAGTGGGCCAGCTCCTCCTGCTTCAAATGCTTTAGGCAGAGCAGGATGATGTCTACAACTCCCTCCATGGCGCACCTCCTCTGCTCCTCTAAATCACCATCCACCACCAACTCCTCTTCCTTCCTTTGACTCCTTTGACTCTCTGAGTCTTGTGGGTTATGTGGGCAGATAACCCTCCAGATCTTCTTCAGCTCCTTGTCTAGAAAAGCATGTGCCTTCTCCTCAGCCATCTGGAACAGAAAGAACAGAAATGAGAACTGAAATGAGATGAGAACTTTACTCTGAACTAACTGCGGACATCAGAGTTATCTTTTCCTACATTCACGTTCCGCTGGTCTAAGGGAGAGGCCAATATGTTGTTGTACATTTACACACCATAATCATGGAGGTTGGTTCTGTTTGATGCTGCTGTTCAGACTGGCCACTGGCAACCTTTGACCTCTCTTGGTATTTGTTTCTGTGGAGAAAATACACAGACACACTCCCGCTTTCAGACTGCTACCAAGGGATGTGATTCTGGCAGAGAGACAACCCAGCTCTGATTCTCCTGCTCTGCTTACTGAATGTGATTGAGTGAAGACACTGAATCTTGAGTATTGAAGGTCTATAACTACTCGTACTACGATCTCTCTTGACTTGCTAGGTCCAATCAGTTGAATCTGAACAACCCACTCTTCTGTGTTCATTGTCTTTGAATGTGTACCTCTTCTCCTTGGATGGGTGTTCATCTTTAAGGTTAGGAGGATTGCCCATAGAGCGGTCACTCTTCATGGAGATACCACAAGGTACAGGGATGTCTGGTCTTCTTGAAAGCAATAACAGAACACCTGCAAGTAACGTTTCATGGATGCTCTCGGCTGTTGGATTCATACAATCACTAAATAAAAAACCTTACCGTAGGTTTTCAGAGTGGTCACTCTTCATGGCGACACAGCTGGGTACAGGGGAGACTGCCCTCTCCTGCTGCTCTGGGCTTCAACACAACACACACACAGCTTTTACTCAGACGTATGATATGGTACATCACAGTTGTACCGCTCTGAAATGGACAACAGTCACAGACAGTCAGAGATCCTCTTCTTACCGCTTAGGTTTGCTCTGGCAGCCATATTCCTCAGACAGAGTGGTTTGCGAGGCAGGAGACCGCTCCTGGATACCTTTACATGCACAGAACAACATATTGTTTCTATGATCTCCCAATGTTTGTTAAGATTCTGGTTGCCTCATGAAGGAACTCTAGAAAAGGAGGCAGTAGATAGTCAGCATTGTGAGTGTGCAGTTGTTGCAAGCCTGCTATATATCAGAGTGACCACTAGATGTCAGTTCAGCCCTATGTGGCTGAACCAGATAACATAATTAAGAACATGGAGAGATGTTGCCAAAGTTCAACCTCAATCCCCCATTGTTCAATTCAGTTATACACTGTAGGCTAAACTTTATTTTCACTTAGATCACCACGTTTTGTCTCCTGTTAGTTCTCAGAAATTAGCATATGGATCCACATGGTTAGGAGATGGATTAAAGACCCAGTGTAGCCTAGGTCCTCAGAGTGTAGTGAAATTAATGCATAGCCCAAACACTTTGTAATGGACTCATGTGGTCTTTTTACCGTTACATTCTGGCTGCAAGAAGAATTCTTTGACTATTGTAAAAAAGCTGTCCAAAATGCCATATTTTACACCATAGTAGAGTTGAGGAAAACTGGCATAAAAGAGGGTGTTTTGAAAAACTAAAATGGTACATTTTACAACATAATAAAATACAATAGCGTACAATGCAGTTCCGAATTTGACGTTGATTTTCATCTTTACACTTTAGAAGTGTAAAGATTTATAAACACAGTAAAAAAATAGTACATAAACAGGCTGAATTACAGACAGACAGACGTACTTTAATGATCCCTGAGGGAAATTGCATTCATTACAATACAATACTCCAGTGCAAAAAGAAAGAAGAGACAGACACTCTACGTAAAGTAAAGTGTTAGAATATATAAATATATAATATAAACCTATGTAAAATATAAAATATAAACCTATGTAAAATAAAACCTATGTAAAATATAAACCTATGTAAGCAATATACAAAAAATATACATACATAAAGAAATGTACATAAATGTACATACAACCAGGCATACACTGAGAGGTGATAGCATACGCAAGGATGTAGCATGTCAGATTCTATGTTGTAAAAAAGACCAGTTGTGCAAAGAGATGACCAGTTATGCAGTGAAATTAAAAGAAATGACCTGTGTTAATTTAAATATTTCTTAATAAGAGTCCAAATACTCAGTATTGAGGTAAATAACAAATAAATATGTTTAATGTTAGGACAAACTGAGGAGAGGAAATGCACCAATTCTGCCTAAACACTTTATGAAAACTCAACCAGACCATCCTCGTGTCTGCATTTGAATCCTCTCCTGGTACATGGTACTGAGCCTCTAGTAAAGATGGCCCAGTGAGATGACAGAATAACTGCCTACCCTCACCACTGACCCCACCACCCTCAGACTTACCCCTCAGAGGTGGGCTTGTCTCCTGGTCAGCTGCTTTGAAGGACTTGGCAAGGTGTTGGGCTTCATTCACTGTGCTGGGATTATGTTTCTGGATCCAAACACCCACATCGCCATTGACCATGTTGAGGAACTGCTCCAACATTACAATCTCTCCTATCTCTTCCTTGGTGTGGGTCTCTGGACTCACCCACCTTTGGTACAGTTCATTCATCCTTGAGTACAGTTCTTCAGGGGTCTCCTCTGGTAAAAGTGTCATAGACCTGAACCTATGTCTGGAGGTCTCCATGGTTGCAGCGTTCAGTTGTTCATAGCTCAACGTGTCCTGAATGTTCATCCTGTTCATCACTTAAATTCTGAAGAAATGTTCAATGTCCTCCCCTTCCAAAAACCTTGCCTCCATCGGCTGATTGCTGGCCCTGGTTCCTCCATGGTGTTCCTGGGTCTATGGCTGCTGAAGTGTAGCCATAAGAGTACATGGCCACCAGCAACAGGTGGAACTGAGGGATTGCCCCTGCTGAAAATACAGATACTGATTGAAAGACTGGTTAAAAAAAATTTGAGAATTATTTGACGACGGAAAAGGCGATGCTTTTTTTGCCAAGATTAGGAGCGAAGACTACATTTTTAGTTTTAGTGGATGTTGCAATAAATACAATTCAATTAGTATATATTATGCATTTAGCTCCTGTGGTCCACTCCTCTCTTTGGAAGACAGCAAATATTCAATGAGGACAAATCCTTTGACTTGAGCTTATCAACAAGCCAATGTGATCAAAGGTCTGCATATATAATACATTGTTAAGAGTTTTACAGCAGTGCAATAGTTTAAGACCTACTGCTGATGATGCAACATGAAATTAATCTGAAGTTATTCAATAACTGATGCACACATAATGAAAGTAGTCAAAAGACAGTGACTACATGTCTGTTGTTGAGTTTTATACCCCTAAAACCCCAAACATCAACAAGGTACTTAAAGCACTACTGGGTTTTTACTAGTACATGTTGAACATTGGTTATTGAACATGGAGGAGGATGATTTTAGGGCCCTTTCTTTAGACACTGCTGATGCATTAGAGGGGATGTTTGGTAATTTATAGCTCTCCTTAACTAATAAACTGAAAGTGGTAAAATTCGTCCCTCCCTCACAGTGGTCCCAAACATCCAGGAGAGTGGTGTGTGTGTGTGTGTGTGTGAGAGAGAGAGAGAGAGAGAGAGAGAGGGGGGGGGGGGGGGGATGGAGGGAGAGAGAGAGAGAGAGAGAGAGAGAGAGAGAAAGAGAAGAGAGAGAGAGAGAATATAGTTTTGTGTGTGTTAGAGGGAGGGTTTAGTTTCAGTTTCATATTTGGGATTAGTTTTATATACATTTTAAAATGTATACAAAACTAATCTCTATGTATATATATAAATAGAATAGAATAGAAAAATACTTTATTAATCCCAAGCTGGGAAATTGCAAAAAAAAATATATATTTTAATATGAAAAACCTAGAATACATAGTGTAAATAGGATGGCGAAAGGGGGCGCTGAAAGTGGTTGTGCTCGTATTGCATGCCGTTAAACCACCATCACATTGCGCACAAGCTTCAATCACTTCTACCTGTTGTTCAGTGGGTGATAACATTGCAGCGGTGTGCGTTCATGGCCAAGTAATGGTTCATTTGCTGCCTGTCAGACGCCTGTATATATCATTAGCTGCAAGCAATAAGTAACTTGATATTTGGTTTATTTAAACAACTTGTAGCTATCTTCACAACACACAACACAGATTGGTTCTTTGAAACGGGTGTTTATTGCTAGTCTTATTTTTCTGATGCATCCATCTCTTTGCAGCTGACGCTGTGAGAACTACAATCTTTGATGCACATAGTACAAAAATGTGTGTAACACAAATCTATTTATCAAATGTCCATTTTAACCTTACATCAAGTATTTATCACATGCAATTATGAATTATGAGTCACATATTAATTGTACCTCATGAACCTTGAACATTTTTATAACAGCACTTACACAACTCATGTCTGTAACAAGCTGACGATGGGCCCGTAAGAAGGATGATCAAGACGGGCCGCCCCCCTATAGGCTACAACGCGTATTGACGCAACGTTCATCAATAGCCTACCATAAGCCATTAGGTCATATAGCCTATATGACCTAATGGCCTATGGTAGGCTATTGGTATAGGCCTATATGATATAGGCCTAAAGCATAGTAGAAATAAGACCACTCGCAAAAGTAAGCGCACCACAACAAATTTTAAAAACGGTGACGGCGCACCATAAATAGGCCTTAAATAAATAAAAACAACTGTGGTGACAGCACACCATAGATGAACAAAACATTGGTGACGGCGCACCAAAAGGAACAAACTCCAAACTGCACACCAAAGACGCAATATATAATACATTGTTAAGAGTTTTACAGCAGTGCAATAGTTCATGACCTACTGCTGACGATGCAATATGAAATTAATCTGAAAAGTTATTCAATAACTGATGATCCACAAAATGAAAGTAGTCAAAAGACACTTACGACATGTATGTTGTTGAGGTTTATAGCCCTAAAACCCCAAACATCAACAAGGTAATTAAAGCACCACTGGGTTTTCACTAGTACATGTTAATCATTGGTTATTGAACATGTTTTTAGAGTTTAGCTTTAGGTCCGCTGTTAACCTTTGGCCTCACTCTGTCATTTCGTTCAGTAGCCTTATACTATATATATATATATATATATACTGTATATATACAGACAAAGGCATAATGAGATTTGCCGTAACTTTGAATATATTGAATGAATCTTACATGTTACAGTGATTAATGCAGCAGTACTACTTTTTTTCTTATTCCATAGCAATTATCTCTGTAAGGCATAATCTCATTATGCATTTGTCTGTCCGTCCGCAGTCCGGTGTGTGAGAAACATGCCCAAAGCTGACAATGTGTTGCCGCTCATCAAATACGTTCAATACTGAACTAAATATTCAGCCTGCATTGGTCTATGAATGTGGGTGATTCGTATTGTATCTAAACAATATATGAAGAGCTTCTCCTTCAGTTCACGAAATCTGTGTAGCTGCAGCAGCTTCTCCAGTAGGCCCTTCCACAGAAGTGCCGCGTCAGAGCGCAGTGCCATTACGCACGGCCATTCACTGTGTTTTACTATCACCTGAAAACTGTATCAAGCTAACCATACAGACCCGCATACAGACTTCTACACACAGCAGAGTGTTCTGTTAATAGTTCTGCTTTTTTATGAAGGAGACACCGTTACCAGGGCTCATCATAGCTGCACTGAGATATAGAATATGATCTATATCTTTATGTGCACTCTACTGAGAATCCTCATCTAGTTTTAAATAAAGCCTAGCTATTCTTACATCTTGTGTCTTGTGTACGGGCGGAGATTGTACACTGGGGCTGTTGTGGGGCACTCCTGTGAGGTTAAAGGCATGCTCAGTTTGGCCCGATAAGCAGCTGCCTGGCCTGTTGTAGTTGGTCTGCCACAGTTAAAAAGAGAGCGAATTTCTTCCTCAGAAGAACGGGCAGGGTATTGGGCAGGGGTATCGGGAGGATTTTACCAGCATTCGCCAGTGTGTTTATCATGTCCTCATTGTTTAAAATTGCTGCAACGAGATTGCGAGCGGCCTGACTCATTGTCACACAGTTTTAGCTGCAGCATCCACAAGTTACACAAGATGGCCGCAGGAACTGCCGTGAAGTCTGACGTCAGTCAAGTTTCATTCCATATATTCAAAGTTTCATCATAATAATTAATAAATAACTAATGATTCTTGTATGTGTCTTTTGACTGTTTTTAATATATTTTGCACTATTCAACAACGCGCTACCTCACTTTTTTTCATACTTGTACTTTTCTGTGTTGTCTGTACAATGTCTGTTTGTTAGTCTGATTGTCCATTTGTTCATTTTGCACCGCAGGTCTGAGAGGACTGCAATTTAATCTGTGCTATATGCCTGCCATGTAGCACACTTGACAATAAAGATACTTGAACTTGAACTTGATATATACAGTATATATATAATATGAAAAACCTAGAATACATAGTGTAAGTAGGGTGGCGACAGGGGGCGCTGAAAGTGGTTGTGCTGGTATTGCATGCCGTTAAACCACCATCACTGCATTTCGTTGTCCCTGTACTTGTACTCTGCACAATGACAATAAAGTTAAATCTAATCTAATAATCTAATCACAGTGCAAGCTTCAATCACATCTACCTGTTGTTCAGCGGGTGATAACATTGCAGCGGTGTGCGTTCATGGCCAAGTAATGGTTGATTTCCTGCCTGTCAGACGCTTGTATATATCATTAGCTGTAAGCAATAAGTAACTTGATATGTGATTTATTCAAACAACTTGTAGCTCTCTTCACAACACAGGTTGGTTCTTTGAAACGGGCGTTTATTGCTTGTCTTATTTTTCTGATGCGTCCATCTCTTTGCACCTGACACCATGAGAACTACAATCATGGATGCGCATAGTACAAACATGCGTGTGTATGTGTGCACATCGTACAAAAATGTGTGTAACACAAATCTATTTATCAAATGTACATTTTAACCTTACATCAATTATTTATCACATGAAATTATGAATTATGATTCACGTATTAATTGTACCTCATGAACCTTGAACATTTTTATGACATCACTTACACAACTCATGTCTGTGGTGTAACAAGCTGACGATGGGCCCGTCAACAGGATGATCAAGACGGGCCACCCTCCTATAGGCTACAACGCATAATGACGCAACTACTAAAGTAAGCGTACCACAAGTTGTGGGACGCTTACTTTGTATTTGCGTCAATACGTGAATCATAATTCTGATTCAGCAATCTGTGTGACCATTGTGTGACCATTCGCAATGGAGGAGGAGCAGCAGGAGCTAGAGGACGTTGATCTGGAGTTGGAACAGGCACAACAGGGCAAGGGCAGGAATGTTTCTATCTTGGAAATTCAAACAGTATTTCACATTAAAGAAAGAGAAGGGAGAAAGGAATATTACTGTGCAGTGCAACTTCTGCTTGCCAGCAACCAACCTCCTTTCAGCGTCCAAAAGCGCCACCTCCAACCTGAACAATCATCTTAAAGGAAGTTATATTTTTAATTAGCCATGGATAGTCCTCTGCTGTCATCAAATCTAATTCTACCGGGGTTTTTTTCCACAAGCAGTGACTGTCATAGGTGTACCCACGGGTGCCGATGCTTGGGTTCATGCTGTTTTGCACAAGAGTAAAATGTTTCTGCCTAATTTGTCAACTGTGATCAAATACACCCCCCCCCCCCCCTCCCCTCCCCCGCTGTGGCCTCTCTAGCCCACCCAAAAGTCAGAACCTAGAAACGTGCCTGTAAACAACACCTATGCACTTAGCTCAGTGAAAAAAAATGTTACAATAGCACATTCTGTATAGAAACTGAATATTTTATGTTTGTCTATTTTCCCACTATTAACAGCTAAGTAAATAAAGAAACTGAAAAGTGGGAATAGTTCAATTTGTCTGTTGGTCATATCTTTTGCAGAAACATACCCTTACATCTTTGTTCCTCTACAGCAAATTATAATATAGGGCACATTCAGCCAGTTGGTACAGAAGAACACACCAGAATAGACCTGTTTAGTAAGCAGGATATGATGCCGCATTTCTACAACTTAGAAAATGCAATTCAATGTGGATGTAATCAAGGTATTCAGAATACAATACAATACTAATATTTTATTCGTCATGATGCACAATACTAATAATTGAGTAATGTAACAGAATACATTACAAATTACATTTGTATTTGTATTCTGTATTCTGTAACTGGATACATTTTGAAAGTATCCTTCCCAACACTGGTTGTAGGCTTCTAGGACAACACCAAGAGGCTGTTTGTATTGAATTGTATACGTACACAATTTACATAAAGCCTAGTTTATACTCCTGCGTAAAGTGCCGTACATTGGTTATGGAGAGCCCTCTACGTCGACGGAGAGCCTGATGGAGAGCCTCTGCGTCGTCTCCGTCGGCCTGAAATATTTTTTAAGTATCCGTCACTCCGTCAACGCACAACGGAGACCGCAAGGGCTGTGATTGGTCCTCTAAACACGTCATTTACACACGAATGACTCACAATGAATCACATTCTATCACTATCGACTTCTATCACAACCTAAACACTGGCAGCGCCATTTATATATTTATGCTTTATACGCTATATATATACGCTACATATATACACTTTACTATATGGACGCATAAAGCTCCAAAATGCAAGCCAACCTACCTGAACTTGTGAAACTTAAAAGAGACGGTGGTAAATTGCACTAAATTGTTGTAAATAGTTTTTTTGTAATTTTTTTTTTTTAGTTTGTGTACGGTTTTTACTTTTAAAAGCATTTCATTTATAATGTACCCCCTTTTCTATTTAATATTTGATCCCCTCTTGACAATTTTTTTCCTTTTGTACTTATTTACTTGTGTGAATGTCACAAGTACGTCTCGCTGCGGCCCGCGGGAAGGCGCGGCTAGACATCACGCCCCGCCCACATCACGGACAAGTGCATTCTGGGATTTGCTTGCGCCCGACCGGTACCAGTGCATTATGGGATTTGCTTGCGATCAAACACGATTACGCCGATTTTAGTGGTTTATCCATATCCAGCAGGTGATTTTGTAACCTAACTCTTACGTTTCATTAGAAATAATAAATGGGAACTCCTGAAATCATTCGTTGTGCAGTAGTGAAATATTTTATGTTAAATCAAGGTGTATAAAGTGTTCACGAACACATATTGATTTACTACTTTCTCGATATTATGTCACTCCTGTGCAGAAAGAGTTGGATGCCGAAATTGCTGTAGTGTTATCCTTAAACCGCGAACACCCAAGAGACAACAAAACAGTAACTTTTTTCCGATACCCAGGCGTCCCCGCCCCCTGGCTACTCTGCCAACCCCCTGCAACGCCTGCCATCGCTCTACAGGCGCTGTCAGCAGTTAACAGAGAGCAAGGACATAGGCAAGAGACAACGCAATGCACACAAAGCATTAACACACCATGGGCACATTATACAAGAACTTACACTACACACATCAAACACATCCAGGACGTTACACTATTACAAATGATATTACAAGTCACCTATTCCTATACTCAAACCCAGAATGCACTTGTCCGTGATGTGGGCGGGGCTTGATGTCAAGCCGCGCCTTCCCGCGGGCCGCAGCTAGACGCTTCTCGAATGTCATGGCCAGTCTTGCGTAGCGACCCCTACTGGTCAAGCGGGAAATTGCATTGCCGATCCGTCACCACGACGGAGAACTATGAGGGCTCTCCGTAGTTACGCAGTTGGATTACGGATTACGCAGTCGTAGAAGTATAACCAGTAGTGATGCGCGGGTCGACCCGTGACCCGCGGATATCCGCGGGTTTATCCGCGGGTCGGGCGGGTTCGGGTTCAATTTTTTTTTAAATATTGCGGGTGCGGGCGGGGCGGGTCAAAAAGAGAAAACACATATTTCTCAACCAGTGCATCGAGCAGGCGCGGTTTCAGTTTAGCAGGTCACGTCCTGGAAGCGCGTCGAAACCGGTTCACGCTAGTTTGCGCTAGTTCGGGCTAGTTCCCAGCACCACCCTCCCTCTCTCTCCCGTTCCACACTCACAGGGAGGCTGGACAAATGTCCGGCCCAGAGGACAGTCACCCCCTCGCCACACCCCCGACTACACCTGTGACCCCAGTAATAACAACCCCAACCATCAGCACCAGCCACGTGAGACGGCAGCTCACAAGGATCAGGCCTAACAAGGCCAGAGGACCCGACGCCATCAGCCCGAGGGTGCTCAAGATCTGTGCGGAGCAGCTGGCAGGAGTGTTCACGCACCTTTTCGGCCTCTCCCTGAGGCTGCAAAAGGGTACCAACTCTATGGAAGACTTCCTGCGTAGTCCCTGTGCCGAAGAAGGGTCGTCCCAACGCTCCAGGGGACTTCAGGCCTGTGGCACTAACGTCACACGTCATGAAGACCTTTGAGAGATTGGTTCTGGACCATCTCAAGCCCAGGGTGCGCGACTGCCTGGACCCATTGCAGTTTGCGTACCAGACCCACATCGGCGTGGAGGATGCCATCATCTACCTGCTTCACAGAGCTTACACACACCTGGAGAGGCCACAGAGCATGGTGAGAATCATGTTCTTCGACTTCTCCAGTGCTTTTGACACCGTCCAGCCAGACCGGCTGGCTGAGAAGCTCCTGGTGATGCAGGTCGATCCTGACATGGTGGCATGGATTACGGACTACCTCACGGACAGACCGCAGTATGTCAGACTGCGACACTGCTTGTCAGACATGGTGCCTAGCAACACCGGCACACCCCAGGGAACTGTACTTTCACCATTCCTGTTCACCCTCTACACCTCGGATTTCTGCTACAACTCCCGAACATGCCACCTGCAGAAGTTCTCGGATGACCCCTCCATTGTTGGATGCATCACAGACAACGAGGAGGAGGAGTACAGGGATCTGGTGAAGAACTTTGTGGGATGGTGTGACGGGAACCACCTTCAGCTCAACACAGGGAAACCAAGGAGCTGGTGGTGGACTTCAGACGCAGAAAGAGTCCCCTATTACCGGTTTCCATAATGGGGGAAGAGGTGGAGATGGTGGATACCTGCAAGTTCCTTGGGGTGCACCTAAACAACAAACTGGACTGGTCTGACAACACCGAGGCCCTCTACAGGAAGGGACAGAGCAGGCTGTTCTTCCTGAGGAGGCTCAGATCCTTCAATGTGTGCACTAGGCTGCTACGGATGTTCTACCAGTCGGTGGTAGCCAGTGTCACCTTCTTCGCCGTCGTGTGCTGGGGAGGAGGCATCGGGAGCGGTGGGGCCAGTAAGCTGAACAAGCTGGTGAGGAGGGCGAGCTCCGTGGTGGGGATGAAGCTGGACTGTGTGGAGGCGGTGACAGAGAGGAGGATGAGGGGAAAGCTGCAGGCGATCCTGGACAACCCCTCTCACCCTCTCTATGCCGAGCTGAGGCAACTCAGGAGCACGTTCAGCCATAGGCTCACTCAGCCACGTGCTTCAAAGCGCTTGGGGGGCTCTTTCATCCCATCAGCTATCAGGCTCTACAATACCTCAACCACCCGCTCCCAACGTCTCGGAAGCGCCAGCACCACCAGATAATGGATTTGTATACCACACCACACACCCCAGACTGTTTTTTTCTAGCCATTTTCATCTTATGTCTGTTCATCTCATTGATAACCACTGCCCATCTGTCATCTTTCATTGTGTGCACCAGGCTGCTACGGATGGTCTACCAGTCTGCGGTGGCCAGTGTCACCTTCTTCACTGCCGTGTGCTGGGGAGGAAGCATTGGGAGCGGTGGTGCCAGGAAGCTGTACAAGCCGGGGAGGAAGGCGAGCTCTGCAGTGGGGATGAAGCTGGACTGTGTGGAGGCGGCGACAGTGAGGAGGACGAGGGGAAAGCTGCTGGCGACCCGGAACTACCCTCTCACCCTCACCATGCCGAACTGAAGCAACTCAGGAACACGTTCAGCCACATGCTCACTCAGCCAAGTGCCTCAAAGTGCTTGGGCGCTCCTTCATCACACCAACCATCAGGCTCAGGAAGCTCCAACACCACCAGACAAATGGAATGGACTGAACTTCACATTCACATACACCACACCACACACCTTGGACTGTGTCCTAGCCGTTGTTATTCCAGGTCTATTCATATGTTGTACCTGGAATACCTGTATAAATTTGCACATCATGCACCTTGCACTTTCCGCATATTTGCACTATCTATCTATTTTGCATTTTGCACCATAAACAGCTATCAAGGACACTTGTATGCATACAGGTTCTCACTCGTCACCGACCTGACTTAAGAGCTCGTATTTAATCTAATTTATTGTTTATTGTGTATTGACTTTAGCCAGGCTCTTACTGCACATCTATCCCCTGTACTGCTGGTCACTGTGAATTTCTCCTAAGGGGGATTAATAAAGGAATATCTTATCTTATCTTATCTTATCTTAACCCCGGCACGGTGGATTCCATCCTCTTTCTCCACAGTGCTTCCAAACAGCTGTCATAATTGCAGTAGTTTTAGCCTATAGTTTTGATTTTAGAGTTTTCAATATGTAGAATAGGCTACAAGTTTGTTGAAATATCATTATAAGCTCTGCTATACTTCAATTTAAACATAAGTTCTGTTTGAATATTATTGTTACTTAGGCTACCTATATGCTACGATCTACTACTTCAATTTATCAAAGATCAGTTCATTAAAACGTAGGCTATAAGTTCTCAGATCTGATGTTGATGAAGATCAGATATTACAGTTTTGACTAGCATGTGTGCACACTTGTGTGTGTTTGTAAGATGCTTTCCACAATCGTTCAATAAAGAACGATGTAAAAATCAATATTACATTTTATTTGTTGTTGTTTGGTATTCAATTAATCTTTCATGAAATTGTATCATAATCTTTACTGCGAATCCAGTGCAAATTCTTATCTATCTATGGCTTACAGTGTCACAAACGAGTTCTCATCGGTAGGTTCCATGGCAATACGTTCACTGCCTTTATTAATTTTTTCCTCGGGTCGGGTCGGGTTCGGGTCATGATCAGCACATTTTTTTTGCGGGTCGGGCGGGGCGGGTTGGATCTCCTGGCGGCTGGGGTTGGGGCGGGTGTTAAAAAAAGCCGACCCGCGCATCCATGGGCGTAGGTTTGGTTTGAAATGTGCTGGGGACAGAGACGCATTCGGAAGTGCATTTTCAGAAGTGCTGGGTACAATGACGCGCATTCATTTTTTTCCCCCTTTCGCGCAGGTCATGTTAATTAATAAAAATGTATACAAAAATGTGATGACACACACACACACACACGCGCACACACACACGCACACGCACACGCACACACAGAGACGCGATGTCTTGACTATGCTCACGCACAGAGCTCTAATACTTTTCATTGGATAATGTGATTCAGATAGATACAGTTCATGGCCATGTCTACCTGCTGAATGTAACCGCTGTGAAACAATCGGGAAATAACGTTTCATTTATCTGATTAACGGCTTTATCGAGACCGGCGCTCGCTCGCTGTTATTGTTACTCTATGTCTCTCTACCAAAGTGCTAGCTCTTTCTCCGTCTCTCTCTCGTCATCGGACACAAATCAAATTAAATGTTGTTTCTATTTTGTGTAAATTAGGTTAATGCTTTTGTGTTTTCTTGTATTATCAGTTCAACTTGTTGTACTTGCCTGAGGAAATCGTGGATATTGTAACGTGTTGGGGGAGTGTTTCCCAGAATGCATTGCGACATTCTGGCATTCTGTATCATTACATGTTATTGCTATTAGATAGGGTTTGGAGGCGAATGTTCAGGACATGTTGGGTTGCATTTCACTGTTTCATTACGTTCACTTTGTTGACTGTTGTTTTTGGGATGAGTCAGGGAGCACCATTACTCAACGCACTATGGCATCTTGTCATACCACTACCACTCCGTTCGTGACGGAGTGAAAAGTCCGCTTGTGACCCTGTCATACTAAAGCGTCGACGTAACTCAGACTGCATTTAATGACGCAGTGATGAAAGACACCTGTGCGAGTCCCACACGGGGGATTGTTTCATAAAAAGTGGTGGGTACAAAATGACTCATGACGAAAACTGGTAGGTACGCGTCCCCACCGTATTCTACGCGCCTGCGCGCATCACTGATAACCAGGCCAGCTGAACGAAAGGACGACATGGAAACGCTGCCCTCTAGTGGCGATGTCCAGTTTGCACACAAAACACTTTCATATATGTTACACTATTAATCCCAAGGAAGTGCGTGTTTTACAGCAGCACATACAAAGTAAAAGATAGGTAGGATATGAGATATATACTTTGTCTATACAGTCTACTGTTGTTAGGAGAGTAAGGAAAAAAACAATAGTATGAAATAAAATGTATACACAAATAAATGAATTAAATCCTCCAAACTTCTAAGGACATCCTCATCTCAATCAGTAACAACAATGATCAGGCAGTTTCTGCTTCAACATCTCAATTCAATGGGAACAATTTTTTGTCAGTTAATATGTTAACAGGTTTGTATACATGTTCATTGATTTTAATGCACGGTCTACCATGATGATGACCTGTTTAAACGCTTGAATATGCATGCACCATATAATCCCACAGTCACCTGGTTTTAGGGTCAGGTTTCATATTTGGGATCAGTTTTGCATACATTTTACAATATAAATCATACAGGCCATCCATACCATTCTGGATATATATGTATATATATATATATATATATATATATATATATATATATATATATATATATAATGAAAACACTAGAATACATAGTGAAAAAATAGTTTCAGGATCATATAAATGATAACAACTGACATGCAAAGTTAAACAAGGGTGGCACCTCTCTCTCTCTCTCTCTCTCTCTCTCTCTCTCTCTCTCTCTCTCTCTCTCTCTCTCTCTCTCTCTCTCTCTCTCTCTCTCTCTCTCTCTCTCTCTCTCTCTCTCTCTCTCTCTCTCTCTCTCTCTCTCTCTCTCTCTCTCTCTCTCTCTCTCTCTCTCTCTCTCTCTCTCTCTCTCTCTCTCTCTCTCTCTCTCTCTCTCTCTCTCTTTCTCTTTCTCTCATATTAGTTTTGTAAAGCTTGTACATGTGTGCCAAGTATGCAGCTTCTTAGTCGACAACAGAGACAACAGAGTATCTTGGTGTCTACAGTATGCTTAGTGGTAATCAGAGCTTTTTTTGTGTATTTTTTGTAATATACCTCTTTGTTTTTTTTGTTTGTTTTTCTTTTATGTCTTTATCTTATTCTGTATTTAAACTCTTTCTATTTCCTGCATCTAACCTGCTGTAACTCTAAGTTCCCCTGTTTGCAGGACAAGGTAAGTTTTTTTTCTTTTTCTTTTGTTTGTATGATCTAGTGCAGAGCAGCGCGGGTCTCCAGAAGTATCTGTGAAATAGTGAGAGAGTTCTGGGGAGACATGCACACACATCTGAATAGGATTTAGGAAAAACTAATAAAAAGAAGAAAATCATAACAAATAAGCCAAACAATAATCAATTAAACAAATCAGTTTACATTTTTTATTACTCTCAAATCTGTACTGTTGCACATGATCAATGGAAGACAACGCAACAATACAGAGATTTCATGTTGGCAGTCCACCCGAGGTCAGGGCTAGGACCTGCCTCTTAAAGCACCTTGTCATAGATTTAGACTCGTCATTATTCACTTTAGGGGAATTTCTTTGTCTTCATTTTAATGCTAAGTGCTGTCGTAATTAAATTGTTAATTATTAACCCTACACCAATATGAGAGACACTCATAAATAGATATGCAACCACCCACACCCATAGCTATACACACACACGCACACATCTATTTCCATCCCATGTGTTTTTGTCAACTGGTGACTGGCTGTCACATTCATCTAAAGGCCCAGTGTAGTTGAGTTGGACCAACACCTCAGTCCAGGGTCATGAACTTGGTCCCACAAAAGGAACGTCTGATGGGGCAGAAAGCGATGCACCATCAGAATGTCCTTGTAGTAACACGGGTCAAGAGGGTCCAATTCTGATGAGGGGATATTGAGCCCCCCGGGATTCACGCCGATATGGGAGGAAGGTTTGAGTCCCGCCCTAGCCAGGCACATCCCCATGTACACATCGTCGATGGGATGCAGAGCAATGTGCTTGGACATCTTGTACAGCACTTTGGCCGTGTGGGCAGACAGCAGGTAGCCTCCTCCGCTACAGTACGCAGGATAGGAGTCGGATTCCTGCACCTGAACGGGAACAAAGTACTTGCTTGGCTCTCGAATGGGCCCAGTGCCCTCCATGAGGCTGCCCACAAAAAGGTGCTTGTCACCCCCGGCGTCTCCTTGGATGCTCTGGAGGTACTCCACCATGTTGTCCGTGTGGGCAAATATGTCGTCGTCTCCGTTGAGCAGGAAGTGTGCCTGGGGACAGCGGTCCTCTAGCCACTCCAGGAAGAGGACTTGCTTCAGGGTCAGGTTCAAGAAAGACTCCCTAAAGTCCCACTGGAGGATGTCTCTGTGTCTCCGGTGCTCCACCTCCATGAGCTTGTTCATCCTCTGCTTCTCCAGGTCGGTGCCTGTCGTCCCCGAGATGAAGACCCTGCGGATCCAGGCGGCGTTGTGTGTCCGCTCCATGGCCCAGGTCTCCCGGAGGACTTGTCTCCGCTCGTAGTTCTCTGGCGGGGACTTGATGACCAGCAGAAGGAAAATGTCCAATTTGTTCGTCCCACCACATTTGTGGGGAAGGTCGAGCAGCAGGGTAAAGTGTTTACAGTGCTGGTAGTACAGGAAGTTCTGGAGGCGCTCAGGGAGGTCAGAGAAGCTGGTGACATTGGACATGGACTGGTTCCGATGACAAGGGGGCCAGAGGTGGTGAGAACCCCTGGAGACGGTGGCCGGCATTTTGTGACTTGGGGTGGCCTGAATGTGCTGAACATCATTGGAGGGCAGAAGATGGTATCCGGTCCAGAGAACGATAATCACCAGGCACAGGGCTACCATCAGAATGAGGTCTTTTCTTTTCGTTTTCATCCTTACTATTCTGCAATGGTTAAAACAAGGGGAGAACAAATTATCTTTAAATATATATATATATATATACCGCTAAGCTACCATAACAACGCTAGGCTCTGGGCCTTGTAGCTAAGATAATCAAAACAACACTGGCCTGTTCGCGTCACGGCGAAGCTAAAGCCAACCAAAACAACGTTACCAATCATGACTAGTTTGGACTGTGAACTACTACTACAGGCAAACAGAAAGATCTTTGACCTTAAGGAAGATGTCAGACAGCTCTCTGCGGAACTCAATAAGAAACAGTAACTGCTATCCAGCTTCATGGAGGTATCATCTGTTCAATCCAAAGAGATCGCCTCGCTTAGTGTAATTTTCCATGACACTGTCTTGTTGGATCCCACTACTGTTCCACGATTGTCCACCTGCTCATAACCTAAACAGATACTCTTGTCTGAGGTTGTTTTTCGCGGTCGCAAGAGGGATACAGACGGGTCTGCTTCTCCACCTTGTCTGAACCTCTCAAACCGCTATGCAGCCTTGTCCTCAGCCTCACCCAGATGATGCCCCTGTGGGTGCACTCCACACAGACCCAAGAACGGTCCCTGCTGACTCTGGTAACACTGAACCACACATCAGCAATCTAACCTTTGGGCTATTTAACATCCACCCACTGACCTGAGCAAGGGACCTCTGCTCTACGATCTACTGAATGAATGTTAGTGTGTTAGTGAATGTATATTTGATTTCTTGTGCTTGACTGAGACATGGTGTAGAATTTGTCAATTTCCCAACCAATGATGGAAAAGGAGTTGGCAGAAGGTCTGGCGTGAGGATTCTAAGTCGACTAGAATTGTAATCAAACAATTAAACAAACCTTGATCTGACTCCATATATTACCACACAACTACGGTTGTGCCGTTTAATGAACATTATCAACACCGGGGCAGGCTAAACCCTGGATTCTAACTTTCTTGCAAGGATGAATGTCCTTCCTTCACACTTGACTTGCACCCCTCATAGATTAACTATCACTTCATCCCCTATCTGGTTCTAGGCGGATTACTACACAATCACTGGTAATGCATGAGGTTGAATAAACCCCAGTGGACACGATTATCAAGCCTGCACGTCCACCTAGCTGACCCCTCACCACGGACCCTCACCACCTGAGCTATTCCTGTGACCGCAAGTAACACAACCCACCGCATAATTGACCAATAGCGTTACATCTCACGGTTCAACTGCAATCAAAGCCGGTTGGACTAGAATATTCACCTTAGAATAACACTTTATTAGACAGGTACAAGTTAATTGCCAAACAAAGAAAAATAGCTGTGAGGAATTAATATTGAAAAAAACACTATAGAAAAACATACAGAGAATACAAGACAATAATCAGAGAATGAAGATACCTGGGTTGTAGGAATGTGGCTACACGCATGACACATGGGAAGTTCTGGCTACGGATATCTTCTAATTGCAGTGTTCATCGTGTCCCTATATGCTGTTTTCCCAGTTTTACGACGGCATTATTTAGGAGATCACCTACCGAGTGTTCTAAGTGTTTTCCGAGTGTTTTCTAAGACCATTTGCTGTTGGTTCCCAAGGTCCACACGGATGGTTGATTGGCTAATTTCCTGATTCCTAAACTCTAAATTTTGTATGATACCCACCTAATTCCCTTATGAGACCGAGACCATTTTACTACACTTGCAGAGTTAATCAAAATTATAACAAACATGATATGAAAATTACATGGTCAAGTAACAATCATTTACACTTCCCCCTTTCACCCTCACATATGTGTCTTCAGTGTGAGAGGTGTGACGCTTTGACGCCCCAATGGTTGGGAGTGGGTCAGAAGAGCAACGGAGAGGAAATGCAGTTAATGATCCTGGGTTCCTCTGCAGGCTGTCAACAAAAGACAGAACCCCATGTATATCCCCACAACAAAGCTTTGCCACAAGGTCCCGGCTAGGAATTGTACAACCCTACTATGGCAACAGCCTAATGACTTTTTACCACTTAAACCCTCAAACCTCAAACTATTCCCCCTGGGTTTACCTACTCATCACAACACCATGCCTCTGGCAGAGGAGGTGGTCGGCCCAATCTCAATTCTCTATCTTACCCCTTCCCCTTACCCCTTCCCCTTGGTTTTGCGCGTTCACGTGAGACCAAGGGCTGTCTCAATTCTCATTTCGACCGAGGGGAAGGGCTAAGGGGAAGGGGTATACACCCCTTGAAAGCAAGTGAGATCGGGAGCTTACTTGAAACCAAGGGGTACAATGCGCAACCGGCAACAATCGCGGCCAGATCTCAACGAGAGTCACATAAATGTAAGTAAGTAAGTAAGTAATAAGTATTTTCGGCTGAAATAATTGATGTAAAATTTACGACAGTATTGTTTTGTGCTCTAAGGAGTCCTGTACCTATATATTTGCAACCATATTCTTAATCAAAACTTTTTTGAAAATCAATATGCGAACGTTACATTGCTGAGTGCACAACTACACATTTCTCTGACTAGCAATGAACTCCATGCATGTCTAGTTTACTAAACACAATTAGCAGCGAATTCCGTTTGATATCAGTGTAGACAACTAGAGACAAATCGATACGTGCTTTACATATATCGTCCTTTTTCACACAGGAACGCCGGAGGAAACCCGGCAGCTGATAGGTTTTCGGCACGAAAACGAGCAGAAATTTCTGACATCAAAATACGCTAAATCAAAATACGCTTCAAAGCAAATGTGGGAGTGAGTCATGCGGTCAATGTTGTAGCCATTCATAATTGTAAATAAAGACATGTTGGTTAACAAAGACATTGTTTCTGAACATCAATGAAATTCAAAACCGTATTAACTGAAAAAGATACAAAACACCATGCAGTGTGTATAACAAATTGTCAATATTTTGTCGTCAATGTATGATGACGTAACCGTAACGAGTGTTGTCTCAATTCATAGGGGCATGTAGCCCTTACCCCTCTGTTTCAAGGGCCAAGACGTAGGGGAAGGGGAAGGGCCAAGGGGAAAGGGAAGGGGTAAGATAGAGAATTGAGATTGGGCCGTGGTCTAGTGACACTTTAGAGTGAAAAGTATCTTCCATTACAGTGCCAGTGCACTCTTCATTTGAGTCCATTGCCCTGCAAATCAAGGGCCCAACTCCTACTATCCTTGCCACAATTTATCAACCACCCAAGCCAAACAATGCCTTCCAACTGGAACTCTCTTAACTACCCTATGTTCTATGTCAAATTTATGTCATGTCCAAATTTACTTTTACTGGGAAATTTCAACATCCACTTTGACAACATCTACAATGCTTTTACAAAGGACTTTACTTCATGCCTTGACAGCTTTGGACTACAACAACATATTAACTCTCTGACACACTCCAAAGGAAACATTCTTGACCTAATCTGCTGCTCTGGAATAAACCCCTCATAACTGTTGCACCTCTGATCTGCTGATCTCAGACCACAAGCTAATATCCTTCAATGTCAATCTCATGTTATCCAAGACTAACATGCTTCGTTCAATCACATTCTGAAACATTAAGAATATTGACTTGCTGGCCCTTTCTAATGGAATTGATGCCTTTCCTGGCAGAGTCAATTTATGGGTACACCAGATTCCTATTCTCAACTATCAACAATATTTTTAAACCACCAGATGCTTTACCACCAGTGGCGCGGGAAGTGGGGGTGCGGCAGGTGTTGCAGCACCCCTTGGTTTTTCTATATCGCTTTTATTTGATGTGTTTCTGATTGCTGTAGAATGTAATTAGGCTATTGCATGTTCTGTATATTTTACGCACTAATTGCTGTATGATGCTGATTATCATTCTGAAATGTGATTTAACCTGGTTTTGCCTGTGAATTTTTAGGCATTGTGGTAGTTTTAAGATAAACATTGTCATCCAACACCGATCCTGGTGCATCAAGCTCTTTGTTTTAACAGACAATTTGATAATTGATATATTGCTAATAATATACAATTCACATTGATTGCACTAGGCAAATAACATTTTAGTTTGTAAAATGTTACAAACTCGCCCGCATCCGCACTCCCTGCTGAAAATGTCTTCCTGCGCGCCTGTTTACCACCTCACTTACTCACAGCTACACAGTGGCCCTCATTTATCAAACGAGCATACGACAGAAAACGGGCGTAAAATGGACGTACGCTCATTTCCACGTTGAGCTTGGCATTTATCAATTTGAACGCGAGCGCAGGCTGCAATGAAATCTCACGTCAAGTCTGAGCTTGTGTACGCAACTTTTTGGAGTGCGACCAGTGGCGAGACATGGTATATCCGCAAGAGTCGGACAACTTTTTCTTCACCTTATTCGGAATAAAATAACTTTAACGCAATGCAAACAATAGCCTATAGGTCAAATGTGAAATGTTTTAAGATGGATCAATTTAACATCAATTTTACATTTAATTAATTATTCAATTTATTATTTACCTCTTCCGTAGCCCGCTGAACAAGGGACACACTGTTGACTGCAACAGTGATTTGTTTACATATAGCATTTTTTTGCTTGCCCTTAATTAGATTAGATTAGATTAAACTTTATTGTTATTGTGCAGAATACAAGTACAGGGACAACGAAATGCAGTTGGCGTTCTAACCAGAAGTGCAAATGAGCGATAAAGGTGCGGGTTGAAATGCAGAAATGCAGAATAAGGTGCAGAGTGCAAAATTGAAAAACATGAAAAGTGGCAGTAGTTATTAAAGTGACAGTAAACAATGCAGGTGGAGGTAGTGATCGTTGGTTACTAACACTAGCAGAAACAGGCTGTAAACAGTATAAAACAATGTTTAAAAAAATAAATAAATGTAAACAATGTACAGGTAGTGCGAGAAATAGTAATATAATACAAGAAGTGTACAGGTGGTGCAATACAACGGAACGGGTACAACAGATGAATGTGGATTGAATGGATATGGGGTTGGGGGGGGGGGGGGGGGGGGGGGGGGGGTGCAACGGTAGTTGAGAATAAATAATACAATAAATAACATTACTATAAATAATATGAAGTATGTCCAGGGGGGGTGAGGGGTGTGGGTGCTGGGTGGGCAGGGGTGAGTGTCCTTTGGGGGGGGGGGGGGGGGGGGGGGGGGCAGTGTTCATATGGGTGTGGAGTTAAGAAGGCTGAAAAGCTTCCCCTGGATGCCACCAGCTTTTAGGCTACCAAATAAAATAAGACGGTGCGCATCAACAAGTGACACGAGTGTCTCCATTTCTGTTTCTGAAAAATTCGTAAAAGTTAGGGGCGAGACTTCTGAAGACGTGCTTTTATAGGGGCGTGTTACGTTAATTACGACTGATCTCAGGCGCCGTATTTATCAACACCAAGCTCCTTCGTACGCTGGGATTGGTGTGATACGAAAGTTTCGTAAATCTTACGTGGGTCCTATCGTAAGATGAATCATGCGTTCAGATTTGCGCTCATTTCTACGTTCGTTTGTTAAATAAGGGCCAGTGTGATACTGTGACGGAGCGCCTTTGAACGCCCCGTCATTCCGCAACAACACGGGCTCGCGCTCGGAGAGAGCCGGTGCCGGGAGCGCACGCAGCGCTCTACCCTTTCCAGCGGTGCCCATCAGGCGCACTCACCTGCTGCCGCGGTCGCAGTTGGTCTCGGGGCCAAGTCGAGGCACTGCCGGCGTCCTGCCATAAATAGCGCTAGTGGCGCGCTACGGCTGGTCAGGTGACCATGGACTCCACCATTATAAGGGGACTTGGGGAGTTTTGCCCGGTGTATTGTGTCCGGGCATATGCAAACGGTGGGGAAAGTAATTTATATGTTGTGGTTACCTGTTGTCCACCATCTGTGGGGATGGATGTGTTTTGGGTGAACCACAATTCTTACAATGCTAGGCTAGGCTAAAACACCCTGCCAATTAGGAGGTGGTTTGCCCGGGGGAGGGGCTTAGGGGTTATATAAGAAGAGCCCAGGGCATTAAGGGGGGGGGGGGTACCGTGATGCTACCTGTGGTCCTAGCTTGTCACAAGGATCCAACGCATGTAAATACAGTGTTTTTTTGTTTGTGCCGGTACGTGTATTTTGTGGCCCATTTTTGTCTTCCACTGGGTGTTTGGGTTTTGGGTTTTTTTTTCTCCATAAATAAATATCACCGCACCAAAGTTCGCTGGCTGAGCCATCATTTTTCAATGCATGGAAAACGAACCCGTGACATTTGGTGTCGGAAGTGGGATGGCCAGTCGACGGGGACGCACCCGTCTCACCGGAAGATGTACCGGACTCTACTCACACAAGCAAGAAGCAGCTAAGGAGGAAGCTGTAGGTGAGGGAGCCTGGTCCACAGAGGACGAGGAGGAGTACGAAGGGGCGGCTGCTGCTGCTCCAGCCCGGCATGCAGCCACCGGAGCTCTAGGTGCAGGTGAGGAGCTGGTGGCTGTCATGAGGACCTTCCTGGAGGGAAAGCAGAGGAGAGAGGACGGGCTCCTGGCAGAGCTCAGAGGGCTCCGGGAGTCGTGGCAAGCCTCGCAACTGCCTGAAGCACCTACACCAGTACCATCGAGGGCCACATCACCATCAGAGGGGTCGCTGCGGAGCCTGAGGATGAACCTGCCTACTCCAGCTCCTCGGATGCACCGCGGATCACCCTCTGAGGCACCAAGGAGTAGGGTCAGCAGCGGAGCAGAACCTCAAGATTCCCCAGTATCTGGCGGGAGAGGACCTGGAAAACTACCTGCTCCGCTTCGAGCGGATAGCCAGAGCGTCGGGTTGGCCAGAGAGTGAGTGGGTGTGTTGCCTGGTGCCACCACTCTCGGGGAAGGCATTAGAGGCGTACACCGCGATGGACGAGGAGAGGGCCCACTCTTACCCGGACATGAAGGCAGCACTCCTGGTCCAGTTTGACGTCTCACCGGAGACGTATCGCCTGCAGTTCCGGGTCATGGCAGTTCCACCCGGGGAGAACCCAACAGAGACCTACCACCGCTTTAAGCAGTGGTTCCCAACCTTTTCCAACTCAGGACCCACTTTTATGTCTCAAAAATTTTCGCGGCCCACCTCCGACCATATAATGCGTTCTCAGAACACTTTTTTATTGAAGATAAAACTGAATACAGGTTAAACATGTTGGAAACTCCACAGTCACTAACACAGCATCTGCAACACCTTCAGCATCACACACACACACACACACACACACACACCAATCATTCAAGGAGTTGATTCAGCCGCTGTGTGCTGCGCACCGCATACACTGACTCAAACGACCTGTCCTGAGATTTGATCGCAGCGTCCGCTCACGTCCAAATGAATAAATGCCGAAGTTTGCATGGAAATGATCCTACGCGGAAAAGTTTGAGCACAGTGAAGACTACAGTAGTCAAACTGATCTTTATAATAATAAATAAAATCCACTTTGAATTATGGAATTGATTACTAATTTCTTGTCAATAAATATTTTAGTTTGGACTGTTTTTCTCTCTCTCCGCAAGAAATATATGTCCTTCACTCAGACGTCCTTAGGTGTCTGAGTGATTATTCATAATTAATTAATTCATTATTCTTATATTATATTTTATATTATATTATATTATATTTATCCAATGAGCGTCTAGTTTGGCTGCAGTGGAACAGCCCACTCCATGCTTCCCATTCCCCTGAGCTTCTGCACTGTTATGAACTGAGACGCTGCGGGAATGGATGAGAAGAAAGTCATGTCCGTGACCTGTGATAAGAAGCTGATTCTGAACTAAAGGTGATAACGTCCTAGCGCTATATTTAGTCAATGAAATTCACAATACAATACTCAGATTGAGTAATGTAACAGAATACATTACAAATTACATTTGTATTTGTATTCTGTAACTGGATACATTTTGAAAGTATCCTTCCCAACACAGGTTAAAGCCTTCTATGACAACACCAACAGGCTGTTTGTATTGAATTGTATACGTACACGGATACAATTTACATCGAGCTGAACGAAAGGAGGACATGGAAACGCTGCCATCTAGTGGCAGTGTCCAGTTTGCACAGAAAATACTTTCAGATATGTTGCACTATTAATCCCAATAAAGTGCTCGTTTTAGCACATACAAAGTAAAATATAGGTAGGATACGAGATATATACTTTGTCTATACGGTCTACTGTTGTTAGGAGAGTAACATAATAGTATAAAATAAAAAAATAAAAAATAATAGTATAAAATAAAATGTATACACAAATAAATGAATTAAATTCTCCAAACTTCTAAGGACATCCTCATCTCAATCAGTAACAACAATGATCAGGCAGTTTCTGTTTCAACATCTCAATTCAATGGGAACAATTTTTTATCAATTAATATGTTAAAAGGTTTGTGTACATGTTCATTGATTTTAATGTACGTCCATGAATCATTTTAGTTTACAGTGACACACTGGATTTACAGATTTTACTATTTAAAATATACTATCAATCAATCAAGAGATTGTGTCCGTAGTATGCGTAGTAGTTTAGCCATTTTGAACAGCCAAGCCTAAGTCGTTGTGACACATTCATAGCTATATATATGTATATAGCTATACATTTGAATATACGTTTCATCAAATTATATAACTCCACCATCTGTTTTGCACCATATAGTCCCCCACTCACCTGGTTTTAGGGTCAAGTTTCATATTTGGGATTAGTTTTACAATATACATCATAAAAGCCATTTTACAATATAAATCATACAGGCCATCCATACCATTCTGGATATATATATATATATATATATATATATATATATATATATATACAGTATATATTATGAAAACACTAGAATACATAGTGAAAAAAAGTTTCAGGATCATATAAATCATAACAAATGACATGCAAAATTAAACAAGGGTAGCGCCTCTCTCTCTCTCTCTCTCTCTCTCTCTCTCTCTCTCTTGCTCTCTCTCTCTCTCTCTCTCTCTCTCTCTCTCTTGCTCTCTCTCTCTCTCTCTCTCTCTCTCTCTCTCTCTCTCTCTCTAATTAGTTTTGTAAAGCTTGTACATGTGTGCCAAGTTTGCAGCTTCTCAGTTGACAACAGACAACAGAGTATGTTGTCTGGCACTGGTTGTCTAGCACTGGGGATCAAGGGAAACGGCATTTCGGTTTTTGTGTATGTCCTGTACATTCATGAAAACTGACAAAAAAGTTTACTTGACTTGACTTGACTTGATGTTATCTTGGTGTCTACAGTATGCATAGTGGTAATCAGAGCCTTTTTTTAGGATTTAGGAAAAATTAAAAACTAATAAAAAGAAAATCATAACAAATAAGCCAAACAATAATCAATTAAACAAATTGGTTTACATTTGTATTACTCTTAAATCTGTACTGTTGCACATAATCAATGGAAGACAACTCAACAATACAGAGATTTCATGTT
Source organism: Urophycis tenuis (assembly GCA_036785325.1). Classification (NCBI taxonomy): domain Eukaryota; kingdom Metazoa; phylum Chordata; class Actinopteri; order Gadiformes; family Phycidae; genus Urophycis; species Urophycis tenuis. Next base: position 7,911,654 of record JAXIVH010000009.1, read on the forward strand.
GGCAGTCAGCCCGAGGTCAGGGCTAGGACTGATAGCGAGGAGATTGTTGTTGATGCCGAAGAACAAGAAGTGCCAGGAACTCTATATAGTTTAAGGTGAAGTTGTTTATTGATCTCGTACGAGCAGAAGCAGAGGATTTCATCAAGCAAGAGATTTTACGTGAATCTTCCTCAGTTGCTCTCCTGCTCCCTGAGACGCAGTGTATTATATACAAGTCCCAAATCGGAACAGCATGACAGGAATGTCCCTTTCTGATTGGCTTATAATGTATAAAGATTACATATACTAAAAGCTTGGACATGACGTAGGTGTATTCTTGAATCACTTTAAGTTATGTCTCCAAGTTCCAGAGAGCCAGACTTAAAGTCGCCTAGAGGAACATCCTAACCATACCATTGCTAGATAACATTTTTCCTAACAAGGACCTGCCTCTTAAAGCACCTTGTCATAGATTTAGACGCGTCATTATTCACTTTAGGGGAATTTCTTTGTCTATGCTAAGTGCTGACGTAATGAAATTGTTATCATTGTTAATTATTAACCCTACACCAATATGAGAGACACTCATAAATAGATATGCAACCGCCCACACCCATAGCTAAACACCCATAGCTAGTCACAATTATTATTATTTCCATCCCATGTGTTTTTGTCAACTGGTGTCACACTCATCTAAAGGCCCAGTGTATTTCAGTTGGACCAACACCTCAGTCCAGGGTCATGAACTTGGTCCCACAAGAGGAACGTCTGATGGGGCAGAAAGCGGTGCACCATCAGAATGTCCTTGTAGTAACACGGGTCAAGAGGGTCCAATTCTGATGAGGGGATCTTAAGCCCCCCGGGATTGACGCCGATATGGGAGGAAGGTTTGAGTCCCGCCCTAGCCAGGCACATCCCCATGTACACATCGTCGATGGGATGCAGAGCAATGTGCTTGGACATCTTGTACAGCACTTTGGCCGTGTGGGCAGACAGCAGGTAGCCTCCTCCGCTACAGTACGCAGGATAGGAGTCGGATTCCTGCACCTGAACGGGAACAAAGTACTTGCTTGGCTCTCGAATGGGCCCAGTGCCCTCCATGAGGCTGCCCACAAAAAGGTGCTTGTCACCCCCGGCGTCTCCTTGGATGCTCTGGAGGTACTCCACCATGTTGTCCGTGTGGGCAAATATGTCGTCGTCTCCGTTGAGCAGGAAGTGTGCCTGGGGACAGCGGTCCTCTAGCCACTCCAGGAAGAGGACTTGCTTCAGGGTCAGGTTCAAGAAAGACTCCCTAAAGTCCCACTGGAGGATGTCTCTGTGTCTCCGGTGCTCCACCTCCATGAGCTTGTTCATCCTCTGCTTCTCCAGGTCGGTGCCTGTCGTCCCCGAGATGAAGACCCTGCGGATCCAGGCGGCGTTGTGTGTCCGCTCCATGGCCCAGGTCTCCCGGAGGACTTGTCTCCGCTCGTAGTTCTCTGGCGGGGACTTGATGACCAGCAGAAGGAAAATGTCCAATTTGTTCGTCCCACCACATTTGTGGGGAAGGTCGAGCAGCAGGGTAAAGTGTTTACAGTGCTGGTAGTACAGGAAGTTCTGGAGGCGCTCAGGGAGGTCAGAGAAGCTGGTGACATTGGACATGGACTGGTTCCGATGACAAGGGGGCCAGAGGTGGTGAGAACCCCTGGAGATGGTGGCCGGCATTTTGTGACTCGGGGTGGCCTGAATGTGCTGAACATCACTGGAGGGCAGAGGATGGTCCATGGTCCAGAGAACAATGATCACCAGGCACAGGGCTACCATCAGAATGACGTCTTTTCTTTTCCTTTTCATCCTTACTATTCTGCAATGGTTAAAACAAAGCGAGAACAAATTATCTTTAAATAATTAAATATATATATTATACCACTTAGCTACCATAACAACGCTAGGGTCTGGGCCTTGTAGATAAGATAATCTAAACAACACTGGCCTGTTCGCGTCACGGCGAAGCTAAAGCCAACGTTACCAATCATGACTAGTTTGGACTGTGAACTGCTACTACAGGCGAATGTGGCAAGGCGAGCGGTATGAGGGTTGCTGACAACGCCACCTGGGGGCTTTCACCCCAGGATATAACCAGGTTTGGCAAATCACACAAGGCACACAGGTTGAAGAATCCCACAGGACGAGAGCGTGATGTCCAATTATAAAAAATCTATTTATTAAACAATTATTTTTAATAAAAGGAGCAACAGACTAAATCAACAATAACAAATAATGAAAAAGTGACATGGGAGGTTACTAAAAGAAAAGGGGACCGGGCTGGGGCTTACCACGACAGCGGTAGCAAACAAAAAGGGAGGGATCCAAAACTACACTGCACCCGTGACACAGCAACCCGAAACGTGGAAAAGGGACCACCACCAAGGGAACCGCTGTCGCTCTGGGCCCTCAGCACCTGTCAACCAACAAAACACAATCAAAGACAAGAAAACAAGGTAACCCTCCCACACACACACAATACCCAAAATAAACAATTCTAAATCACAAATTATCTAATCAAAATAAACAAAATAAAGTTTCTAATCAATAAATCAAATATAACCCCAAAACCCAATCGACCATAATTCAGAGAAAGTAATAACGGGAAATAAAAATAACAAACGAAATAATTGAGTGTCTGCCACTCAGATTAAAACAGTTCGGATGTCCGCCTTTTATGAGGGTTGACCACATAGTCCAGGCTGTATGGCGACAGCTTTGGCCGTCGGTACAAATAGAACCAAGTAGAACCAATTAGAACCAATTAGAACCAAGTAGAGAACCAAAACAGCAGCGAGGCTCCCAGCGGCGAGTGACAGCCGCGCACAGAGAGCAGGATCGAGGTGTCACAGCGGCAGGAGGAGAAAGTCCGCAGCTCAGACGCTGACAGTGATGGCTGGGAGAAAGCAATAATCAATAAATCTCAGAACCAGACCATCGGCAGCTTAATAAAAAAAGACAGACAACTGAGCGTCTTACCCACAGAGAGCGCACAGCGCACACACGGCCCAAGGGGGGAGCAGCCCAGCTACCAGTTACAACCTGCTGCCAGGACGGAGCAAACCCGCAATAAACACACGGCAAGTGATGTAGCTGAATGAATCGAGCAGAGCAAGCATGCATACCTTTGTTTTAAAACCCGATCTGCTGACCAGCGAGACGCCGCCACGCACACGGTTGTCGGCTCCGTGAAGGAGGAGAGGAAGCGGAAAGAGGAAGAGGAAGAGGAAGGGTCCGACCGGGCGTATTTATAGGCGATCACCTGCTGATTACCTGCCACACTGCCCCTCAGGGGGAGGAGTGTAGCGCTATCCTGCCACATCTACCCCCAGATTTTGCATCGTCGGCCTGACGATGAAACAAAGAAAGTACTGATGCTAACACCAGGGTCTGAAAACTGCCATTTGGGCATTAGACACAGGCTGTTGTGGATCACCATGCTGGCCTGCCGGCAAGGGAAGATGGTGAGGGTTGGAATGGTGGCCAGCTGTAGTGCGAGCAGTCCGACGGTGCACCTGCTGACTAGTGCTGGGTTGTTCTGAGGGGGACCAAGGACAAGCAGATGGTACAGTGCCGTTCGATGTAGGAAGCGCACTTGAACTGGCCTGAACCTCTGAACGGGTGTAAGCAGAGGAACTACTCGGACCCACAGGAGGCAAAGGTGTTTCGGGTACCAAGAGCCACAAATCACCATCACTGAGGGAGTCAGTCTCCACCTGTCCTGGTCTGCAAGGTGACTGGGCCCTAGGAGGGGCTGCTAGAGACTCAGGGAGAACAGCTTTCAACATGTCTCGATGGACTGTTCGTGCTTGGTGCAAGTTATGCACTGGAGCAACAGTGTAGACTGCACCTTGATGTGCTGGGGCTGTTAACACCTGGTGAACAACAGGGCTCCAGACATCCTGGATTTTATGCCGACCCCTAACACCGAGATCTCTTACATAGACCAACTGGCCTACTGGTAAAAGCACCTCACGTACCCGCTGATCATGGCGCTCTTTCCGGCGACCAGCCGCGGACAACAATCGCTCCCGAGCACCCAAAAGCCACATTAAGCCTGGCTTGATGCTCGACAACCCAATCCTGTACCTCCCCACGTACAGGATCCTGAACCCGCCCTAAAAGGAAGTCAACGGGAAGACGAGGTTCTCTACCAAACATCAGGTAGAAAGGTGACTCTCCTGTACCCTGATGAGGGGTGGTGTTGTATGAAAACAACACTTGCGGCAGACAGGAGACCCAATCCCGTTTCCTGGAAGCTGGGAGAGTGTGCAACAGGTTATGGAGGGTTCGATTAAACCGCTCGCACTGCCCATTGCCCGCTGGATGGTACGGGGTAGTGCGAGATTTAGCGACCTCGTACAAACAACAAAGCTGGTGAATCAAAGCACTCTCAAAGCTCCTGCCCTGGTCTGAGTGCAGGCGGCTTGGAACCCCAAATCTGTAAAACCACTCAGTAACGAGGACCTGGGCCACAGTGGAGGCCCGTTGGTCTCGTGTGGGGACGGCAACAGTGAACTTGCTAAACACATCTGTCATAATCAAGACATTTTCAACGCCATTGCGGGAAGGTTCAAGCAAGGTAAAATCAATGGCCACAATTTCATTGGGTTCTGAGGCAAGCAGGTGACCCATGAAACTATGCGGAACTGAACCAGAGTCTTTAGCAACCTGGCAACGCTCACACTCTTGGACCCACTGTTTAATGTCTGCAGACATCCCTGGCCAGTAGCAGCGCTGCCTCACCAGGTCGGTGGTCCGATCAATGCCCTGATGGCCATGCTCCTGATGCAGTCTTGTTAAAGTCTCGTGCTTCAGGACAGCAGGCAGAATCAGCTGGAATGACTCACTCCCACCATGAGACTGAAAAACCTGCCGGTGGAGCACACCCTCTCTTTCGACCAATCGGTCCCACTGACGCAGCAAAGCCATGGCTGGCTTTGAAACCTGTGGCCTCTCAGTGGGAGTGGGCTTAGCCTGTCTCCGCCAAAACACCAAAACTTCACTCACTAGGGGGTCTGCCTCCTGCAAAGCACGGATATCAGCGGCGGGGTGAGATGGGAAAGCAGATATGACACCCTGGGTTGCCACAACTCCCGGGTCTGGACGAGCTACAAGCTGGAGGGCCCTAGGGATTGAAGTGGCTGGCACAACATCCTCAACCAAGCCAGAACCAGACAAATACTGCCGAGAGAGTGCGTCTGCATTGCGATTACTGCGGCCTGACCGATACTTGATATCAAAATCAAACGCGGCCAACTGAGCAGCCCATCGGTGCTCAGTGGCTCCAAGCTTGGCAGACTGCAGGTAGCTCAACGGGTTGTTATCAGTAAAAACCAAGCACTTATGGCCCAACAGATATTCCCGGAACTTTTCGGTCATAGCCCACTTCAACGCTAAAAATTCCAATTTCATGGAGCTATAATTATCCATGTTGCGTTCGGTGGGCCTTAGGCCTCGGCTGGCATATGCTACAGGCTGAATGCCCCTGTCGGTCTCTTGCGAGAGCACCGCCCCAAGGCCACTGTGACTAGCATCAACCTCTAAAACAAAAGGACGAGAAAAGTCAGCATAAGCCAAAACCGGGGCTGACACTAACCTTGACTTTAAAGCTTCAAAACTGTCCTCGCACTGGGACGTCCAGGAAGCACCAAGAGCCTGCTCCAACCCCTTTCTGGACCTTTTGCTGGTGAGCTCAGCCACTAGCCTATGCAGAGGACTGGCCAACTGGGCAAAGCCCTCTACAAAACGCCGGTAATAGCTGGCAAAACCCAAAAAGGAACGTAGCTCGGAAACATGACGGGGCCGCTTCCATTTGGACACAGCCTCAATCTTTTCAGGATCTGTAGAGACACCCTCACTGGAAATAACATGGCCCAAGTACTTAACTTCCTTCTGGAAGAAGGTGCACTTCTCAAATTTGGCCTTCAAGCCTTCCTTTTGAAGGCGACCAAGCACAACTTCCAGACGCTGCAGATGTTGAGACACAGAGGAGGAGAAGATGACAATATCATCAAGGTACAAGAGGAGAGATTGACCTTGTTGATCTCCAAACATCCTCTGCATCAGCCGCTGGAAAGTACTTGGGGCGTTACACAGTCCGAAAGGCATTCGATTGAACTCGAAGAGTCCGAATGGAGTACAAAAAGCAGTCTTGGGCCGATCTAGCTCCGAAACTGGCACCTGGTTATACCCACTGGCCAGATCAATGGTTGAGAACCAGCGGGCACCACTAAGGGAATCAAGGCTTTCTTCAATGCGTGGCAGGGGGAAAGCGTCCTTCCTAGTCTTACTGTTAAGAAGACGATAATCTACGCACAAGCGCAAACTGCCGTCCTTCTTACGGACCAAAACAATGGGCGAGGCATAAGGGCTACTGCTCTCCTTAATGACCTGTGCTTCGAGGAGCTGGTGGATGTGAGCCTTTACAGCTTCGTACTCAGAGGGGGGAATACGGCGGTATCTCTGCCTCACAGGGACATCATCCAAAAGTGGAATGTCATGGGACACAAGGTTGGTACAGCCCAAGTCTCCCTCATGGGTCGCAAAAACGGAACTGTATTCCTCTAACACCAACCTCACCTCTGCCTGCTCTTCCTCAGTCAGCATAGACAGGTCTATTCGTGGCGTAACCCCTGAGGTGGAGCTAGAAGCGACGTGGGAAGAGACGGTAGCTGTAGTTGGCCTCACCTCAGTTACCCCTGTAGGTAAACTAACAACTTGGGCACTACTAAGAGCACCCAGACCGGCCCGTGGGTACAAGAGGATCTCCGTTGTCCCCACATTGACCACCGGAATATAAGCTGTACCCCGGACAACACGGACTAAACAGGGAGACGCCAGCAGCCCATTTGGCAGACCAGAGTCAGGGGGCTCAAACAGCACAGCCTGATCAGAGAAATGTGAGGAGCAAGTGCTGGCCACTATCTTCATTACCCCACCGGGGATGCGAAGGGCCCGTTTACCTAGCACCCTAACTGAACCAGCAGGGTTTCCGGGAACCTGGGCTGCAGCCTGGTGACACTTTTGAAGGGCCTCAACAACTGGGCCAGGGGCCTGCAGCACAGAAGGCGTCTCGAAAAGAGACCGACCGTAGGCCCCAAAGAGATCTTGATAACAGCGTTTAATAATGTTCATCCCCAAGACTCCAGGGACTGAGGTCACAGCTTCAGGGGGGTCTTTAACAACCAAAATCCCACAACGGGACATCACCTTATCACAAAGGGCCACATCAAGCTCTAAATAGCCAACATATGGAATGGCTAGGCCATTAGCTGCCCGGGGCCGCAACCAATTACAGGACTGCAGGCGATCATGGTCCCAAGGTGCAAAATGCTCCTGAAAAAAACTTTCCGTGATGGTGGAAACCATGGATCCAGTATCCACCAAACATGACACCAAGGTATTGCCCATCAAAACATCTACATTGGGACAAGAGGACATTAAACCAGACAGTTTACAATCTACAGAGCCTGAAGGGGCCCCCACCGAGCTGTGGCTCAAAAGCTCAGCGGGCGTCAGTTTTCCGGCTGCTGAGTGAACGAAGCGGGCCTAGAAGGGTTAGAAGTTAGCCTAGTGACAGAGTGCGCACGGGCACGAGAAGGAACGCGCTCACCATCACACTCACGGGCAAAGTGCCCAGGCTGCTGACACCTGCGACAAGTAACAGAATTAGGTGGCATACGACCTTGGGGTCGAGGAGTCTGCAGTGAAGCTACAGTGCGGGTAAGCTGGTTAAGCTGCTCTTGTTGGCTCTTTAAGAGGTCCATCAGATCAGCTAAACCAGGCCCCTGGGGAACAACTGCTGGGGCCGGGATGGGACGACTCTGGACGCTAAACTGCAACCCATGAGCAGACGGAAGAGAGAAACTGCGCCCACGAGAACCCCCAGGAAGACCCTCCCTCTCCCATCTAATGGCCTCCCCACGCACCTCTAGCAATGAAGCAGAGGGCTGTCGCCGAACCATTTGTTTTAGCTCACGTCGTAGAGAACTGTCAAGGACATGCTCCACGAACTGATCACGTAGCAGAACCTCGGAATTTGGCATCCCGTCAGGGGCGGCCTGCTTGATGCTCTGCATTAAAGCTAAAAAGGCCAATGAAAATTCCTGCAGTGTCTCGCCTTCCTGTTGCTGCCTCGCGAAGAAGGCCTGCTGCAATGTGACATAGGACAGTGAATGGACATATAGCTCTTGCAAGATAGAAAAGATGCGAGCAGGGTCGTCACGATCTACACCCGGCCGAGACCTAACCTCCTCACGCGCCTCTCCCTCCAAATGGTCAATAACAAAAAGGGCCTGATCAGCAACAGAGAGGTGGCGGGCTCGCATGCATGCCTTTATCTCCTCAATCCACTCAGCCACACTGATGCCTGACCTACCATTAAACACGGGACACCGGCGGTCCCTGGGAATAACCACCAGCCGCTCCGTCACAACAGGAGGGGCACCACTAGCTGTATTAGAGGGCGCCGGCGCTGCCCCACCGAGGGCCGAATGAGATGCAGCACGCTCCCGGAGCAGCCGCTCGTTGTCTGCCTTAAGCTGCAGCACAAGCTCCTTAAGCTGCTGCACTTCCTCCTCCATACCGACAACAACAAACTTCCACACCCAAACCTCTGATAAGAAAGGAGAAAGGATAATGACTTTGGATATGAAAAAATGACTTGCGTTACTGCTGTCTTGGTTCTACTACAATAACGATTAAACACAAACAAAACACTACAAACAATTTTTTTTTTTTTTTTTTTTTTTATTTATTTATTTTTTTTTTTTTAATGGAAATCACGTCTGTCCTTTTAATTGTGGGTCCTGCCGACAACGCCAGAATGTGGCAAGGCGAGCGGTATGAGGGTTGCTGACAACGCCACCTGGGGGCTTTCACCCCAGGATATAACCAGGTTTGGCAAATCACACAAGGCACACAGGTTGAAGAATCCCACAGGACGAGAGCGTGATGTCCAATTATAAAATATCTATTTATTAAACAATTATTTTTAATAAAAGGAGCAACAGACTAAATCAACAATAACAAATAATGAAAAAGTGACATGGGAGGTTACTAAAAGAAAAGGGGACCGGGCTGGGGCTTACCACGACAGCGGTAGCAAACAAAAAGGGAGGGATCCAAAACTACACTGCACCCGTGACACAGCAACCCGAAACGTGGAAAAGGGACCACCACCAAGGGAACCACTGTCGCTCTGGGCCCTCAGCACCTGTCAACCAACAAAACACAATCAAAGACAAGAAAACAAGGTAACCCACCCACACACACACAATACCCAAAATAAACAATTCTAAATCACAAATTATCTAATCAAAATAAACAAAATAAAGTTTCTAATCAATAAATCAAATATAACCCCAAAACCCAATCGACCATAAATCAGAGAAAGTAATAACGGGAAATAAAAATAACAAACGAAATAATTGAGTGTCTGCCACTCAGATTAAAACAGTTCGGATGTCCGCCTTTTATGAGGGTTGACCACGTAGTCCAGGCTGTATGGCGACAGCTTTGGCCGTCGGTACAAATAGAACCAAGTAGAACCAATTAGAACCAATTAGAACCAAGTAGAGAACCAAAACAGCAGCGAGGCTCCCAGCGGCGAGTGACAGCCGCGCACGGAGAGCAGGATCGAGGTGTCACAGCGGCAGGAGGAGAAAGTCCGCAGCTCAGACGCTGACAGTGATGGCTGGGAGAAAGCAATAATCAATAAATCTCAGAACCAGACCATCGGCAGCTTAATAAAAAAAGACAGACAACTGAGCGTCTTACCCACAGAGAGCGCACAGCGCACATACGGCCCAAGGGGGGAGCAGCCCAGCTACCAGTTACAACCTGCTGCCAGGACGGAGCAAACCCGCAATAAACACACGGCAAGTGATGTAGCTGAATGAATCGAGCAGAGCAAGCATGCATACCTTTGTTTTAAAACCCGATCTGCTGACCAGCGAGACGCCGCCACGCACACGGTTGTCGGCTCCGTGAAGGAGGAGAGGAAGCGGAAAGAGGAAGAGGAAGAGGAAGGGTCCGACCGGGCGTATTTATAGGCGATCACCTGCTGATTACCTGCCACACTGCCCCTCAGGGGGAGGAGTGTAGCGCTATCCTGCCACACAAACAGAAAGATCTCTGACCTTAAGGAAGGTGTCAGACAGCTCTCTGTGGAACTCAAGAAGAAACAGTAACTGCTATCCTGCTTCATGGAGGTATCATCTGTTCAATCCAAAGAGATCGCCTCGCTTAGTGTAATTTTCCATGACACGGTCTTGTGGGATCCCACTACTGTTCCACGATTGTCCACCTGCTCATAACCTAAACAGACGCTCTTGTCTGAGGTTGTTATACGCGGTCGCAAGAGGGATACAGACGGGTCTGCTTCTTCACCTTGTCTGAACCTCTCAAACCGCTATGCAGCCTTGTCCTCAGCCTCACCCAGATGATCCCCCTCTGGGTGCACTCCACACAGACCCAAGAACGGTCCCTGCTGACTCTGCTAACACTGAACCACACATCAGCAATCTAACCTTTGGGCTATTTAACATCCACCCACTGACCTGAGCAAGGGACCTCTGCTCTACGATCTACTGAATGAATGTTAGTGTGTTAGTGAATGTATATTTGATTTCTTGTGCTTGACTGAGACATGGTGTAGAATTTGTCAATTTCCCAACCAATGATGGAAAGGGAGTTGGCAGAAGGTCTGGCGTGAGGATTCTAAGTCGACTAGAATTGTAATCAAACAATTAAACAAACCTTGATCTGACTCCATATATTACCACACAACTACGGTTGTGCCGTTTAATGAACATTATCAACACCGGGGCAGGCTAAACCCTGGATTCTAACTTTCTTGCAAGGATGAATGTCCTTCCTTCACACTTGACTTGCACCCCTCATAGATGAACTCTTTCACTTCATCCCCTATCTGGTTCTAGGCGGATTACTACACAATCACTGGTAATGCATGAGGTTGAATAAACCCCAGTGGACACAACTATCAAGCCTGCATGTCCACCTAGCTTACCAGGACCCTCACCACCTGAGCTATTCCTGTGACCGCAAGTAATACAACCCACCGCATAATTGACCAATAGCATAACATCTCACGGTTCAACTGCAATCAAAGCCGGTTGGACTAGAATATTCACCTTAGAATAACACTTTATTAGACAGGTACAAGTTACTTGCCAAACAAAAAATAATAGCTGTGAGGAATTAATATTGAAAACACTATAAAAAAAACACTAGAAAAACATAGAGAATACAAGACAATAATCAGAGAATGAAGATACCTGGGTTGTAGGAATGTGGCTACACGCACGACGCATGGGAAGTTCTGGCTACGGATATCTTCTAAGAGCAGTGTCCATCGTGTCCCAATATGCTGTTTTCCCAGTTTTACGACGGCATTATTTAGGAGATCATCTACCGAGTGTTTCCCGAGTGTTTTCTAAGACCATTTGCTGTTGGTTCCCAAGGTCTACACGGATGGTTGATCCTCAGCAGAGCTGACTGGGCGTTGGCTAATTTCCTGTGTATAGGGAATCCTAAACCCTAAATTTTGTATGATACCCACCTAATTCCCTTATGAGACCGAGACCATTTTACTACACTTGCAGTGTAAGTGCCTTTGCAAAATATTCTATGTTCATGGTACATAATTCATAGTTTCATAATGCATAATTTCATGTGATAAATAGATAAATAATTAATTTGATGTAAAGTTAAAATGGAAGTTTAGTAATATGTGATGTACAGTAAATTGATATTATTTGTTAGTTAAAAGCGATTAGGCACAGCTGTCTCTCCTCAGTGACGCAGTGACGCTGCGACGTGCTGCTCTCTCTCTGTCTCTCTCGCTCGAGCACTCACTCGCTGCGCTAGCTTACGGCTAGTTAGTTAGCTTTGGTTTACACGTTGGAGAAAGCACACGAGTGGCACAACGGAGCGGATGCTTCTCATTAGGCTTCGCTACACGTAATAGTTATGGACTTCTGAAACTAAAGCAGATGTTAACAGACTTTCTAAAGAATCTCAAAGAACATCTTTTCAGGACAAGCGGCCAACGAGGTATTATGTTTTATCTATATGTAGATACAGTGTGCGCCTTTTGTTTACACGATGCTAAGTGCTGTTTTATTTTCATGCTGTACAATTGTTGATGCATTTTCTACTGTTCATGAAGTTCTCACGGCGTGATGAGGTATGAAGAGGTGGATGCATAAGAGCAACTTGCCCCAGCAATAAACGTCCGTTTCAAAGAACGACCTGTGTCTGTGCCTAAAAAGAGCTACATGCAGAGTTAATCAAAATTATACCAAACATGATATGAAAATTACATGGTCAAGTAACAATCATTTACACTTCCCCCTTTCACCCTCACATCTGTGTCTTCAGTGTGAGAGGTGTGACGCTTTGACCCCCCAATGGTTGGGAGTGGGTCAGAAGAGCAACGGAGAGGAAATGCAGTTAATGATCCTGGGTTCCTCTGCAGTCTGTCAACAAAAGACAGAACCCCATGTATATCCCCACAACAAAGCTTTGCCACAAGGTCCCGACTAGGAATTGTACAACCCTACTATGGCAACAGCCTAATGACTTTTTACCACTTAAACCCTCACACCTCAAACTATTCCCCCTGGGTTTACCTACTCATCACAACACCGTGCCTCTGGCAGAGGAGGTGGTCTAGTGATACTTTAGAGTGAAAAGTGAAAAGTATCTTCCATTACAGTGCCAGTGCACTCTTCATTTGAGTCCATTGCCCTGCAAATCAAGGGCCCAACTTCTACTATCCTTGCCACAATTTATCAACCACCCAAGCAAATGCCTTCCAACTGGAACTCTCTTAACTACCCTATGTTCCATGTCTCCAAATTTACTTTTACTGGGAGATTTCAACATCCACTTTGACAACATCTACAATGCTTTTACAAAGGACTTGACTTCATGCGTTGACAGCTTTGGACTACAACAACATATTAACTCTCTGACATACTCCAAATGAAACATTCTTGACCTAATCTGCTGCTCTGGAATAAACCCCTCATAACTGTTGCACCTCTGATCTGCTGATCTCAGACCACAAGCTAATATCCTTCAATGTCAATCTCATGTTATCCAAGACTAACATGGTCTAACAACATGGTCTAATAACAACTCCTTCCAGTTCCGGCGCCGCAGCGAGTGGCAGCCCAACACAGCAGCTCTCGATCTATTTTCCTTTTTCTTAGATTAAAAGTTTTTTTTTTTACTTTAATCTATATATTACTTAAAAAAAAATGTTCTACCAGTCGGTGGTAGCCAGTGTCACCTTCTTCACCGTTGTGTGCTGGGGAGGAGGCATTGGGAGCGGTGGTGCCAGTAAGCTGTACAAGCCGGTGAGGAAGGCGAGCTCTGCGGTGGGGATGAAGCTGGACTGTGTGGAGGCGGTGACAGTGAGGAGGACGAGGGGAAAGCTGCTGGCGATCCTGGACTACCCCTCTCATCCTCTCTATGCCGAACTGAAGCAACTCAGGAACACGTTCAGCCATAGGCTCACTCAGCCACGTGCCTCAAAGCGCTTGGGGGGCTCCTTCATCCCATCAGCCATCAGGCTCTAGGAAGCCCCAACACCACCAGACAATGGACTGAACAATGGACTGAACACCACACTACACATACACCACACCACACACCTTGGACTGTCTTCTAGCCGTTGTTATTTTAGGTCTATTCATATGTTGTACCTGGAATACCTGTAAAAATTTGCACATCTTGCATCTTGCACATTCCGCACATTTGCACATCTATTTTTGCTCTATGAACAGCTACCAAGGATGTTTACTATGTATGCATACAGGTTCTCACTTTTTCACCGACCTGACTTTAAGAGCTTGCATTTAATTTAACTTATTTTAACCTAATCTTGTCTAGGTAGATCTATTTATTGTTTATTGACTATAGTCAGGCTTCTATTGCACTAATCTATCCCCTGTACTGCTGGTCACTGTGAATTTCTCCTAAGGGGGATGAATAAAGGAATATCTTATCTTATCTTATGCTTCGTTCAATCACATTCTGAAACATTAAGAATATTGACTTGCTGGCCCTCTCTAATGGAATTGATGCCTTTCCTGGTAGAGTCAATTTATGGGTACACCAGAGCCCTATTCTCAACTATCAACAATATTCTGAAACCACCAGATGCTTTACCACCAGTGGCGCGGGAAGTGGGGGTGCGGCAGGTCTTGCAGCACCCCCTGGTTTTTCTACATCGCTTTTATTTGATGTGTTTGTGATTGCTGTAGAATGTAATTAGGCTATTGCATGTTCTGTATATTTTACGCACTAATTGCTGTATGATGCTGATGATCATTCTGAAATGTGATTTAACCTGGTTTTGCCTATGAATTTTTAGGCATAGCCTAGGCTAAGACACAGCCTAGGCTACTTGTGGTAGTTTTAAGATAAACATTGTCATCTAACACCGATCCTGGTGCATCAAGCTCTTTGTTTTAACAGACAATTTGATAATGGATATATTGCTCATAATATACAATTCACATTGATTGCACTAGGCAAATAACATTTTAGTTTGTCAAATGTTACAAACTCGCCCGCATCCGCACTCCCTGCCGAAAATGTCTTCCTGCGCGCCTGTTTACCACCTCAGGCCCAATCTACATTAACCCGGGTAAATATAAAAACGAACATTCGCAATGAAAACGATCTCCGTCCACACTATTGTTTTCATATCATTTACGGAATGTTTTGCATCCATGTTTCACACTGAAATGATTTTGATAAAGAATGATTGTCATGGTTACACGACTCCCGCCACACCGCTGTTTAGATTACAGGCGCGCGATCAGCATTGCATTCACTCAATAATAAAAATTTCACCAGGTTATCTCGTAATTACGAGATAATGATCTCATAATTATGAGATGTTTTCTCAAAATTATGAGATAAGATCTCAAAATTATGAGAAAACATCTCAAAATTATGAGATAAAGATCTCATAATTACACGATAACTTGTGTTCTGACATCAGTCAACTCAGTTGCCAGTACCAGATCTTGCTGAGGGTTGCTTTCACGGCTGTGACTGGAACAGACTCGAAACAGGTAGGTTCTAATCAACTAAAACTGCAGTTTTTAAAAGTAAATGGATTCGTGGGACATTCCTCTGTAGTTGTTAACAGCCTAACCTAGGTTTTCGACTGCCTTTAATATGTTCTTTGGTTCACATTCGATTGAATCTTAGCTAGCTAACCTAACGGCAATATCAGATGATGTACTGTCTGTCTGCCCTGCAGCGTAATGGATTTAACTGATGATGGCCTGTGGGGTTTTCTTCGGGGACGCGGAGTCTCCGAAGATGGAATCAGCCAAATGCAAGCCGACAAGGTGAGGCGATGTGCTAGAGTAGACATGCTGTTCGATGTTGTCTAGAGCTATGCTCCTCGTGTCAGTACTAGTTCAGAGACTGCACGGTTCCAAGTAACACTATTAGAGTGCTAGCTGCTAGCTAAATCTAGTGAGTTTGGCTTTGCAGCCTTCTAACCATCGGGACTCAGTAACAAACTTCAGACTGAGAAACCGTCACGCTTTATTTATAATTTATGTACCATGCGTTTATAAAACAGTAAATGGCCGAATGGTGTAAGGTTCAAGCCCTAATTTATATGACGGTTTACAACCGCGGTTGAATTGGTTGGATATTGGATATTGGATATGCGACACATTCAAAGACACCCATATAACTTGTGATGCGTTTCACCGATTTTTCTCAAACAACTTGTGACGTCTTCATCATCACCCAGGCTATATATCACAAGAGAGTAATTATTTAAAAAAACATACTATGAGCTGATTTTATGCAAAAGTGGTGTACTGTGCTGGGTACTGTATATGTAATAATGGCCACTAGATGGCAACACAAACATTTCCTGATAACCTATGCTTAAGATGAACTGAACAGAAAGGCAGAATTCAATTAGATAACTGAATTAACTTAAAATGGATTGGATGATTTAAATTTGCTTTTATGTCCTCTCATTTCAACACAAGTAGCCTATTCTCCTTTTCTAAGTCTGGCTGGTGGTCACCCTAACATATTCAAGATATACCCTACCTGTTTACACTGGAACATTATGTATTATGGGGCCTTCATTAAAGCTATTAAAATAGAATCTAGCTAAATTAATAGGCTAACTAATGCATATTTAAATGTACAGGTGAGATAGTAATTTGGATGTTTATAGAAAACAATTTGAACAGATAGGTTTAAAATTATTAGACTATACATGTATTTTAAATACCACATTTTAAAGATATCTAAAAACAAATCCACATCATGTTAGTAGGCGACTTGTAAGTGATATCTGGTTTGATTATGTTGAGTGTGGATATGAATAGTATAGTAAGTGGTGTCTTTTCTATGTTGGTTTTTGTAATTGTAATTATTTTTTGTGTGTCTTCACAGATTGACGCATTTGCCATTCAAGACATAGATGATGCATCCCTTGCATGTTACATACCACTATACGGGGACAGAATTGCCACAAGGCGATACTGCATGGACAAACAAAAAGGAAGGAAGATGAACCATCGAGGATGTCACTTCTAGATAAACTGCGAAAGAGAATGAGGACCAGTGCAACAAATCATGGTGAGGCATCCGAACCAGGAGCTTCCTCTGTTGGGCTAAGAAGATCTGCTAACAAAAATGCTGTCAAGAACACACGAAAAATGGAGCTGGGGTGGATCCATGAGGGAAAACAAGTAAGGAAGCGATGTGGTGGAGGCACTAGCGTTCTTGATGTGAACAAGACTGCAACTAAAATGGATTTACTCTCTTTTGCGAAGGAACTGTTTTTTCCAGACGGCAAGTCAAAAAAAGGAAACTGGGAAGACTTCATTCACAATGTGTATGATTTCAAGGAATGTGAACTTGATGACCACACAGATGTTGGTGAACTGTACACATTGTCAAAGTTTGGGATGTTACGCTTTTACTTACACACAGCAGTCCGACCACAAGAAGCAGACACGGACAAGGAAGATGACAGTGCCCTGAGTGACACTCCCACAGAGCAGGACGCACAAAGTGCCTTGAGTGACACTCCCACAGAGCAGGACACAAAGTGCCTTGAGTGAAACTCCCACAGAGCAGGACGCACAAAGTGCCTTGAGTGACACTCCCACAGAGCAGGATGCACAAATCTCTGGTATCAGCTTTGAAAATTCATCTGGTTATGAATTCGTAGATTTTCGGTCCCCATCTCCAATGTCTGATCCAGAAGTATTCATCGGGCCAAGAGAAGGCACCCCTTCTGAAGGCCAGCTGGATGACACAATTCCAGTTCTGCTTATCATCTCCCCAGTGACCTCTACCTTTCTACATCCACCTGATGACATTACCACATCCATGCCACTTGTCTCAACGCCTCTTCCTGTGCCAATGTACGAGATTCAAAATTTTAATTCTGAAACACTATCAAAGCAAATAACACTTCACAGGGCTAATCTGTTTGATGAAATGATAAGCCAATTCAAGGATCCCTTTATCCTGGACTACCCATTGAAGTACAGTATGGTCGATGAACGTGGCAGAGACGAGGATGGAGTTGCCAGAGATGTGTACACTGCCTTTCGGAATGAATTTTTGGACAGGGCAGCAGAAGGAGCAGAGTTAAGAATACCCTCTCTAATCCTTTTTCCATCCAATATAAAGTCGCTTTAAAATAATGCGCATTACAAAGTTGATGCGACACATGTGATGGAAAAGCGGTTATGTCGCTTCAACGCTAGCTTTGTCGACTTAATTTATGTCGCTGTTCAGAGGTGGATTGGCGAGAGATAATTCGACATAAATCAGATGGAAAACGGTTAAAGCGACGTAGGAAGTTCGCACATGCGCAGTGCTGTGTTATTATATGCGCGAGAATTCGAATGTTGTGATTTTGTGTCTCACAATTACATAATTTACCTCAGTGAGTGTCACTCATCGGTTTTGTAGAGACTAGTAGCCTACAATGGAGAGACAAAGCTGGTCAAGAGCGGAAACCCTGACTTTTATAAGAGTTTTGGGGGATTTGGATGCGCTGTCAGCCCTCGATGGGAAGAGACAGCGTAATTGCGCCGTACACCTGTGTAGGTAGTAATAGTAAATGTTGGAGTGTTAATCTGAGCACATACTGTATGGTCCCACTTGATTTCAGTGTTATAATAACGATGTGAATATAATTGTATTTGTAAAGCAAAGGGACAGGGATTGGATGGCATAATAAATAAATCACGCCTATCTGGGGAATGCAATGACGTACATCATTCCTATAGGCTATTTGTTGCGCCTCCTCTGCCGATGGCAATTTAATGAATCGGTGTACCACTGAAGACAACACTCGGCACAAGCTGTACACACATCTGTGAACAGTAGTGATGCTGACACCGAACTTCCCGGCTACGACTCGGTATTCGCTACAGCTACCTAACTTGTACAGTGCTATGGCCACCCGTTTATCTGTAGATACAGCTGTTCTCCTGCTTGTTGGGTCTGGCCTCATATGTGGCTCTACAAGAACACATAACTCTTGAAACAAAGTTTTGTTCACACGGAAATAAGTTATAAACTGACGGTCAGTAAAGGATGACACGTCCACCTCCCACCATAAACTACTCCTTTGGTGCTGCCAGATTACAGGCGATCTGCGACTGCGACGAGTCATCAGGACAGTCTACGTTCGCGAGTCGCATTCTCCGGGTCACCATCCTTCGTCTGATGACAATTATAGCGGATATTATGTTAATTATTAAAACACGACACGTATGTTCTCCATTTTGTTTAGTTGAACCGGTAACCAAGGCTATTCTCACGCGCGATAGTCTATTTTGCCTTTGACACAAACGTTCTAAAAGAGCGACGCAGTGGATGGAAAATGGTTTTGGTGCGTCTAGTGTCGCTTTAAATTAAATCGACATTGGGCATAAGTCGCTTCAGAATTGGATGGAAAAAGGACTTCTGTCACCGAGATGGCAGGAAGATGAATGGAAGGCTGTGGGAAGAATTCTAGCGAAAGGATGGATGGATCAAGGATACTTTCCATTGCGCCTTGCCCCGGCATTCACTACAGCCCTCTTATTCGGTGAGCATGCGGTGTCTATGAATACACTCTTTGAGTCATTTTGGATGTACTTAAGTCAGTCTGAGAGAGATCTTATTGACACAGCTTTAAAGGAAGACCTTGACGGTGAGTCCCAGGATGAACTCCTGGATATGCTTGATAGACTGGGAGTGAAAATCGATCCAAAACGTGAAAATCTCAAAGCAGTACTCCTTCAAGCGGCACACAAGCAGATCATCCAGGAGCCAAAATATGCTCTCGACAATATGGCAGCAGTTGCTGCTGAATGCCTGAAGACCACCATAAACACACCAGAACAACTGGAAGCCATGTATACGGACAAAAAGCCAACATGCCGAAAAGTCCTGAAGCTCATTGAGGCCCATCCAGTCTCTGCTCCAGAGAAACAGGCCTTCAAATTTTTCCAGCAGTACATCGGTGGATTAGATGATACAGGGTTAAAAAAACTGTTGAGGTTCATAACTGGCTCTGACATAATATCTGTATCAAAAATTGAAGTACTTTTCACCAACATAGAAGGACTTTCCCGTCGACCAGTTGCGCACACATGTGGAGCAGTCTTGGAGTTACCATTCACTTACAACTCCTACCCTGAGCTGCAAATTGAGATGGAAGAAGTACTTTCCAGGAATTACTTGCAAATGGACATTATGTAGTTGCATGAGGTGTAGCAAGCCAATCGGGCACCAGAATTAAAGTGTCTGTTCTTCATTGCGTGTTCCAATAAGTTTGCTTTTATACGTAGTACACAGATGTGCCTGATACAAGAACAAGTACTATCAGAAAACACCATGAAGTAGAAGTCAACTGTATGACATGTAGTATTGTGCTTGGCGGTTACACTGGTCCATTACTTTAGGTACCTTTTTTTATGAATGCATTGGCCTGTTACTTGACACACCTTGTGAATGTATTCTTTTTCAGCATTGATGCGTAAATGCCCACACTGTTTCTGCCTATGCAGATTTCTTCAGTTTTGTTTGTCTGTTCTGTTCCGTTTCTGTTCGTCATTGCGTGTTCCAATAAGTATGCTTTTATACATAGTATACAGATTCACCTGATACGAAGATGTTACTTTTAAGTCCTTTTTTTGATGAATGCATTTACCAGTTACTTGACACTCCTTTCGAATGTATTCTTTTCTGCATTGGTGCGTTAATGCCCACCCTGTTTCAGCCTATACAGTATATGCAGATTTCTTTACATATACTCTAATACCATGATTTGTTTTCAATTGGGGGCATTATATGTGGGTTGTATACCTTTTAACATATATTTCCTTTATTATTTTGATAAAGCAATGCCTACCCTGTTTCTGCACATAGTTGACATGAACTGTAATGCCCTGACCTGTTGAAGTGGCTTTTGAAAAATGTCTTTTTGACATTGCTGTTTTAAGTGTTCATTGTTGACAGCTGTTTAAATGCCTGTCACTTGAAGTGCCTGAATAAATGGCAGGTTCCATACAACACAGAATGCGGTGTTATTATTCTTGTGCGAGCAAAATGTGATTACAACTTCTGAATTCAGTTTGAGATTGATTAGTAACACAAACATTAGTATAAGTAACTGCTGTTACTGTAACTGTTTACAATTTTATTAGATTGTACTGTGCATAGTAAAAAAAACTGAGGCTTAGTCAGAATAGTTAACAAAATAAGCAAATTGTGAATTTCATTAATTAATTTAATTTTATTTATTTACTTATGTATTGCTATAGTTAAGGGAACTGTAGGCTACTTGAAATACTGAATAGTGTGTGGTACTATCACATATAGGCCTAATACTTACAGGTCTTTCATACAGTCTGCTATACCTCAATATTGTTTTAAGTATGAACATAAAGGAACACATCCATGCAAGTTATGCATATGGCTTTACTCTGGAAATCCTAAAATCAGTCTTCTGTCAATGTGAAGAAATGAAAGGAAACACAACCTTGCTAAAACCCCTTGAAGTGTTAACATAATTTTGTGCCAATTTAAGCGGTGTGCATTACCACCACGACTGGGTATATGGGTGAAACAGGTAAGAATCTATGGATTACAGCATAGTGTGGATCCTAGCTCGTAAAAAAAGGTACAGTTCGATGGCTTCCTCAACAGTAGTGGGAGGGTGCAGATGATTTTCTGACATTATCAGACAGCAAATGTCAAAAACAGTCTGGTCACAGGGGAGTGGTCCTCTTGCCAGGCATTCTTCTCTGCAAAGTTGTACTTGTTGGGGATGTACCGCTTTTAAGTGGTCTTTTCTGCCAAACAGTTGAGGAATGTTATACATCAGCAGTGGTCGTCCACTTGGAGTAACGGCATTCCTGCTGGGTTGAATTCTGTGGCAGTCCCATAACTGAGCCACTTCCTTCAGCTCTCTCTGGAGGGATACAAATAAGATTATGCATTATCTCAATTCAGGCCAAATGTTCATTCGGCCATATTTAATTAAAATAACGTAATAATTAATGGGTAATATGTTTTCTAATCAGATGATGAGTGGCTCAGGGATAATATATTGTGCGTAAACATAGCCCTTTATGTTTGCGCACAATATCACCATCATTTACGCACAGGCCTTTTTTTTACAAGGTCCTGTTGCGTCTCTCAAGGAAATATCCGCTACAGCATGTGGCTATATCAAACATCTTTGCATTTGTGAATTACTTTTGTTAATTAATTTGGCTATTACTCCAGTTGAACTGTGACGTCGAACAGGAAACAGCATCAGAACACCCTGTCTCTGCCAGAACCCAGGTTTTATAAAGCCTATAAAAGTAGCCATGTACCTACCTCTATTATTTCCAGGCAAGTGAACTGAATAAGACTTTTGTCCAGAAAATCTCCAGAGAAATGGTCCTGGTCTTTGAGATCTTGAAACGTGTTCATCCAGAACTGTGCATGGTGCTTTCTGAGAAATCCCCACCATTGTTCAATTCTTTGATTGTGGTTACTTGACCCAGTTATGTAGCTGGAAAACTCATCATGGTGAGTATCTCTTAGAAACCGTTGCATTTGCTCCACTACACAATTCTCGGTGCCCAAATCTGACCGGATACGAGAAGGAGTGCCACCTCTTCTCTCAACCTCATCAATGAAATACCCAGCAATCACTTTGGGGTTGCTACTGGTGGAGTATGCATGAAGCCATATGACCACATGCGAAAATCCATCCACTGCTCCATTGATGCATATACCGTAAGGTTTCAACTTGTCATAGGAGTCTACATGCCACAAGAAGTTCGGGCCGGGGTTTCTGTACAGACATCGCCGTAGACGTCGTCTTGACCGCAGCTGTACTCCTTGGGGGTCGAGAATCTTCAGCAGAACCCGAACAGTGTTCTGACTAACTACTAAGCCAGCCTGGATGCATTTCAAATGCATGAATTTGTAGCCATGCAACATACCATATTGGTTTAGTTGCTCTTGCACGAACAACGCAACTTCCAGCAGGTCAGATTGGGCTTTCCTCCTGTACAACCCCAACGATTTCAGTCGCCTTCGCAACGTTGACATGCTTATTTTAATCCCATCCATCCTGAGAAATGTTAATTTTCCCAGTGCCTCATGCCAAGAAGGAAATAAAAACAAATTCCGTGAGAGACGTCCATTATTGCCTTATTCACAGTCAGAAGTCACTAGACGAACTAAAGCTGCTGAGTCAATTAGAGGACAGATCATGCAGACAGTATCTCATAATTACGAGATAATATCTTCGTAATTATGAGATAATGATCTCGTAATTACGAGATAGCTTGGTGATTTTTTTTTATTATTGAGTGAATGCAATGCGCCATCGTATGATAGAGTTAATACACACGTTTTTTTTTTTCCATCGCTTAAGCACAACAAGTACAGCGCTCGCCTTCGGCGTTGGAGTAACGAATAAGGGCCTGTGTCCACCAATCGCGTTTTTTGCGCTGAGAGCGCCTTCAACCTCCTTTTCCTAGCACTTCGGTCAGCGCTCTCAGTGCTTTGATCGGCTGGTTGCCAGGTTACGAGGTTTCCGGACACTTCCGTATTCGTTCCTAGTTTACACAGTTGATGTTACCATACATTTTACAAACTATCTAAAAAAAAATGGAAAGAGCTCGCCTATTAGCACTCGCAGCAGTGTTTGACATGACGGAGCCTGCGGAAAAAAAAAATGTGGGTACACGACATCAACCGCGATAGAAAGCAACTCGGGGAATATCACACATTGGTACCGCAGTTGCGTCTGGATGGTGCACGTTTTAAAGAGTATTACAGACTCGACAGGGTGCAATTTGAGGTTCTGCTCGAAAGCATTGCTCCATCCGTCGCCCGGATGCAGACAAACTACCGGGAGACCATCTGTCCTGCAGAACGGCTCTGCATTTGCCATTGTTGTGTTGTGTTTCTGCGTATGTCCCGCCCCCTCTTCAATTTTGATTGGTCGTCGAGAGAGAAGTGACATTGACGAGCCCAGCGCTGTTCTAAAAGTTGAACAGATTTAAACTTTGAGCGCTCTGAGCGCTGCGGTAAAAAACGGTCAGCGCCGAGAACTTTTTTCCGCCGAGGGCGCTCAGCGCTGTGAACGCTGAACTACATAGACTTTGTATTGAAAATTGTCGCCGTCGGCGCAAAAAACACGATTGGTGGACACAGGCCCTAAGTGTTACATAGTATGCCGAGTTGTAACTAAAGATACACAAGTACATTGCTCAGATAGATCATCCTTTCCATTTCACCCGCCATGTTTGTTGATGTTGATGTTTGAAGATGAGCGTCTCAAGTGCAAGCTTACGGCATTGTCATGGCAACCGAACGTCATCGTTTCTAAGGGCGGATTCACACTAGACCCTTTGGACCGGACCCGGGTTCGTTTAGGCAGTTGGTCCGGTTCGTTTTCATAATGTGAACGAAGTCTACCGAACTTGGGTGCGGACCCGAGACCGGGACCTGAGTCCGCCAGAAAATGGGGGTCTGGGGTCCGGTCCGCTAGAACTCTAATGCGGTGCGCTGTGACGTAAATGATGTCCAAACCAGGCAGTACACGCGCTATTCTATAATAGCGACAATAAAGAAACTCGGAACCGGCTGTTTTCTGCTTTGTTATCAATTTGTTGGATGGACAAATTAAAATTAAAGTGATTGCTTGCAAGCGACGTGTTGTTTCTGCAACCTGGCCGGGAACTACTTCCCTGTATATGGGAACTACTTTGTTGCGCATCTAGTGAATCATTAGTGAAACAGAAGCGTTTTTATTGCTACATGATTTTTCATATTGCCGCGTTGGTAACGGTTTTCTCGTGACTAATTGCTAAAGTAAACGGCTACTTGTTTGACTGCTGCATCAGACTTAAACAAAAATAAAAATGACTGGCAAGGGTACCCTGTGGTCAACTCAAGAAATTAAATACTTAATTGAAATATGGGGGGAAGAGCATATGCGAAGCTTAATGGGTAACACCCATAGAAATAGTGACCTTTACGGTTTATTTAGCCAAAAAAAATTGAGAAGAAGGGATTTAATCGTTCAACCGAGCAGTGTCATGTTAAAGTCAAGAAGTTGAGGCAGAAGTACATTAAGGTGCGCGATAGCCTAAGGAGATCAGGGAGTTCCTCGGAGGAAAAGGATAAATTTGTTTGGTATGATGCGGTGGATGCCATTCTCGGGTCAAGACCGGCCACCGACCCCAAACACATCGTGGAGTCCTGGAAGCCACCCCCACAGGAGCTACCAGAGAGAGCAGAAGAGGAGACTGCCTATGATGAGCCCAATACCATGGACGAGAAAATGACAAGTAAGTGCAGTGCGATGACATTGGTTATTGACCTGCATGTATCTCAGAAAATGGGTATAATGGAATATAAATTGAGTTGAGATGAGGGGAACTTTTGAATCATGTTGGGTCGATTAACTAGCTAGCACTAGGGTCCATTGCCAGCCAATGGTTAGCTTACAGACTGCCTTGCCTAAGGTTAGAAAGAAGAAAATAATTGTGGATACCCAACATAGGTAATGAGTGCTAAAGTCGACAAGTTAATGGCCCAAATGGTAAAGTGTAACGCTAGCCTACTATCAATGTCAAGAAAGCAAGTCTGACAGTTGGGACAGTCCGCTGCTCGCATCCCTAGTGCAGACGTTTTTGCTCGCGCACATTATAGCAACCTGCAAAATGCTATGCCTCGGCGGGCCATGAAGAGAAAAAAAACACCCATGATTTACCTTTTTGAATGTCATAATCCGAGGTGTCATAATCTAAAGCGTGTGTTGTTGTTGGTTTATATTCCCATATGTATGGTTAATTACAGCTAGCGTATCACTCAAACAAACTACTCCAGTGATGGATGCGTTAACCACTTGTTGGTGTGTGGGGGAGGGCCTGATGCAAACGGCAACTTTGTACAACTTTGTAAACCAAGCCTCTAAGATCTGTTGTCATGCAGTCCAGACAAATGTGTTTATGTTTATATTTCTATCACATTTATCAGACGCTTTTGTCCAAAGCGACAAAATAGCAACAAAATAACAACTACAAATAACATACGGACATTAACTAATTGAAACGTGGTCTCTCTGCAGTTTTTTTGTTGTTGTTAATCATTATTATTAAGTGCCATTTATGTGCTTCCAATTCTGCTTTTACAGGCAACTCAACCTCTGAAGACAGCAGCACCCCTGCCTCAAAAAAAAGGAAGGCCAAGACGGATGTCTCCAACTTGATGGAGGCCTTCATCGACCTGCAAAACAAGCAGTTTGATGCTTTCATATGCGAGAAGAGGAGGAGCGCCATCAGCAGGAACAACAAAGTCTCCAGGCATGGATGCATGCTCAGAGAGAGGAACGACAGGAGAATACACGACTCCTCTCACACATGATGGACAGAATGTTCCAAGTGTTTTCTACATCACATCAGCCTATTCACCCAGATCCACACAATCATGATCCTTCCCACCCACTCATGCACCCTCATGACCATTCACACAGACAACCTTATACTGACACAACCTCATCTGCTACCTATTTCAATCTCTGAACCAGTTAGCCTCATGTTTTTATTGTTGTCAGTACCTAGTCATAGCCTATCCTAGGCACTGTTTGTAAAAACATTTTGTGTTATGCCTTGTTATGTCTTGTTATGCCTTTAATGTTTTTGATTGAAAGATTTACGAGATTTACTGTTAGTTCTGTCCTCTTCAATATGTCCTTTTCATATACAGTATATAAAAAAGCTTTGACACATGACTTAATTAGTACATCAGATTTATTCATATTGCTCAGAATGTTGAGGGTAACAAATTGTGTCTTAAAAGTGACTATAATATTGACATAAAGCTTCCCTGATGGCATTGCCAGAATCGTATGCCTGTAGGGGGTTTTGACCGCCCACATAATGTTCCACATAATCTTCATCATTGTCCCCAGCAAATTCTTGATTATGCACTTCACAATAATTGTGAAGAACACAACAGGCCGTGATAGTGGTGCTGATGTTGTCAATGTTGCAGTCATAGCGCTTCATCAGGCACCGCCATCTCCCTTTGAGACGACCAAAGGCTCTCTCAACAGTCATCCTTGCTCTGCTGAGGCGCTGGTTGAAGGTAACCTGTGCAGGTGTTGTTCCTCTGCCATCAGGATACGGTTTCATTAACCAGGGAAGCAGCGGATATGCAGCATCCCCTAACAGTAGAACAGGCACATCTACACCTTCAAACATTTCCGTAATATTAGGGAAGAGGGTACCATTCTGGCCCCTCTCATAAAGAGAGGAATTAGCAAAAACCCGTGCATCATGCACCTTGCCTACCCAGCCTACGTTAATATCCCAAAATCTTAACCGGTGATCCACCACGCCTTGAAGAATAACTGAGTAGAACCCTTTCCTGTTGTAGTAGTCAGCTGAGTCTTCTTGTGGTGCTAGAATACCAATGTGGGTGCCATAAATAGCCCCAGCACATTGTGGAAAACCACAACGGTCACGGAAACCCTGTATGATACTTCTGAATTCTTGTTCAGATGGAGATTTTAAATATTCAGAGACCAATTTTTCAGCAATAACTGATACCGTTTCATTTGTAATCATGCAGGCCGTAGACTGCCCAATGCCAAATAAATGTGAAATTGATCTATATTCAATATTAGTTGCTAGCCTCCATAAGGTAACTGCCACTCTTTGTTGTTGCAAAGTTCCATGAAAGCAGCCCGTCTCATTCTGAAATTGCTTAGCCACTGACTGTCTGTCCAGTTGGTCAACACATTGTCCCACCAAATAGTAGACCGCTGATGGACCCAAATACTCCTGCAATAAATAAATAAATCACAAGGTTAAAATGGAAGCAGGCAATAAATGAACACTATTCAAATTTGATAATCTGTCACAGAAATTAGTCAATTTAAGTTTATTCTCAATGTGTCTGCATTTCGATTTATTTGTAGCGACACTCAGTTTATGAATGAACTCTTGTGACACCTAATCCAATCAGAGCACGCAATCTTTACATGTGATCATTACTGGCCAATCATATAAGGAGTAATGCAGCTCTGTTCTTATGGTGCGTTTTATTATGGTGCGTTTTATTATAACCGTCGAACCATCTCGGATCTCGGTGGTGACGTCACTTCGGAGGTCCGAGATGGTTCAGCGTTTTATTATTGTTCCGAGCAAAGTTCGTTGGAGAAAAACATGGACGCCACCCGGAAAGCTATTGTCGCGGTAGTCGCATGTCGCATGAGCTTCACCTACACAACCTTGAGGAAGAATTCCAGGAACAGTACACTAGACACAAAATGTATGTTCATATTTCAGTATATTTAGTGAAGCGAAAGCGTTGGAGTCGCTTGATAGTAGACCATTTTGGCATGCTAGCTAGATAGCATTACTATCCGTCTCCATAGAAACGGACGCCACATAACAGGTGACACTGGGCGCAGCCATCGTAAATTCTGTCTCGGAAGTCGGAACCCTTGCTCGGTCTCCTGTGAGTGCAACCGAGCAGGCAAGTTCTCCGTCCGAGTAAAAGGGGCGTGTCCATGCGTGTCGCTAGGCAATGTCCTCGGCCGTCCGAGATCCGAGATCCGAGATGGTTCGACGGTCATAATAAAACGCACCATTTTTATAACCGTCAATCCCTCTCGGATCTCGGACTTCCGAGGACATTGCCTAGCGACACGCATGGACACGCCCCTTTTACTCGGACGGAGAACTTGCTTGCTCGGTTGAACTCACAGGAGACCGAGCAAGGGTTCCGAGACAATTCACGATGGCTGCGCCCGGTGTCACCTGTTATGTGGCGTCCGTTTCTATGGAGACAGATAGTAATGCTATCTAGCTAGCATGCCAAAATGGTCTACTATCAAGCGACTCCAACGCTTTCACTTCACTAAATATACTGAAATATGAACATACATTCTGCGTCTAGTGTACTGTTCCTGGAATTCTTCCTCAAGGTTGTGTAGGTGAAGCTCATGCGACATGCGACTACCGCGACAATAGCTTTCCGGGTGGCGTCCATGTTTTTCTCCAACGAACTTTGCTCGGAACAATAATAAAACGCTTGAACCGTCTCGGACCTCCGAAGTGACGTCACCACCGAGATCCGAGAGGGTTGACGGTTATAATAAAACGCACCATTAAACGACGGTCTTTAGGTGAATTTGTTAGTCAATAATAAGTTTCATTTTCTAGCCTACTACTCTCCCCTTTCATACTGAACTGATTTTTGCGTTATTACTTCACCACACACAACTCACCTTGTGGGTAGACGTACATCCTCGAGTTCCGCCAGAAATGCTGCAAATTGGTTACGTATTGTAGCCTGCCTCCTCATGAACCTCTGTAGACGAACCGCTCTCATCCTTCTCATTCGGCGGCGCACCATGGCATAGTGTAAATGCCGATTACCATCGTTTATCTGACGTTGACACCAGATTATCGAAAACAGTAAAATGCTAACACGGAGAAAAAACATATATGCGTCCATTTTGAGTAGACTTTATTTCAACCGCTTTTTGCCCCGTTGCCAAGTCACATTGGTAAATAGAATATTGTGTGTATGACATAAGCGGACCCGGGTCCGCAAACAAGAATGTAATGTGAATGGTGATCACTGGTAGGGGGTAGAACGCCGTACTCGGGTCCGGTCCGGTCCGGTCCAGTAATGGACCAAGTGTGTAAAAGCCTCCGTCTACCCTGATCACACTACAACGCGAACCCGGAGTTTTCACATTCATCCACCTCAGCGACCGTTTCTGAAAAGCATCCTTTTCAGCGTCGGAATTCTCCGTTCTGATGAGGACGGAAGGGCTAAACTGATAAATATTTATGCGTTTCTGGATTTACCCGGCTGAGGTGGATGAATGTGAAAACTCCGGGTTCGCGTTGTAGTGTGGTCAGGGTAGACGGAGGCTTTTAGAAACGATGACGTTCGGTTGCCATGACAATGCCGCAAGCTTTCGTTTGAGACGCTCATCTTAACAAACATGGCAGGTGAAATGGAAAGGATGATCTATCTGAGCAATGTACTTGTGTATCTTTAGTTACAACTCGGCATACTATGTAACATTTATTCGTTACTCCAACGCCGAAGGCGAGCGCTGTACTTGTTGTGCTTAAGCGATGGGGAAAAAAAACGCGTGTATTAACGCTATCAGCTGATCGTGCGCCTGTAATCTAAACAGAGAGGCGTGGCGGGAGTCGCGTAACCATGACAATCATCGTTTATCAAAATCATTTCAGTGCGGAACGTGGATGCAAAAAATTCCGTAAACGACATGAAAACAATTGTGTGGACGGAGATCGTTTTCATTGCGAAAACAGTTTTCATTGCGAACAGACGGAGCGCCTTTGAACGCCCCGTCATTCCGCAACAACACGGGCTCGCGCTCGGAGAGAGCCGGTGCCGGGAGCGCACGCAGTGCTCTACCCGTTCCAGCGGAGCCCATCAGACAGACTCACCTGCTGCCGCGGTCACAGTTGGTCTCAGGGCCAAGTCGAGGCACTGCCGGCGTCCTGCGATAAATAGCGCTAGTGGCGCGCTACGGCTGGTCAGGTGACCATGAATCATAAGTGCGGTCACGCTATCTACGCTTCAAAACTCGAGTGCCCGTCTACATCGGTTTTACGGTAAAGCGTGTGAGCGGCTGCATGGTGCAATCAAGTCCTCGTACATCTCATTTGTTGAAATACATCTGTCATTGCTTTGTTGTTGTTGTTGTTTTACTACATAAAACAAACCAAAAAAATATTGAAGCACCACCAATAGCCCATCCAGATTAAATTATGCATAAACAGATTCTAAAAAATCATAAACAACACAAATCAAATCAAGTACAAATTTTATGGCTATGCAAGCAGTTTTTAAAAATTAATTAGAAATAATTATCAAATTGTTTTCAGAACACTCCACTGCATTCTTGTTCTACATATCCTCAGGTACCTCTGTATAAATTTTGAAGTATTTTGACTGTACCATTTTCTAGTAATCCCATGCTGAAGTCATACCCAATACACATTGTATGGCGACACAAGCAGTTTTAAAAAAATAATTAAAAATAATTATCAAATTGTTTTCAGAACACTACACTAGCGTCTTGTTCTACATCCCCTCAGGTACCTATGGATACATTTTGAAGTAATTTGACTACCATTTTCTAATAATCCCATGCTAAAGTCATACCCAATACACATTGTATGGCTATGCAAGCAGTTTTTAAAAATTAATTAAAAATAATTATCAAAATTTCAGTCAAAAGACTTCAAAATATCCACAAAGGTACCCGAGGAGATGTAGAACAAGAATGTAGTGGTGTTCTGAAAACAATTTGATTATAATTTTTAATTATTTTTTCAAAACTGCTTGCATAGCCATACAATGTGTATTGGGTATGATTTTAGCATGGGATTACTAAAACACGGTAGAGTCAAAAGACTTCAAAATGTCCACAGAGGTACCTGAGGATATGTAAAACAAGAATGCAGTGGAGTGTTCTGAAAACATTTTGATTATTATTTTTAATTATTTTTTCAAAACTGCTTGTGTCGCCATACAATGTGTATTGGGTATGACTTTAGCATGGGATTACTAGAAAATGGCACAGTCAAATAACTTCAAAATTTATACAGAGGTACCTGAGGATATGTAGAACAAGAATGCAGTGGAGTGTTCTGAAAACAATTCGATAATTATTTTTAATTAATTTTTAAAAACTGCTTGCATGGCCATAACATTTGTAGTTGATTTGATTTGTGTTGTTTACGATTTTTTAGAATCTGTTTATGCAGAATTTAATCTGGATGGGCTATTGGTGGTGCTTCAATAATTTTTTTGTTTGTTTTATGTAGTAAAACAACAACAACAACAAAGCAATGACAGATGTATTTCAACAAATGAGATGTACGAGGACTTGAATGCACCATGCAGCCGCTCACACGCTTTACCGTACAAACGATGTAGACGGGCACTCGAGTTTTGAACCGTAGATAGCGTGACCGCAGTCCATTACTGCGGAGGGGACTTGGGGAGTTTTGCCCGGTGTATTGTGTCAGGGCATATGCAAACGGTGGAGAAATTAATTTATTTGTTGTGTTTGTTGTGGGGCAGCCGCGGCCTACTGGTTAGGGCTTCGGATTTGTAACCGGAGGGTGGCCGGTTCGAACCCCGACCAGTGCAAACGGCTGAAGTGCCCTTGAGCAAGGCACCTAACCCCTCACTGCTCCCCGAGCGCCGCTGTTGCAGGCAGCTCACTGCATCGGGTTTAAGTGTGTGCTTCACCTCACTGTGTGCTTCACCATCACTGTGTTCTGAGTGTGTCACTAATTCACGATTGGGTTAAATGCAGAAGACCAAATTTCCCTCAGGGGATCAAATAAGTAATTCTTCTTCTTCTTGTTCTTACCTGTTGTCCACCATCTGCGGGGATGGATGTGGTTTGGGTGAACCACAATTCTTAAAATGCTAGGCTAGGCTAAAACCCCCTGCCAATTATGAGTTGGTTTGCCCGGGGGAGGGGCTTAGGGGTTATATAAGAAGAGCCCAGGGCATTAAGGGGTAGTGATGGGAATTCCGGCTCTTTGAGGAGGGCTTGGCTCACTAAAAAGAGCCGGCTCTTTCGGCTCCCAAGTGGTTCCTCAGATTTTTTGTTACTGAAATTAATTTATTACCAAATTATGTGTAAAATGAATAACTAATGTAAAAAAATAAAAAAATAAAAACATAAATATAACATGTGTATAGTATGTATATGGCTTTATTAATAAACTTAACATAACTTAACATATACATAAATAAATTTTAAATAAAAAAGACCCATTTTAACTTGTGAAAAAACTCAAAATCAACTAAACATCCCTCAACAAAATATAAATTAATTCTTGCGCTCCTCTCGCTCTCGTCTCTCTCCCTCCTGTGCTTGTGTCTGTAACCCCTCCCCTCCCCCCTCCTGCTCAATGTCGTCACATAGATGCTGCCACAGCCACACATGTTGACCAATGCGGCTTTAAAAGACAATAAAAAAAAATAATAATAATCGCGACAATTAAAAAAAAAAATAATAATCGCTCTCGATCGGGAGCCGTCTCTCTCGACCGCGAGCCGGCTCCCGTTTGCGACCGACCCATCACTATTAAGGGGGGGGGGGCGATGGTAGCCTCTATGTGATACTTTGGGAGCTGAGTAGAAATCGGTGCGGCACTAAGACCACGGTAGGCTGGACTGAGGTGCGTTCTGGGTGATGCGCCGATTGTTGGCAATGGGAGGAAGTGAAGTATCAGAAGCGAGTGAGATGGAGGATGAGGAAGTGGGAGAATCAGACCGTGGATGGGATAAAGTTAAATCTAGGAATGAAAAAAGGAGAAGAAGAACTAATAGTGAAAATACTGTAGTTCAAATGGTAAATCTCTGGAGTCGGGTGAGGAAAATTCTAGAGTAAATGTAAGACAACAGGAAGAAATAAAGGTAAAACTTCATTTTGACTCGCCATGTTCTTTAAACCCCCTGAAGATCTCTAAAGCATTACATGACGCTGTAGGAACTGTGTCAGTTAAGCCATTGAGAGATGGAAGTTTAATCATTACATGTGTTGATAACAGACAAAGAGACCTTTTGCTTAAAATGAAAACCTTGGAAGGGAAGAATATCAAGTGTGGGTTGTGGGAGAAGAGGAAAATAGTACAAGGAGTGATTACAGGGGTCCCAACTGAGTTGAATAATGAAGAGATTATGAGAAATGTGACGGGAGTTAAGGTGAAGCGGTTGATGTATAACAAAGACGGGATAAAAAAGGAGAGTTTATCCATACTGTTGTCATTGAGAGAGGAAACATTACCAAGAAGAGTTAAGGTAGGTTACATGAGCTACCAAGTACATTCCACCACCACTCAGGTGCTTTAAATGTCAAAAGTATGGGCATGTAGCGGCAGTATGTAGAGGGAAAGCGAGATGTGGCAAGTGTGGAGGGGAGGATCATGAGTATGGTAAATGTAAGCAAGGTGTTAATGTAGCAGGATGATGTCTGCCAGCATCATCCATGGCAGTGGCCTGCCACGTTATCTACCTTGCCCCAGCAGCCAATCACTGCCAGAAGTCTGCTATAAAGGCAGCAGGTGGGCAGATGGACGGTCTTTGATTGAGGACCGAGACCCGCCCACTTCCGGGCCGCTTCACTTCCGGGGCCTGCTGTTTGTGGCGTTAGGTATGAGCGCGGTTGGGTTTGCTGCTGAGGGTTTGTTTGGTCGCTGTTTTACGCGGCGTTGTATTTGTCACAGGCTTTCCCCAGGGTGGCTTTGCTAGTGTTGAGGGCGTCTGTGGGACGCAACGATCGCCGCGGCTCCTGCTGCACTGGCCGACGTGGTTCTCTCCTTGGGTGGTCTCCTCTCCCCCCTGTGCGGTGCGTGCTTTTACACGGCGGAACGGTAAGTTGGCCCGCCCGGCGCATCCCGTAGCCGCGCTGTCAATGTTTTTATTACATCCGTATATTTATCGCAGGAGCTGTTGTAACGTGCGTGGAGCCGCAGCTGCCAACGCTAGCCTGCCCCGAAACACTGCTGCTTTGCTTCCGGCTGCTTTGCTCCCGGCTGCTTTGCTTCCGGCTGCTTTGCTCCCGGCTGCTTTGCCGTCGGCCGTTTGTCCCCCCACTGGTTTGTTTGTTGTCCACGCTCCGGCCCAGGCTCACGCCCGCCACCGGACGCCGTATAGCGGTGGCCTTGGGTTCGGGTCCGCTGGACCCATTCTACAGACCAGCGGTTTTAGAACATACCCGCTTGTAAAGTGTGCCCTATCTTGTGCCCGGGTGGCTCAGGATTATTTTCCTTTTGTTAGTTTATTTCTTTATTAGCCAATTTGGGTTTTTTTTTGGTTGGTTACGAGCCTGCATTATAATTTTGTCTAGTGCATTTTGTTTGTATTTAGCCAATGGTTGTTTCCTTTTGTTCGGTTATGGGCTTGACCTTTTAATTTTGTTTAGTTATTTTGTAGTTAGTGTAGGAGACATATAGGTGGAAGATGAGCAGCACGGTGTGTGTGTGTGTGTGTGTGTGGCAGAGGGCGTGGTTCACATGGGAGTGGGCGTGCGTGCGTGACGACGTGTGTGTGCGTAAAGGTGTGCACTCACCGGTGACACAGGATAGAGAGAGTCCGGGTATGGAGTAGCCGTAATTTTTGTTGACCGCTACGCTACGCTACGATAAGCTACTCACTCATTCATTCACCCATTCACCCTATTTACCTGTTTAATCCGCTGGTCTCAGTTTTCTCACTCATCCATCTTTGCTACGCTGTAATAGTTCTGTTTACTTACAATAAAGTCACCAAGAGCAATGGATCTCATCGTACCTGTCTCCATAACTTAATATAGCGCGTCACAAATCTACCAAACCTGGAGGACCCAACCCAAACTCTCAGCGGCTAAAAGGAAAATGTTGGAAGCCGCGACATTTTGTCAACAAAAAAGGCGTTTAATGAAAATCATCAAACCGCACTAAAGAACGAAGGAACCACAGCTAAGTGCCACAACACACCATCCATTCACCTGGGAACAGGTAGGACTGAACCTGTTAATGTTTGTGGATTAAGGAATCCGCTTGAATTGGGATGCATTGTATCCGAGGAGGACAATGTATTAATGGATGTTACGCTGGTTGAATGGCGCATTGATGGTGGAGCAACTTCTCCGTGCTTTATTGGATGTTAATGTCGGGACTTTGTAGCATTAATACGTGGCGGCTGAGGTTGTCTAAAGGCCTATTGCTTGTTGAAATGCTTGGATCAAATCTGCTCTGTCAATGAAATTAAATGCAATGTCTGTGGATGGATTTGAATACGCAATGAAATGTGATTGTGTTGCTTCATACAAAATACAATCTAATGGAAATGAGTCAAATAAACGCGATTGCTGAATGTTCAAACATGGAACGTGAAAAAAGGGAAATCAAACTGACGGCCAAAGCTTTGGAAAATAAAATCGAATGATTGC
The DNA here is from genome assembly GCA_036785325.1 of Urophycis tenuis. Classification (NCBI taxonomy): domain Eukaryota; kingdom Metazoa; phylum Chordata; class Actinopteri; order Gadiformes; family Phycidae; genus Urophycis; species Urophycis tenuis. The sequence continues at coordinate 7,947,217 of JAXIVH010000009.1, forward strand.
AGCATGAACGCAAAAGTGTCGTTAATAAAATCAAAGAGCTTATTCCGCAAATAAAAGCGCACATGAAATCAAAAGAAAACGTAACTGAAATCCCCACACAACTGAATAACTTGAATGCACTGTGTAAAAAGGCCACTGAACTGCACAACCAAGTATTGCCACTACTTCCTGATGATGAAGATAAAAAACAAAATGAGTGGTTTTCTAGCATTATGGATTACAGTGATGCATTCAAAGAACAAGTGGAAAAATGGATAAAGGAAAATCCGCATGAAAATTCAGATAAATTACCACTTGAGACAAATACTTCTGAGCAACCACCAAAGGAAATAAGCCATGCAGTACAAATTCCTGTCGAAAAAAGCAAGGATTTGTCTGTTGCTGACCTTCCAGTACCTGTTCCCACTGTAAAGGATCCTCAGGATGAACTACAGCCTTGTGATCGCATCTCAAATTCAACCAAGAGATCACGCTCACATTATTCCTCATCCTTAGCCTCACGCTCATCTGCTCGCTTAAAAACGGAAACAAATCTTGCAATTTTGGCAGCAAAACAAAAGGCATTAAAGGAAAAACATACATTGGATGAAGAAGAGTTAAAGCTACGCAAAAGAAGAGAGCACCTTTTACTGGAAAATGAAATCGCTGAGGAAATGGCAAAACTAAGTGTAATAAGATCACAAGGCAGTGTTGGCAGTAAATCAAAGTCAAAGGTTTCAGATGGGATGAACTCATATTATGAAAGGACATGCTCAAAACAACAACAACTTGACGTCACTGCAACAGAATTTGTCCCATCACTGCCAGTTAAACTAAAACCCAATGCAATTGAAACCACAACGACAGCTGTGAAGCCTAAAGTCACTCACTTACATGATATAAAACATCTCCCAGGTCCTTCTTACATGCTCCAACGTTATCTAATGGCTCCCAAAGATCCTGTGACCAATGTTACACAAACTGATGCATCACAAAATGACATTGTGCTGGACATAATGAGAAAACAAAATGAAATTTCAACACTCTTAATGCAACAACAATGTCTCTCAGCACTCCCAAATAGGGAAATTCCCATTTTTGATGGTAACCCTCTCAAATACCATTCGTTTCTTAAAGCTTTTGAAAATGGAGTTGAGCGAAATACCAATAACAACTGTGACAGACTCTACTTCCTTGGACAGTACACCAAAGGGCATGCAAAAGGGCTAGTGAGGAGCTGTCAGCACATGGAGTCAGGCAGAGGATATGTGAAGGCAAAAGCTCTATTGAAAGAGCACTATGGCAATGAGCAAAAGGTGGCAGCAGCATACATGGAGAGAGCTTTGTCATGGCCCACTATTAAAACAGAAGATGTGAAGGCCCTCCAGGAGTACGGCCTCTTTCTGCGTGGATGCTGCAACGCTATGGAGGATGTGCAGTATTTAAATGATCTGGATACACCCACAAACATGTTGGAAATAATCAGAAAACTGCCGTACAAACTCAGAGACCGCTGGAGATGCCACGCATGTGATCTGCAGGAAAGGTACAACAGAAGAGCAAGGTTTATGGATATTACCAACTTTGTTGAAAAACAGTTGAAAATCTTGACAGACCCTGTGTTTGGAAACATTCAGGACACTGTGATAACAACTAAACAAATGAAACACAAACCTCCCCCTCGCTCCAGTATCAGAGGAACCAGCTTCGCTACCACAGTGAATCGTGTGGAGAGATCAGCTCAAACTCTGAATAAAGCTACAGACATAAAACCACCAGCCAAGAAGATCTGTCCCTGCTGCACTGGAGGACACTCATTGGATGTGTGTGCGCGGTTGGAAAAAATGGCACACAAAGAGAAAATTGACTTCCTAAAGGAAAATGGTGCTTGTTTTCGCTGCCTGTCTATAGGACACATCAGCAAAGATTGCCAAAGGAAGATTTCATGCTCGAAGTGTGGCCAAAGACATCCAACTGTGCTCCATAAGGACCGTGTGGCAACTGCAGAACCGGCTGAGAGAAGCGCCCAGGTTACAGTGGACGACACCTTGGTTTCCAGTGGGCTTACAGGGGCTGGTGAGATGGACTGCAAGCTTCCTATTGTGCCGATCCAAGTGAAGGCGAAGAAGGGCAATAAAATCATTCTCACATATGCCTTTTTGGATCCGGGAAGTACTGCAGTGTTCTGTACTGAGAGTCTGAAGCACAAGCTCAATTTGTCCGGGAAGAGAGCCAACATTCTTCTCAGGACCATGGGGCAGGAAAAGGTGGTCAGTAGCTACATCGTGCCAGAGCTGGAGGTGGCAGCACTTGAAGATGACAGCTTCATTGAGTTGCCAAAAGCATACACTCAGTTGTCAATGCCAGTCCACAAAGCAAACATACCCACACATGAGGATCTGACAAGGTGGCCATATTTAAAACACATCTCCTTACCACAGATTGACGCTGGAATTGAATTGCTGATTGGAACGAATGTTCCACGAGCCATGGAACCGCTGGAAGTCATCCGCAGTGAGCATAATGGACCCTACGCTATAAGGACGGTGCTGGGCTGGACGGTAAATGGACCACTGACAGGAAACGGTGGAGAGGCCAATTACTGTGAGCAACCAGTAACTGTGAACCGTGTGTCCATTGTAAATTTGGATGAACTGTGGCAACAGCAATTTAAGATTGACTTTCCAGAATCTGCTGTGGAGGAACAAGTGGGTCTGTCCAGGGAAGACCTGAGGTTCATGGATATGGTCACAAAGTCAGCCAAGCACGTCAATGGTCACTACCAGATCGCCTTACCTTTGAAAATTTCAAACCTCAGCATGCCAAATAACAGGAAAGTAGTGGAACAGCGTCAAAACCATCTGAAGAGGAGGCTCCAGAGGGATCTAGTGTTTTACAGGGAGTATAACACCTTTATTAACAATCTACTTGGTAAAGGCTATGCTGAAAAGGTTCCTGATGCAGAGCTGGAAAGAAGTGATGGAAGGGTATGGTACATACCGCACCATGGTGTCTACCACCCGACAAAGGAAAAACTCAGAGTTGTGTTTGATTGTGGTGCCAGCTACAAAGGACAATCTCTGAATGAAGAGCTGTTGCAAGGGCCCGATCTAACCAGCTCATTAATTGGAGTTGTGACCAGGTTCAGGAGGGAACCTGTGGTTATCATGGCTGATATAGAAGCTATGTTTCACCAAGTACAAGTGCCCCCAGATGATGATGATCTGCTGCGATTCCTCTGGTGGCCACAAGGAGACTTGAACCAAGCACCATGTGAATATAGGATGAAGGTCCATCTTTTCGGAGCTACATCCTCCCCTAGCTGCGCCAACTTTGCCCTGAGGAAATGTGCAGAGGATTTTGGACATGAGCATAAGGAGGAGACAGTGGACAAGCTGCAGCACTGCTTTTATGTGGATGATTGTTTAGTGGCAGTTGCAACAGAGGAGGAAGCACTGACCCTCTGTCATGAGCTCATGTCTCTGTGCGCTAAAGGGGGATTCTGCTTGACCAAGTGGAACAGTAACAGATCTGAGGTGCTCAAAGCCATCCCAGAGCCCCGCAGAGCTAAAGGCGTGGAGCAGTTGGACCTGGACCGGGAGTTTGTGCCCATTGAAAGAGTGTTGGGTGTAGAGTGGTGTATCAAGTCCGACACCTTTAAATTCAAGATTGTATGGAAGGACAGACCACTCAACCGCAGAGGCATCCTTTCCACTGTAAGCTCTATTTATGATCCTCTGGGCATGTTAAGTCCCCTTGTTCTGACAGCGAAAAGGATCTTGAGAGATTTGTGCAGAAGAGGAGTTGGTTGGGATGACCCCATACCAGAGACTGTCTCCAAAGAGTGGCTTAAGTGGGTGCAAGGGCTTCACCTACTGGACAACTTTGAGCTACCCAGATGTCTAAAACCTCTGGAGTTTGGAGATGTTATTACTGCGCAACTACACCATTTCTGCGATGCTTCTGAGGAAGGCTATGGTCTATGGTCTATGGTAGAGTCACTTACCTGCTGTTACAGAATGAGGACCTCCAAAAGCACAGTGCTTTCATTATGGGAAAGGCTCGTGTCGCCCCACTGAAGACAGTTACAATTCCAAGAATGGAACTGATTGCTGCAACGATGGCCAGCCGCATGGATTTCCTGTGGAAGAAAGAGCTACACATGCGTCTTCAGGGATCTGTGTTTTGGACTGATAGTGCTTCTGTGCTCAAATACATTAACAACGAAAGCTCCAGATTTAAGGTGTTTGTTGCCAATCGTGTTTCAGAGATACTGAAATCATCTCACCCTGCTCAGTGGAGGTACGTGGATACAGCTTCAAATCCATCAGACGCAGCATCCAGAGGGGTCAAAGTGGAATTATTTCTGAAGGACAGACTCTGGTTAATGGGACCGCCGTTTCTTTGCCAACCTGAAACAGAATGGCCTGTGAACCTTGAGCCTGTGAGCCATCTCCCCCAGGACGATCCAGAGGTTAAGAAAAGTGCTGTTGTTAATGCTGTACAAGTTGGAGAGGATCCCACTACTCACCTGATCCATCATTATTCCTCATGGATCCGATTAAAGAAAGCTGTGGCATGGTGGCTGAAATACAAGAAATGGTTGTGGTCCTGTATCAGGAAGAGAAAAGGGCCAACAGCCAATCAGAGTGAACAGAGCATGCGGCAGCAAAGAATGATGGAGCAAAAAGGGTGCACATTTAAAGGCGCAACTGTCCTGGGAGCTCTTACAGTGGAGGACATTGACAAGGCTGAGCTGGCCATAATTCAGTTTTGCCAGAGGAGAAAGTTTTTTGAGGAGCTTTCGTGTCTGGAAAAAGGACAAAATGTCAAGAAAAGTAATCACCTGTACAAGTTGTGTCCAAGGCTGGAGGATGGAGTCTTGCGTGTGGGAGGACGGCTTAGTAAAGCAGCACTGCCTTTGGAGTCTAAGCATCCTGTCATTCTGTCAAAAGACCTTCATATTTCTACCCTGCTGCTGAGAAATATACATCAAGAGGTAGGACACAGCGGCCGCAACCACATGTTGTCCAAGCTCAGGGAGAAATACTGGATGACAGGAGTAAGCACTGCCATTAGGAGGGTTCTCTCCAAATGCACCATCTGCAGAAGACTTAATGCTACTCCAGTTTACCAACAGATGGCAGACTTGCCCACAGACCGACTCAAGCCTGATGAACCCCCATTCACCTGTGTGGGAGTCGATTATTTTGGACCCATCGAAGTGAGGAGTAGGAGGAGTACAGTGAAGAGGTATGGTGTCCTATTTACCTGTCTTGTATTGAGAGCTATTCACATTGAGGTGGCACCTTCTCTGGATACTGACTCCTTCATAAATGCACTAAGGCGTTTTATATCCAGAAGAGGACAGGTCCGCGAGCTGCGCTCTGACAATGGGACAAATTTTGTGGGAGCAGAACGTGAGCTAAAAACAGCAATTGCGCAGTGGAACCAGGCACAGGTGCATGATGTGTTACTCCAAAAGGGCATTAAGTGGACGTTCAACCCCCCTGCTGGATCACATCATGGAGGAGTGTGGGAAAGGTTGATTCGATCGGTGAGGAAAGTTTTGAACTCGACTCTCAAGGTACAACGCTTGGATGAGGAGGGACTCCACACAGTTCTCTGTGAAGTGGAAGCCATTATTAACAGCAGGCCCATCACAAGGGCCTCCACGGATCCTAACGACCTGGAAGCACTGACACCGAACCATCTGTTACTGCTTAAAAACCAGCCTTCATTATCACCTGGAGTGTTCCAAGCAGCAGACCTGTACGCATAGAGAAGATGGAGACAAGTCCAGTACATATCTGATCTGTTCTGGAAACGCTGGACAAAGGAGTACCTGCCTCTTTTACAGGAACGACAGAGATGGACTGGGGTCCAGAGAAACCTTGTAGCAGGAGATTTAGTTTTGCTTATAGACAGTACCGCACCTCGAAATTCCTGGATTATGGGACGTGTCTTGCAAACCTTTCCAGATCGCAAGGGATTTGTGCGTCAAATTCGGATCAAAACAAGAACCAGTTGTTTGGACAGACCCATATCCAAAGTGTGTTTGTTGCTGGAGAAGGAGGAGGCAGCATGAGGACGTTGCTGACCTCTATATGGACTTTGTGTTTTTCATAGACTTGAGCTGTTCTCTGCACTAATCGGTCATGAAGATGACCAGAAGAAGGAATATTTTGTGTGATGGCTTATTCATGGACTTGAGCAATTTGTTGGACATTTTTGCATTGTTTTGAAATTGATGTGATGATTTATTATGTCCCCTATTGTGTTTTGAAATGTGAATTATTATGTGAGACCTAATAATTCAGGGGCTGGTGTGTAGGAGACATATAGGTGGAAGATGAGCAGCACGGTGTGTGTGTGTGTGTGTGTGTGTGTGTGTGTGTGTGGCAGAGGGCGTGGTTCACATGGGAGTGGGCGTGCGTGCGTGACGACGTGTGTGTGCGTAAAGGTGTGCACTCACCGGTGACACAGGATAGAGAGAGTCCGGGTATGGAGTAGCCGTAATTTTTGTTGACCGCTACGCTACGCTACGATAAGCTACTCACTCATTCATTCACCCATTCACCCTATTTACCTGTTTAATCCGCTGGTCTCAGTTTTCTCACTCATCCATCTTTGCTACGCTGTAATAGTTCTGTTTACTTACAATAAAGTCACCAAGAGCAATGGATCTCATCGTACCTGTCTCCATAACTTAATATAGCGCGTCACAAATCTACCAAACCTGGAGGACCCAACCCAAACTCTCAGCGGCTAAAAGGAAAATGTTGGAAGCCGCGACAGTTAGTTAACTTAAGTTTCCTTCTCTTAGGTTGGAGTGTTTAATTAATTCATTTTGGTTATTTTCGTATATATTTTTATTAATTTAGGTCCTGGTGCAGTCACGTTTTGTATTCCTTTGGGTTTATTTAATTTGATCCCCTTTTCTTTATGTAGGTGATATTTGATTTTCTGAGTTTCTTTTGTGTAGAGGATTCCCCATCCCTCATTTTGATTTGTTCTGTCCCAGCAGCTGAGGACCCACGGTGGTGGAGCTGGTTGGTGGTGGGAACCCTTTTCCTGTGTGCTGTGCTGTGCGGCTGCCTCACCGGGTTCTCTGTAACGACGCACCCCCGTGTGTGTGTGTGTGTGTTTGGGTGTTGGTGGGTGCGGGTGTGTCAGGTGTGTGTGAGGTGGTGCCCCTTCTAGGGTTCCTGGCTGTCCTCACGGTCCACTCCCCCCTGGTATCCCTCAGCTCTGGGTCAGTTCTTCCCTTTCCCCGCTCCCTTTTGCAAGTGTTTTATGGGTTTTTCTTTTGGAAATGTGTTTTAACTTAACTATTTGATGTGATCCAATAAAAATATCATTCTACACCTGAAACCACGTTCTCATGCTTACCAGTTGACGAACCTGGGTGCCTTTAGCCTACCCTTACATCCTTACCAGTTAATCTTAATTCCCTGGGTGAAAGTCCCAGGGTGGCGTTGTCTGGCTTGCCTGTATTAATTAACTTAAACCAGTACCGCTCGCCACATTAAGATGAAATGTTGTAATTGTGGAGGAGAGCACAGTACTGCGTATAAAGGATGTGAGGCGCACAAACGCGCAGCAGAGGTTCAGAGAGTAAAAGTAGAGGAAAAGGTGACGTATGCTGAAGCAATTAAACAAGTTAAAGAAAAAAAGGAAGCAGTGTTAACATCAGGAACTGGTCCAGGAGTACCTGGACAGAGTCAGTACTGGCACTCTCAGGAAATAAGACAGATTGAAAAAGGTGCAAATTCAAAATATATCGCAGTGGATAATGTACAGTTTATAGCCTTCCTAGCAGAAGTTATCAATTGCTCTGCTCAAACAGCGAGTAAAACTGAGAGAATCGAAATCATAATAAAAGCAGCACAGAAGTACATTGGTGTGGGGGAACTAACTATAGATAGCATTAACGATTTACTATTAGCAGAGGTTGGACATGAGGAGTCACAAACAAAATGACTATCTATTCTTCAGTGGAATGTTAGAAGCTTAATTGCTAACGGTCAGGAACTAAAGCATTTTATTGAGGAGTTAGAAGACAAACCCAACATTATCTGCATACAAGAGACATGGTTAAAACCAACACTGGATTTTATTATATATGGATACACAGCAGTGCGCAAAGATAGGGACACTACAGGAGGTGGAGTGGCTACATTTATTCAACAGGGGATTAATTATAGAAATATAACCTTGAATATGATGATAGATGTAGATGTCACGAGCTTTCTCTCTCAGCTCTGTTTGATCAGCCACACCTGTATCTACTCCTGCACTCATTAACCTGCCAGCTGCACTGCATTCCCTGTTCATCTCCCTCTGTATATAAGCCCTGTCTTTCAGTACCTCCTTGTCAGACCGTCTGCAAACCAGTACCTGTTACCCTGCCTGTCTTCATACGCCTCTGACTCTTACCTGTGATATCGGACCTGCTCAACTACGTCTTAGATCTTCTGCCCCGGTAACCGTGACCTGCCTTCTGCCTTATGACTACGAATACTGCCTAGCCCTTGCCTGTACCACTGCTACCATTCCATCTGCCAGCTTTCCTCTCCCTCGGCTGTGTGTGTCTTTACCCAGTGACTCCGGACCATCATCGAGCCTGCCCTGGAACCCACCCCGCCATCTCAGTGAGATGCCACTCAGCTCTGGAAACACACCCATACACCCCCTTTCCCCAAATTCTTCAATAAACTGTTTAACGTGACGCTCTTGTGGTCCTCTTCCTGTTTGGTGTCTGACAGTAGAGGTAGTCATGATTGATATATGGGTAGGTAAAACTAAGACTAAAAGCATCAACTTTTATAATCCTTGTAAAAGAATCTTGAGAGAAATGCTAGATAGGTTATATGAGGGAGGAAATGGAAAGGTAATATTATGTGAAGATTTTAATGCTCATAACACTCTGTGGGGAGGAACAAAAGTGGATGAAAATGGGAGTACTATTGAGGAGTTTATGGATGATAATAAATTAAAATGTTTAAATGATGGAAGATGCACTAGGTTTGATGCATATCACGGAACAGAATCTGTGTTAGATCTAATAGTATCTGATCAGATAGGTTAGTCAGTGGGAGGTTAATGGAAGTTCTCTTGGCAGTGATCATTATGTCATCTGGTTAAGTGTTGGGAATCAAAATGTTTGCTTAGAAGATAACTGGTTTCCAAGATGGAAAATGAGAGAGGCAAACTGGGGGCTGTATAGCTATAAAGTGAGTGGAAAGCTGATGGAAGTAATATCAGATAGGAGTTGTGATGTTGATGAATTAAACTCAAAAATAACAAATATATTGTGTGAGGCAGCGGAGGAGTGTATTGGTAAATCTTCTGGTATGAGGAAAAGAAAAATGGTACCTTGGTGGTCAGAGGACTGCAACGAATCAATTAAAAACAGAAACAAAGCCTTCAGAAATCTTAAATCAAACCATTCATATACCAATTTAATAGAATTTAAAAGAGCACAGTCAAAGGTTAAACAAATAGTAAGAGAGGCTAAAAGGAAGTATTGGAGCAAATTTTGTGATAAAATAGGGGCAGAAGTTAAAGTGGGTAATGTCTGGAGCATGATTAAAAAGATGGGAGGAATTAGAAGGGAATTCTCTATACCTGTGATTAAAAATAATGAAGAGGCAGTGACTAATCAAGAGAAAGCTGAGATGCTATCAAAAGGTTTTGTCAAAATTCATAGCTCAAAAAACATAACAGATGGAGAAGTATCTTGGAGAGTTACAGTAATTGAGGAAAATAAAGGATTAATAGGGAAAAAGGCAGATAGTGAGAGTGTACTTGATAAGAACTTTACATTATTTGAGCTTAAAGCCCATGGTGCAGGTTTTTTTTTTTTTTTATTATGGCAATTTTCTAGTTGGTAATAAACATTCAAACAGTTATCCATTGTGTTTGACGTTGTAGGGTATCACAAAAAGGAAATATAATAAGGAAAAGTAGGTGAAATGTTAGCCTTTGGCTAACAGGTTAGCGATGCCCACAATGCATTGTGTGACGTCAGGTCGGGGAGCCCGGACGAAAGCCCACTTTGATACCATTGAGAGAGACGAGTAGTGAGAGAGTGACAGTGTCAAATATATAAGTAAATATATAGATAAAGATAGCCTAGATAGATAGATAAATAGATCGATAGGTTGAGAGATAGCAGTGTAACATAAACTCGTCTGTGTTATCTCAATGAAATGCAGGAGACGTGGGGCCAGTTCGTCACTTTATTAGATTCCGTAGCAAGGCGGCATGGATCAACACAGTATGTAATATGAAAAGGAGATTAAATAATAGCTATTCACACATGTAATTATAAACTTAGATAAATAAATACTTTGATCGTTGTACACGGGATGATCAAGTCATTATAGTCAGTAAAACGATCAGCCACAACATCAGCCCCATTGGGGTCTTCCTCATAGCACTCCTGTAAGTCCTCGCATGCCTCCTTAGACCATACACGCACTGACTTTGTTGATATAGGCTGTTTACGGGCCAAGGTGGTGTATTTGGATGACAGGAGCACCAGGTTATGGTCCAACCTGCTGAGTGAAGGCAGGGCAATGGATGTGTAACTGTCCTTAATATTGGCATAAAATAAGTCAATAGTCTTGCCACATCTCGTGGGGCAGTTGACAAACTGCCTGAACGATGGAAGTGAGGTGGAGAGAGTACAATGGTTAAAATCGCCACTGATCATCACAAGAGCGTCCGGAGTGCGGCGTTGCAGTTCTTGAGCTACTCTTGCCATCATGTCAGTCGCCAGTTTGGCATTTGGCAGATGGTGGAATACATATACACCAGGATGACAATGACATTGGAGAATTCACTTGGGTCTGCAACTCACCGCCAGCAATTCAATGATTTGGTCACACGCTCTCTCTGCGTTGCGGTGATGCGTCCAGGCGCTGTCCGTAAACCACGACTCAGTAAAACAGAGAGGGCTGCACTGTTGGTACAGCCGATCATACTTCACAAGCGCTGCAAGTTCATCAACTTCGTTGACTACGGAGCACACGTTGCCCATAATCACAGATGGTAGGACAGGCTTGTACTTCCTGAGCCTGTCCCTCACCGTCGGCCTCTTTTCCTTCACTTTAACTCCAGAGGTAAATCCAAGCGTGGATGGCCACAGTTTGTTATTGTATCCCAAATGCTATAGGAGATGACTGCTGCTGGGTCAGACGCTCCTAAGCCTTGTAGCTTCATGCGAATAAATCCACTCCATATAACCAACCACATAAGTCCAGACGTGTGCACTTATCCCGATATATTGCGTGTGATTCTTGCGTTCAAAACAGTGACACGACGGTAAAACAAGACACGGGACAAAAACTCTGTGGTAGCGAGTCGCCGACAGGGCAGGCGCCACTTCGGATATAAGTTTGAACGGTTGTTCTTTCTATGGTGTCCTATACTAGACTTGTACTTGCTAATATAAAGAAATAAAGAACGAGAAGTGCACTGTAAGTTTACTCAACGTGTATCAATGTATTCTTCTCCTTTTCACTCCCAATCACATTGCACAGTATCAGTAAAACGGTAGTGCGCCCCCTGATGGCATGGTGTAATAGCAGACACAGCACATAATGTAACTGAATACACAACATATGGGTAGTTTCCCAACAAAATCACGCATTTCTTCATTCGCCCTTTCACGTCTAACCGGTTCGAAATGATATGGCCATCATAAATGTTAATTGTGGGTCTTGCCACCTCTTCCTCATCCCATTTAGACGCCATAGTTCTAGTACAAGGCTGAGGCTACCTTCCACCACGTCTCCCCAACGTGACGTCATCGCCGAGTTGCATGAAAAATAACCGTTACTACCAAAAACTACCAAAAACTGGATTTTAACACTATTTTGGACATTTCTAACTTTATATACATATCTTGAGTGCTTTATGTACCCATTAATCGAAAGTGGTGTTTAACCTGCACCACGGCCTTTAAGAGAGCATTAAATGGTGTCAAGAATACTTCCCCAGGGAAAGATGGTGTGTGCTACAAAATGATTAAGGAGATAGATGATGTGGCCAAGTATGGAATTCTAAAACTTTATAACAGGATCTGGGAGCAAGGTAAAGTACCTTTTGTGTTGGAAACACTCAGTAGTGATTCCTATTGGAAAGCCAGGAAAGAACAAAACTGAAGTTAAAAGCTATAGACCAATTGCATTAACATCAAACTTATGTAAACTGATGGAAAGAATGGTTGTTAGGAGATTAATGTATGAGGTTGAAAAGAAAGGGATACTCTCCAAACACCAGAGCTGGTTCCGTAGTGGACGAACAACAATGGACCCTGTTGTTTGTATGGAAAATATAATTAGGAAAGCACAAAATAATAAAGAAATAGTTCTGGCTGCATTATTCGATATAGAGAAAGCATATGTTATGCTATGGAAGGAGGGGTACTGATCAAGCTGAATAGGATGAGCATTGGTGGGAAGATGTTCAATTGGATTATGGACTTTTTAAAAGACAGAACATTAGAAGTGAGAGTTGGGGTTGATTTTTCCAAGACCTATTCTATAGAAAATTGGACACCTCAGGGAAGTGTATGTAGTCCAGTATTTTTTAACCTAATGATTAATGACATTTTTGAGTCAATAGAAGACAGGAGAGTAAATAAAGTATTATATGCGGACGATGGAGCTCTGTGGATAAGAGGGCGTAATATTGAAAATGTTAAAGATAAAATGCAGTTAGCTATTAACAAGGTTGAAAAATGAGCATTTGAATGGGGTTTTCATTTATCAGTGGAAAAGACACAAATTATTTGTTTTTCAAGGAAAAGAAAAAACCTTACCATAGAACTTAAGCTATATGGACAATCTTTAAAGCAAGTCAATACTATTAGGTACCTGGGAGTGTGGTTTGATGTGAGGCTAACGTTTAAGGAACATATTCAAAAGATGATGGAGAAATGCAAAAAAGGTATAAATGCATTGAAATGTTTAGCAGGGCACAATTGGGCAGCTTCAGGAACGTCCCTTAAAAGGGTATACATAGCTCTGATTAGATCAGTATTAGATTATGGATGTATTGTGTACCAATCTGCATCAAAGACACAAATTAAAGAACTGGACAGAATGCAGGCCAAAAGTCTAAGAATATGTAGTGGGGCGTTTAGAACCTCTTCTGTACCAGCACTACAAGTAGAGACAGGAGAAATGCCATTAAGCCTTAGGCACCTGAAATTGTGTATGGCTTATTGGGTCAATTTAAAAGGACATAATGCCTCACACCCCACTAAAGAAGTCCTTAGTGAATGTTTGGAATATGGGAGGGCTCAGATCTGTAGCTTTGGTTGGGATGCCAACAGATTAGCAAGGCAGTTGGAGATAGAGGATATACCTTGTAGCAAAACGTTGCCTCTGGCAATAACCCCACCTTGGTTGTTTTGTTCTCCTATTCATAAAAACTAAAGATGAGGTAGGGCAATATCTGGAGACTATGTATTACGATACTGCAAAAATATACACAGATGCATCAAAGGATACTGAGGGTAAGACTGGAGTTGGGGTGTATTCCTGAACCTGAAACATGTATCAAAAAGCGAACTACAGATAATCTATCTATCTTTGCTGCTGAGATGGCAGCCATTATCATCGCACTGCAATGGCTAGAAGAGGCAAGGCTCCCTAATGCTGTTATCTGCTCTGATTCTATGTCATCACTTACAGCTATTCAGAATAGTGAATCAATGTGCAGACAGGACCTCCTGAATGAAGTCAATCAAATTATGTTCAAAATTAACCAACAAGGAAGAAAAGTACGGTTTGTGTGGGTCCCGGCACACAAAGGTATAGTATGAACAAGCTGACAAACTTGCAAAAGAGGTGACAGAAGAAGAGGAAATTCAAATAAATATTCCACTGAGTAAATCAGAGATAAATGTAATAATCAAACAAAAAGTGAATGCAATGTGGCAGTCTGAGTGGGATAAGGAGAGGAAGGGTAGACATTTATACAAACTGCAACAAGAAATAACAAGGAAAAGGAACAGTTACACAAATAGACTGGAGGAGGTTTGGTTTAATAGATTACGAATAGGTCACACTGGTTTAAACAGCAATTTATTTATCAGCAATAAACATCCATCTGGGAATTGTGAGGTTTGTAAAGAGAGAGAAGATGTGGAGCATGTCCTTTTAAGGTGTAGAAGGTTTTCTAGGGAAAGAGAAAGAATGAAAAAGGCGGTTAGTACAGCTAAGAAAGTCTTCTCCTTGGAAACATTGTTGGCCGAGCCTAGGTCAGGAAACATAGGCCTACATAGCTCCATAGTTTCATTCATAAAGGACACAGGGTTAGCAAGTAGGATTTAGAACCTTTTGTTTTGTTTTGAATAATTTATTTTCCTATATTTTATTTTTTATTTTATTTTAATTTTTTACGTTATTTAGTCCTTTGAAAGACCTAGGAACTGTGTGTAGGAACTACACCTCAGTCCAGTAGGTGGCGCTAATACACTCAGATTGTAAACTGCCATTAAACTCTACAGAAGAAGAAGGGGGGGGACCGTGATGCTACCTGTGGTCCTAGCTTGTCACAAGGATCCAACGCATGTAAATACAGTGTTTTTTTGTTTCTGCCGGTACGTGTATTTTGTGGCCAATCTTTTCTTCCACTGGGTGTTTGGGTTTTGGGGTTTTGTTTTTCGTAAATAAATATCACCACCCCAAAGTTCGCCGGCTGAGCCATAATTTTTCAATGCATGGAAAACGAACCCGTTGTTATTAGAATAAGGGGGGTAGGTTTGTGACTGATATAAGTGGGGGGCTCATGGGAAGTGGGTACGTGGGTGAACGGAAACAGGAAGTGCGTGGTTGGAAAACGTGTGTCATGTTAGCAGATGGAGTGAACTGCTTGATATTAAATGTACATGTTCAGCGGAAAGTGGCCTATTAAACTGGCATTCTTAGACATCTAGCCTCCTTGGTTTCATCACCAATATAATCAGTAGGATAACCTGTGGTTTGGACGATTACCTCGCGAGCTGCCGGCAAGTGGAGTTAAACAGAAGAAATTAACGAGCCAACCTGCAGCCGCGGTCCAGAGACAAAAATAGGTATCACTGGGGGCTCGTCCGGGATTTCTACTACCTTTGGTGAGTGAGACGAGAAGATAAAGTTTACAGCCAGAGTTGACCCGCACTAATTTGGAGGTATGCAATATAACGCTTCAAGTAAATTTACCGCGACCACCCGCGAGAGAAATGCCAACGCTGTCATGAGCTCTCTCTGCCTAGTAACACCACTAATTGGTCTGATTACCTCCACCTGTCTCTGCTCTGCTCAACCCTCGTTAACCTACCAGCTGCACTGCATTCACCACTCATCTTGCCCTGTATGTAAAGCCCTGTTTTTCAGTCCACTCTTGTCAGATCGTCTGCAAACCAGTACCTGTTACCCTGCCTGTCTTCATACACCTCTGACTCTTACCTGGGATATCGGACCTGCTCAACTACGTCTTTGATCTTCTGCCCCGGTAACCTTGACCTGCCTTCTGCCTTATCACGACGAATATTGCCTAGCCCTTGTCTGTACCACTGCTGAAGTTCCATCTGCCAGTTCTCCTCTCCCCCGGCTGTGTGCGTGTCTTTACCCAGTGACCCCGGACAATCAACGAGTCTGCCCTGGAACCCACCCCGCCATCTCAGTGAGACGCCACTCAGCTCTGGAAAGACACCCATACACCCCCTTTCCCCAAACCCTTCAATAAACTGTTGAAACGTGACGCAATTGTGGTCCTCGTCTGTCTGGTCCGTGACAGTACGATCTGACCATCATGGACCCAGCGCACTCCCAGACCAGTATGGGGAAAAAGGCCGAGATGTCTGCCCTACAGCGACTGGAGCTCACTGAGGGAGACATCAATCGGATGGCTGGCGACATCGCTTCCCTGCTCCAGCTCGGACAACAACAACAACAACAGTTTAACCAGCAGCAACAACAGATTCAGCAACAACAGCAACAGCTAGCCCAAGCCCTGCAATTACTCACCAATCCGGCCACTCCACCTACTCCAGCTACGTCCACTCCTGCTTATGCTGCCCCTGATCCCAGCGCCCCAGAACCGAAGATTGGCAATCCGGAACGTTTTGACGGTGACCCGAGGCAGGTACGAGCGTTCCTGTCCAGCTGTCAAATCCAGTTCGCTTTACAACCCAGGACCTTCTCGACGGAGGGAGCCAAGGTGGGGTACGTCATTACCCATCTCACCAGCCGCGCTCGGTTATGGGGAACGGCAGAGTTCGACCTGCAGACCCCAGCCTGCGCCTCTTTCAGGGCCTTCGAAGAGGAGATGTTAAAGGTTTTTGACCTGGGCTCATCAACAACCGAAGCATCACAAGCACTGCTGACCATCCGCCAGGGCAATCGGACAGTGGCAGACTTCTCCATTGACTTTCGCACCCTGGCTAGTCGCAGCTCGTGGAACTCCGTGGCACTGGTGCACGCCTTCCTCCACAGCTTGGCGGACTACATTCAAGAGGAGCTTGTCTCTCATGAGCAGCCCCCGACACTCGATGACGCCATTGCCCTGGCCGTCCGCATTGACCGCCGTATCCAGACCCGCAGACGAGAGAGAGGGCGCCTGAGTCAACCTCCCATCCGCACTCGGGGTGAGCCTTCCACAAGTCAGTCCCCGCCTGTCAAGTCCCAAAGCCAAAGCTCACCAGATGTAGGAGGAGTCCGGCTGAGCTCAATGGCGATCCAGTCCTCCAACCGCAAACCGATGCTGCAAGTTCATCTTCACCTTTCTGACTCCACACACACCCTGGCTGCCCTGGTGGACTCTGGCGCCGAAGCCAACATAATGGACGCTGAGCTCGCTCGCCAGCTGCGACTGGAGATTCACCATCTGACACCTCCCGTCCCTGCACGGATGGGCACCTTCTCGGCACAGTCACCCGAGTCACTGCCCCCGTCTCGATGAGGCTGTCTGGTAACCACCAGGAAGCCAGTCGGTTCCACCTCCTCCGCTCTCCGGGCCAACCCCTCATCTTGGGCTACCCATGGCTCCGTCGGCACAACCCTCACCTCGATTGGGCAACCGGGGAGATCAAGGAGTGGGGAAAAGACTGCCACCAAACCTGCCTGCTCGCTGCCACGCTTCCCTTCCACTCCGTACCCGTCAACTCAGCTCCCGACATCCTGAACGTCCCGGAATGCTACCATGGTCTCCGGGAGGTGTTCAGCAAGCTCAAGGCCACATCTCTGCCCCCGCATCGACCGTATGACTGTGCCATTGACCTCCTCCCTGGCACTGCCCCTCCCAAGGGTCGTCTCTATTCCCTGTCTGCCCCTGAACGAAGGGCCATGGGGGATTACATCAGTGACTCCCTGGCGGCTGGAATAATCCGTCCATCCTCGTCTCCTGCCGGTGCTGGGTTCTTCTTCGTGGGGAAGAAGGATGGATCCCTTCGTCCCTGCATTGATTACCGGGGCCTCAACGACATCACTGTGAAGAACCGGTATCCCCTGCCTCTGCTCACCTCTGCCTTTGAGTTGCTCCAGGGAGCCACAATCTTCACTAAGCTGGACCTCAGGAACGCCTACCACCTAGTGCGGATCCGGGAGGGCGACGAATGGAAGACAGCATTCAACACTCCAACCGGCCACTACGAGTACCGGGTGATGCCTTTTGGTCTTACCAACGCTCCTGCTGTCTTCCAAGCCCTTGTGAATGATGTACTACGGGACATGTTAAACAAATTTGTCTTCGTTTACCTGGACGATATTTTAATCTTCTCAAAGACCCTGTCTGAACACACCCGGCATGTTCAGCAAGTCCTTCGTCGTCTCCTGGAGAACTCACTCTACGTGAAGGCAGAGAAGTGTGAGTTTCATGCAAAGACCATGACCTTCCTGGGGTATATTGTGGCAGAGGGAAATATCCAGATGGACCCAGCCAAGGTTTCAGCAGTAACCTCCTGGCCAGTCCCAGAAAACCGAAAGAAGCTGCAGCAATTCCTTGGCTTTGCAAACTTCTACAGAAAGTTCATCCGGAATTACAGCTCTGTAGCCGCTCCTCTCACTGCTCTGACAAGCACCAAGCAGCCCTTTGCTTGGACCCCAGCAGCCGACAAGGCCTTCAGTGTCCTCAAGACTCTATTTACCTCTGCCCCCATCCTCCTGATGCCAGATGCAGGCCGGCAATTCGTTGTGGAAGTGGACGCCTCCGATGTGGGAGTTGGTGCCGTGCTCTCTCAGCGGGCTGCAGAAGATGGCAAGCTCCATCCTTGTGCATTCTTCTCCCGTCGCCTGTCCCCGGCTGAATGCAACTATGACATAGGGAACCGTGAGCTGCTGGCGGTTAGGCTGGCCTTGGAGGAGTGGCGTCACTGGCTGGAGGGGTCCTCAGTTCCATTCTTGGTCTGGACTGACCACAAGAATCTAGAGTACATCCGCTCGGCCAAGCGTCTGAACCCGAGACAGTCCCGTTGGGCCCTGTTTTTCACTAGATTCAATATGACCCTGTCTTACCGTCCTGGGTCACGTAACATCAAACCAGACGCACTCTCCCGTCAGTTCCAGAAAGATAACGCCCCCTCCCGGGATCCTGTGTCCATTCTTCCCGGTCCTTGTGTCGTTGGCTCCCTGACCTGGGATGTTGAGGAACAGGTACGGGAGGCTCTCCGTGACCAGCCCGGCCCCAGTGCCTGCCCTGCTGACCGTCTATTTGTCCCTGGACACCTGAGGTCTCGGGTCATACAATGGGGACACAACTCTCGTCTCGCTTGCCACCCTGGATCCACTCACACCTGCCATCTGCTTGCCCAGCGGTTCTGGTGGCCATCTCTGAGAAGGGATGTACGAGACTTTGTCCGCGCCTGTCCCACATGCAACCAGCAGAAGTCGTCCAACCAGCCCCCTGCTGGATTACTCCACCCCCTGCCTGTGCCAACACGGCCCTGGTCCCACATCTCACTGGACTTTGTCACGGGTCTGCCCCAGTCTGATGGAATGACGGTCATTCTCACAGTTGTGGACCGTTTCAGCAAGATGGCACACTTTGTTCCCCTCCCGAAGCTGCCGTCTGCCAAGGAGACTGCCCAGGTTATCTTAGAGCATGTTTTTCGTATACATGGACTGCCCTGTGATGTCGTCTCGGACCGGGGTCCGCAATTTACCTCCACCTTTTGGAAGGAGTTCTGCCGTTTGCTGGTGGCCACGGTTAGTCTAACTTCTGGATTCCATCCCCAGTCCAACGGCCAGTCGGAACGGGCAAACCAAGAGTTGGAGAAGGCACTCCGATGCATGGCATCTCGTAACCCTCACTCCTGGGCTCAGCAACTGACATGGGTGGAATATGCCCATAATTCTCTGACCTGCTCTGCCACTGGCATGTCACCCTTCCAGTGCGTGTATGGCTACCAGCCACCCCTGTTCAACAGCCAAGAAGGTGAGGTCACCTGCCCATCAGCTCTTGCCTATTCTCGCCGGTGCCGCCGCACCTGGGCACAAGCCCGTGCCACGCTCCTCAAGTCCGTCTCCAGCTACACCACTGGTGCCAACCGCCGCAGAACTCCTGCTCCCGCCTACAAGGTGGGACAAAGGGTTTGGCTCTCGGCCAAGGACCTGCCACTGCGGGTGGAGTCAAAGAAGCTGGCTCCTCGGTTCGTCGGCCCATTCCCCATCCGGAGGATTATCAACCCAACCGCTGTTCAGCTCCAACTACCAAGATCCATGAGAGTTCATCCTACATTCCATGTGTCGAAGATCAAACCAGTTCATGAGAGTCCACTGGTTCCGGCTGCACCTCCTCCCCCACCTCCGCGCCTCATTGATGGTGGTCCAGTCTACTCTGCCCGGCGTCTGCTCCGTTCCCGCCGAAGAGGTAGGGGTATCCAATACCTGGTCGATTGGGAGGGTTATGGACCTGAGGAGAGGATTTGGGTTCCTGCCAGCCGGATTGTGGACCGGACCCTAATCACCGACTTCCACCGGCAGCATCCAGACCAGCCGGTCATTCGACGGGGCCGTCCGAGGGGGTCCCTTCGTGCCTCCCATCCGGTAGCTGACTTGGCACCTGACCCTGAACTGGCTCCGGAACCTGACCTTGCCCTTGACGGTACCACTTCTGGGGCGCCTTCTGAAGATCAGGGCATGGAGACTGATCGGTCCGAGGAGTTCTAGCCCTCCACCGGCTCCCCTCCTCCCGCCCGGCTTAGTGGTGTTTCTTGGGGACTTCTGGGGCCGTCCCTTAGGGGGGGGGGTTCTGTCATGAGCTCTCTCTGCCTAGTAACACCACTAATTGGTCTGATTACCTCCACCTGTCTCTGCTCTGCTCAACCCTCGTTAACCTACCAGCTGCACTGCATTCACCACTCATCTTGCCCTGTATATAAAGCCCTGTTTTTCAGTCCACTCTTGTCAGATCGTCTGCAAACCAGTACCTGTTACCCTGCCTGTCTTCATACACCTCTGACTCTTACCTGGGATATCGGACCTGCTCAACTACGTCTTTGATCTTCTGCCCCGGTAACCTTGACCTGCCTTCTGCCTTATCACGACGAATATTGCCTAGCCCTTGTCTGTACCACTGCTGAAGTTCCATCTGCCAGTTCTCCTCTCCCCCGGCTGTGTGCGTGTCTTTACCCAGTGACCCCGGACAATCAACGAGTCTGCCCTGGAACCCACCCCGCCATCTCAGTGAGACGCCACTCAGCTCTGGAAAGACACCCATACACCCCCTTTCCCCAAACCCTTCAATAAACTGTTGAAACGTGACGCAATTGTGGTCCTCGTCTGTCTGGTCCGTGACAAACGCGATAAATGATTATGAAAAGACACTAGGGAATCTGACAACGTATTTCAACGAATTTATGTGTTTAACTCCTCTTGAAACGAGCCAGTCGTCATGTTTGGAGCCACAAGTGTCTGGGAATGTTGGCCAAATTGGCGCGAGCTGCTTTAGTTGTGCTAGCCAGCCCAGGCAGTTTGGATGCACAGCAAGGCAACAGGCTACATGTTCTAATGACAGTGAGAGTGCTTTTACCCACAAATCACCTACACCTGGGGTACTCAAGTAGAAAGTCAAAAGGTCCACTCACCAAATTTCAAATCTGTCTAGGGTCCGGAACAGTGAATGGTATGCAATGTGGTCAGGGTGATGAACCTTTAACACTAGAACTACCACAGCGGTGCCATTTGGCAGACGGGACACTAATCCCCTCTCTCTCCCAGTCATACTTGGGGCTCCATCAGTGGCAATGGAAACAACATGCTTCAGGTCTATCTCTCGGTCTCTCAACATCTCCTTTACTGCTTCATAAATGTCGTCCCCTCGTGAATGCCCATGAAGGGTTGTGAGGCCTAACACATCTTCAAAGAATTCCCCCCTCTCTTCATCAAAAAATCTGACAAACACCAGAAGTTGGGCATTATCTGTGTTGTCTGTGGATTCATCCAAAGCCAACGAAATGCATTTAGCCTTTTTAACAGCGAATTTCATTTGGTTCAACAAATCTTCAGCAAGGGTTTCAGTTTGTCTTACTGCAGTGGAATCTGAGAGGGGTATTTGATTTTTTTTTTGTATGATGTCATCTTTTTGAGTTCCCTCATACAGAGCGATTGCTACTTCATTCATGCACTCCTTCACGATTTCCGCGTCAGTGAATGGTTTTTTGTGCTTGCCTAAGACCCATGCCACTCGCAGTGAGGCTTCAGTTGCACACTCCTGTTGTGTGGCTGACCTGACTATCATAGTGCGTGTTGGTTGGTATGATGCTTGCATTTGGCTTATTTTTCTGGTCCTTACCTCAGAGTTTTGTGGGTAATTTTGCTTGAATTGGCCATGCTTTGATTCGTAATGACGTTTCACGTTTCCACTTTTGACGAGGGCAACTGTCTCATTACAGATTAAACACATTGGTTTCGTGCTTCCCGCAGGCAGCACAAATGCATATTTGTCGGTCCACTCTTTCTTAAATTCACGATTTTCTGAATCCACCTTTCGCTTTTTGTAAAGTTTGGAGCACGCCATGATTTTTGCTTGCTAAAGAAACAGGTACCGTTCGCAAATATGATGGCCCGACAGACTCACGCGGAGGGAAAAAAACTCGCAGACCTCGCGCTCGCGGCTACAATGAGTTGCCATGGTGATGTTATATACAACCACTGATTGGACATTTGGATTGGGCAGGAGATAGATACGTGATTGGAAACTGCACATCCAGAAATCACACGCCAATGAAATATCGTTTGGATCACTATGAAAAAAACTAATATAGATTCGTTATATCCGAATATAGATTTTTTTCTCGGTCCGAATTTCATAGCGTTTGGGTCCGGACCCGGACCGGAGTCCGCCTATTGAGTAACCCTGACCTACACATTGTCAAATACTAATCGCTTTTTGGCTGATGTAGTGAATGAAATGGTGAGGAGAGGGGAAGTGGAAGATTCACAGAGCATGCTGCCTAAGCATGTGGATATTACACAAGCAGATGTCAAGACAAATGTACCATTATGTGTTTGTCCAGCAAATGCCATGCCCAGAACAGTTCATATTAACCCCTTCATACCTGATCCACATAGCATTTGTGCTAAAAGCACACCAATAAGAACTAACCCATTCACCGCCTCATTAATTGAGTCTCCACAGTTCACCACGCCAGGGTTTTCCAGTGAACGTTGTGTGTATGCACACCAGACTGGTAGAGCAGCCTTGTTTGACAGGCCCTCGAGTCAGCAGCGCGAGGTTATGGGAGAGCAGCAACCAGGACATCCCCCATCAAGTAGCAGGAGATCCCGTGCACAGAGATGGTGTCATCAGTCCATGCACCATGATCAGTCCTCTGAGAGCGAGGGTGAGGTTAGTCAACATGAACGCATTCCTACTTTATGTCGGGTCAGTATGATGGTACTACACCATGGAGAGAATTTATCCATCGTTTTAAAAGTTGTGCCTTAGCCAACCATTGGTCGGAACAAACAATGGCAATTCAGTTAAAATTCGCTTTAGTGGGGGCTGCGGGTAGCATTGTAAACCGAAACCCGAGGTCAGCAGGATGGGGTTATCATCGTATTGTGGAGGAGCTAGAAATGGCCTACGGCCCCACCTCGCAGCATGCCGCTGCTGTGGGAATTGAGCTAAGACAGCGGGTACGTAAACCAGGTGAGGCCTTATATAGCCTGAGAGATGACATCTATGATAAAATCTCCATAGTTTACTCAGACAAGACAGAAGGAGAACAAGATGCTCTTGCAGTAGAAGTGTTCACCAATGTGGTAGGAGATGTGGGAATGGTGCAAAAACTTCTTGAAAAGCGGCCCAGCACCTTAGCCCAGGCCTATGTGATTGCTCATCGTTATGAGACTACCAAAAAGGCAGCTGAAAATGTGACTCGCCTGATGGGAACAGGTGCGCGCAATACAGCCACCCATAGACCTACAACTGCCTCCATATTAACATGCGACGGAGGAGAGGATGACGCACCTGCTGAAGACATGGCAGAGCCAGCTCCCCGACAGCAAAATATCCGTAATAGGCTGACTAGGCCAGGTAAACGCGGAAGCATCAATTGGGCGGAAGTGCGCTGTCATAATTGCTCCAGCCTGGGACACATGAAACGGAACTGCCCCAGCCCTAAAGGCCTAATTACAACAGCACCTGTCATGTCAGCACCTTTCCAGGCTGAGAGGGGAAGCTCTCAAAGCGTGTTACATGTTAAAGGACAAGGGGAAGAGATGAGCATCCATGTATTAATACACAACAATGAGGTCTGCGCACTCCTGGACACAGGGGCACGGAGGAATGTTCTACCTGCAGCCCACTACTCGGCACTGGATCCAGACATCAGACCCCCACTACAACCATCAATGGTACAGTCACTGCAGGGGATTGGACCGGAGAAGGTACCTGTACTGGGGGAATCACATCTACCTGTGCAAGTGGGGAGCCGTACGGTGAGTGTTAACTTCATTGTTGCCAACATAGCCGATACAGATGCTATCCTGGGCAATCCTTTTTTGGAGCAGGCTCGTGCAAGACTGGACTTTGGCCAGAGGAAAATCATGCTGTTCGGTGAGCAAATACCGTTTTTCAACCCCAACAACCGTCCAAGGACACACATTGCCCGAGTAGCTCACACCACCGTCTTAGGACCACGTCAGGAATTCATTATACCAGGCCGTGCCCATCTCCGCGGACCTGTAAGAGGCGAAATTCTCCTAAGCCCCACAAAGAGATTTGTGGAGAAGCATCAGGTGTTGGTTGCACGGGTTGTCATGGAAGCTGGGCCTAACAGGTGCATTCCCATTCGAGTGTACAACCCAGGGAGCACAACAGTCACAGTGAAAATAGGAGCAGTAGTGGGGCTTCTCCATCCAGCTGACGTGGTTCACTGTTCCACCACCAGGGAAATTCCCCCCATTAAAGCTCAAGGTCAGATGTTACCAGATCACCTGCGAGAGTTGTACACCCAGAGCTCCACTGAGTTAGGTACTGAAGACTGACACAACTTGGAGCAGATGCTGCACCGCTATGGGGACATCTTTTCTACAGGCCCTGGTGATTTAGGTTGCACAAGTCTCATAAAACATGACATTGAAACCCGCCCAGGTGCTCCAATTAAACAGCGACCCAGGCGCATGGTAAATGATAAACAGAAAGATGCAGATCAGCAAATCCAGCAAAGCCTTGAAACCGGTCTTACCCGCCATAGCAACAGCAGTTGGGCCGCCCCCATTGTGATGGTCCGCAAAAAGGATGGGTCCTACTGTCTTTGCGTGGATTATCGGGCTTTAAATGAGAACACCATCAAGGATGCGTATCCCCTGCCCCGTATACAGGACACCCTGGACACTCTCTCAGGTGTGAGGTGGTTCAGCACACTTAATTTGGCTTCGGGATATTGGCAGGTCGAACTCACCCCAAGGGCGCGAAAGGCAGCAGCATTCTGTACAAGAAAAGGGCTGTTTGAATGGAACGTCATGCCTTTTGGGCTGTGCAACGCGCCAGCCACGTTCCAGCGATTAATGGATCGTGTGCTGGCGGGGTTGCAGTGGGAAACCTGCCTTGTATACCTGTACGACATCATTGTCCTGGGTAGAGATGTCCCATAGATGCTCCACCGCCTCCAACAGGTCTTTGACCGACTCCGGCAGGCAAACCTTAAGCTCAAACCATCCAAGTGCCACCCGTTCAAAGGCGAGGTCACCTACCTGGGGCATATTGTATCTGAAGCTGGTGTTGCAACAGACCCGCAGAAGATCACCAAGGTGCAGCAGTGGCCAACCCCAACCACAGTTTCAGAAGTCCGCCAGTTTGTAGGATTAGCATCCTATTACAGACGTTTTGTCAGAAATTTTGCAACCATAGCTCAACCACTCCATGCTCTCACAAAGAAGTACGCTCGTTATCATTGGACAGAAGAATGTGATGGGGCTTTCAAGGAACTAAAACAGCTACTTACCTCTGCGCCAGTGCTAGGTTACCCCCTGGACCATGGCGACCTCATCTTGGATACTGATGCAAGTGATGTTGGGATAGGAGCGGTTCTTGCTCAGATCCAAAATGGGGAGGAGCGTGTGTTGGCCTATGGAAGTCGGAGATTGTCAACGGCTGAACAAAATTATTGCACTACGAGACGAGAATTACTGGCTGTGGTGGAATTTGTCACCCATTTCCGCCAATACCTGCTTGGCCGGACCTTCACTGTCCGCACCGACCATAACAGTCTCCGCTGGCTGACCAGGATGAAAGAGCCTGAGGGGCAGCTAGCAAGGTGGTTGGAGAAGCTCGGTGAGTACAACTTTAATATCATCCACCGGGCCGGTCGTCTACACTTGAACGCGGACAGTCTCTCGACGCCCATGCCGTGCTAATTGCCCTTGTAAGCTGCCTGAGGCCACCCAGAACCGTGTGATGGTTAAACATCAAGGAATACAGTGCGACCTAGGAGGGGAAGTCCAGCTGGTGAGGCCGACTCCAGTGGGGGTAGAGGAGCCAGCAAAGGAAGAGCTGAAGGAGTGCCAAATGGATAGGATATGTCTTACCAATACCCATACTTTGAGCCAGTTTGCTGGTTGGACTACTGAACAGTTGATAGAGGCACAGGCAGCAGACTCGCATATTGCACCTCTTTGTAAATGGTTGGAGTCTGGCGAGGGACGTCCACCATGGTCAGAGGTGGCACCTTGTAGTCCGGCCACAAAAGCCTACTGGAGTCAGTGGAACCGATTGTTTCTCAAAGATGGTGTCCTGATGAGAAGATTTTACAACATCAATTATGTTTCATTTTACCCACAGGTTGTGTTGCCACATATCCTGCAATCAGATGTGCTAACGCAGATGCATGATGTACCTGTGGCAGGTCATTTTGGGGTGGAACGCACTCTTGCTCGCCTGCAGACTCGCTATTACTGGTACCAAATGCGGGAGGACGTTGTTCTCTGGTGCCGAACCTGCACAAGTTGCGCTGCAAAGGCCCGGCCGCTGAAAACAACTCAGGCTCCCATGGGCACAGTTCGAGTAGGGGCATCCATGGAGCGAGTTGCTCTGGACATTATGGGACCCCTAAATGAAACAGATCGACATAATCAGAATGTGCTGGTGGTCCAAGACTATTTCAGCAAATGTAGAGGCATATCCTCTCCCTGATCAACGAGCCAAGACTGTGGCAGAAACCCTGACCTCCGAATGGGTGAGCCGATATGGGGCGCCATACACTCTCCATAGTGACCAAGGCTCAAATTTCGAATCAGAAGTTTTCCAGAAGATGTTGGTCCATCAGATAGCAAGGGATGTTCTCAAGCAGTCCACTGAGAGAGCTTAAAGGCATTATGACAAGAACATTTGTCGGACCACACATAACATCGGGGATGCTGTCTGGTATCTGGTAAAGGGGACGCAACGTGTCCGGAACAAAGTAAGGAAATTCTTACCATCGTATGAAGGACCGTACTTCGTTTTAAGCAAATTGGATGAACTGATTTACCGAATTCAGAAGAGCCCTAGAACTAAAGTAAAAGTGGTACACCATGACAAGCTGAAACCATACCATTCCCATGCTGCACTTGATGATGGCTGGGTCTTTGAGCAGGCAGCCAGCTGGAACCCCACGGAAGTGGCCATTCCGGATATTGACCTACCAACAACAGACGGAGACCTGGGACTATCCAGCCTTTTCTCCGGCGTCCATCCTGAGGAATCAAGTGGGTTGGAGCAATCAGTTGATGGCTTCACTGGTCCGTTTCCACCGTGTTCCCCACAGTCTGCACTGCCACTTGATGAAGCAAGCCCTCTTCAGGATAGTGGGGGTAGCGCGGGACCTCACAACCAAGATGTATCCAGTCCAGCACCTAGGGTTGAACGGCCTAAGAGGAGCAGGACGCGACCAGACCATCATGGGGAATGGATAGACTATTAAACAGAGATGAGTATACGTGCTACTATTAAGCATTGTTATTACTATGGGGTGCTGATATTTACTACTGAATATGCATTCGAATGTTAATGACGGTATATTACTGTATTTTGTAATGGGGCTATGAAGAGTCATCCATCGTTTTAAGAGGCCAGTGTTATTGTTCTTTATTAATGCCTCGCCAACCGTAAATCAGAATGTTATGTTATTAATGTTCTACATACTGGGGTTGGTACCTTGTTGCAATATGTAGGTTGAGTAATCAAGTCTATTTTTAGGCACCATCACCAGAATGTATCCAGAGCTTACTGGTCATCTCGAGCCCGTATGAGCAGCCTCAGCACAGCCACCCCCCCCCCCCCCGGACACTCCTCTGGGCTACCTAAATGGACAGCTAGAGAAGTACCTACTGGTTTGTAAAAAAAAATATATATATGTATGTGTTGTAAATCTGTGTAAACTATGTACATTGCTGGTACTGGAGTGTAAATTATGTGTAGCTAATTGCCATCCAGAGTGGGGGTAGGTTTGTGACTGATATAAGTGGGGGGCTCATGGGAAGTGGGTACTTGGGTGAACGGAAACAGGAAGTGCGTGGTTGGAAAACGCATAGACGCAGCATTGAGCGCTACTGCCCACTGGGCTGACGAGACGCGGGGCCGCCATCTTGGAGTGGTGATCCGCCCCCCTCAGTGTAATTCATTTGACAGGAGAAATGAACTGTCAGCGCATTTAATTAATCTTACCTCACTGAATACCATTGATTTTCACGCGGTTTTTTGTAATACGTGTAGCTATGATAAAGGACACATGTTTTGGCGTGTTTTATTATTCATAGTTGGCTTAACAGTAATATAATATTATTATATGCTACAAGTGACCAGACGTCCGAGATCAAAACTGGGAACATAATCCCCGAGAAGGGGGGGGAAAAAAAGGGTCATATATATTATTATATTCTGTCTTGACACTTGTATTGATATTTTGTATTAGCAACATTCTTTCCTTAAATTATTATGTTTACAGTGATTGTTTTATATGTATTTTTTATGTATGTCGCTTTGGATAAAAGCATCTGCCAAATAGGCTACTTAATAAACTGTTACGAACCCAAATTACGTCCAGGGGCAAGGGCAGTAACATAAATGTAAAACCCCACAGTTAAAGCCAGGAGTGAGCTTAGAACCACAGGTATGCTGAGTATCAGTGAGATAACTTAAAAGTCAGACACAAGGTTGTTGAGAGTGAAAAGGGCTAAATGCTTTTACTCTGGTTCAAGAACACAAAAGGTTTTCAACAGTTCAAAACAACCAAAAATAAGCCACTGCCAGAGGACGTGGATGTTGCCAAAATAACAAAGTATATATCCAATGGATATAAATACAAAAGTGGCAACCACCCCTTACCTAGTGTGGTTTAACAACGTTTTACCTACGTGATGCCTATGTAAAGGGGCCCCCCATCTTACCTGTCCCAAGGCAGGGCATTTACACAAAACCAAAACAAAGAAAACATGAACTAAATATCTGAGTGCTTCTTTTTCACAATCTGCTGGCTAGTGTGGCAGAGAGAGCAAAATACCAAAAGGAAGAAGAGAGCGACCATTGTTGGGCACAGCTCTTTTGTAGGACAGCAGTGAAACATGATTGGTGGAAGGTGGAACCAGGTGATGGCAGCTGACGAATGGGGTTAAGATGAGTGGAGGTGACAATTAAGAGCTCTGATAAGCCGCAGCCGAGGTGGTGAGGAGATGATTGGAATGATGAACGGATGATGGGTGGATTCAGACCTGTAGTGACTGACAGAGAGGGAGAGACAGACAGAACCAGCAGAAGACAGAACAGTGGAACCACACACACACAATAGTGGAACGTAACACGCCCACCGACAAGAACGAACTTAGTATAAGTCCGTTCAGCGCTAATCACACTGATCCAAGAAAAAAAAAAATTGCAATACTTTTAGGCACGGGACAGTGCATCAGCTAAAACATTATCTACACCCTTCTTATGTTTTACCTCAAGGTTGTAGTTCTGGATGACGAGGGCCCATCTCATCAACCGCTGGTTCTGGTTGTACATTCTGCTCAGAAAGGTCAATGGATTGTGGTCCGTATACACAATGACAGGAACCGGGCTACCTCCAACATACACTTCAAAATGTTGCAAGGCCAACAATAAAGCTAGTGCTTCTTTTTCAATAGTTGAATAGTTCAGCTGTGGCTTAGTAAATTTCCTAGAGAAAAAACAGACGGGGTGATCAATTCCATCAGCATCCTCTTGAAGCAATACAGCCCCAGCCCCCAAGGCACTTGCGTCTACCTCCAATTTGAAAGGCAGGGCAAAGTCCGGGGCAGCGAGAACAGGAGCACTGCACAGTAAGGCTTTAGCATTTTCAAAGGCATGCTGGCACTCTGAGGTCCAGACAAACTGCCTCGTGGCACTAAGCAAGCTAGTTAAAGGAGCCATAACTGAGGAAAAATTACGGCAGAAGGAACGGTAGTAAGCTGCCATTCCAACAAAACGGCGTAACTCGCGTTTACTGGTTGGGGCCGGATAATCAATAATAGCCATAACTTTACCATGAACAGGCCGTACTTTTCCCAGGCCAACTTCCTTCCCCAAGTATGTTACGGTGGCTTTCCCAAATTCACATTTAGCCAAGTTCACAGTCAAGTTGGCCGCCTTCAACCGATCAAACACCATTCTAAGGACATGGACATGTTCTGACCATGTGTCAGTATAGATGACCAGGTCATCCAAGTATGCATTGCAATGGGGAACACCAGATAACACAGTATTAAGTAACCTCTGAAAGGTTGCCGGAGCGTTTCGCATCCCAAAAGGTAACACCTCATATTGAAGAAAATCGTCAGGGGTTACAAATGCAGAAATCTCAGAAGCACGGGCTGTGAGAGGGACCTGCCAATAGCCCTTCAGCAGATCAAGCTTGCTCACAAACCGAGCTGAGCCAACATTATCAATCAAGTCGTCCATTCGTGGGAGGGGATAGGAGTCAGGTACTGTGACTGCATTAACCTTCCTAAAGTCGGTACAGAACCTAGGTGTACCATCAGATTTTGGGACCAACAAGCAAGGTGAGCTCCATGCACTTGAGCTTGGCCTAGCTAGTTTGTTGTCCAAGAGATACTGTACCTCCGTTTTCATGGCTGAACGCTTGGCTGCATTGACTCTGTATGGATGCTGCCGAATAGGTGCCGGATCACTCACTACTATGTCATGCTCGATTACTGATGTACGAGTAGGAGTGTCATTAAACAGCATTGGGTATTCAGTGATTAACTGCACAACATCAGTACATTTCTCGGTAGACAAGTGGGAAAGGTAGGAAGACAGGTTGGCCATTATTTCCGAGTTAGCTAGCCTGCCACACTGCTGTGGTGCATATCTAAGCTAAGACCATCATCATCTAAAGCAGTGTTAAACACAGACACGGAGGCTACAGGTGAAATATTACTCTCAGCAGGGTCTAGAATTCTGGCATGGAACAACTTGAGCATGTTGATGTAACACACGCGGGTCTTGCGGCTACGGTCAGGAGTAGAGATCACATAGTCAGTGTCACTCAGCTTCTCCACTACTGAGTAAGGGCCGGAGAAGCGAGCAGCCAATGCAGACCCTGGAATAGGCAGTAAAACCAATACCTGATCTCCTATACAAAAGGAACGTGCCACAGCACTCCTATCATAGTGTTTCTTCATAGTGCTCTGAGAGGCAGCAAGTGCCCCTTTAGCTAGAGAGCAAGCCTTATGCAAGCGCTCTCTGAACTGACTCACATATTTCAGTATGTTTGTGGACTTAGTGAATTTTTGAGGGGACGTGATTTGTTCTTTAAGAACCTGAAGCGGACCACGGACTGTGTGACCAAAAACCAGCTCATTTGGACTAAAACCTAGGGACTCCTGAACTGCCTCTCTCAGTGCAAATAAGGCAAAAGGTACACCCTCATCCCAATTACCACCTACTTCTAGGCAATACTTCCTCAGTACCGATTTGAGGGTCTGATGCCAGCGTTCTAGAGCCCCTTGGGACTCAGGATGGTAGGCCGATGACTCTGTGCTCAATTCCAAGAGACCCTAGAACCTGTTTGAACACACGAGACAAAAAGTTAGTACCTTGGTCGCTTTGGACCACCTGACAAAACCCATAGGTGGAGAAAAACTTAGTCATGGCCTTCACTACTGCTTTCGCAGTAATGGTACGAAGAGGGATGGCCTCTGGATATCTAGTAGCTGTACACATGAGTGTAAGTAGATACTGGTGACCATTTCGAGACTTTGGCAATGGTCCAACACAATCAAGGATGACGTGGCTGAAAGGTTCACCCAGGACTGGAATAGGGCAGAGAGGAGCCGCAGGAATGGTTTGGTTCGGTTTACCTGTGACCTGGCAGGTGTAACAGGTTTTGCAAAACCGAGCAACAGAAGTTCTTAACTTAGGCCAAAAGAAATGTTTCAACACCTTGTTGTACGTTTTGGTGACTCCTAAGTGGCCAGACCAAGGGGTCTCATGAGCTAATGACAGCACTTGGTGGCGAAAGGGGGTAGGGACAACTACCTGAGACATCACACCCCAGTCCAGGCCATCTGCAGCAGGAGATGACCATTTTCTCATGAGCAAGTCATCTTCCACATAGTAGGCTATAGATTTACTCTTAGCAGTTTCAGGTGAGACAGCCTGATCAAAACAATGATCTAGAGAGGAATCGTGTTTCTGTGCAGCAATGATCTGCTTACGAGTGACTGGCAGTTTAATGGAAGGCATATGATCTGAAAATGGTTTTACCTTCTTGTCAGTTGGGCTTTGGGGAAGCCCATCAGTAGCAAGTGGAGTGGCCAAGATGGAGTCAGACAGGTCCACAGACTCACCCCACTTACGTGTCTGTGCTCGTGTGAGCACACAGGCAGGAAAAATAACCGGAGTGGTCTCTAAGCCACACGGCACACCCTGTGCCTCATGGGGTTCCGGATGTTCCGTAACCTCTAACACAGGATACACCTTGTCACCTGCAATGTCGTTTCCCATAATAAAGTCTATGCCTGGAACAGGCAGCGCAGGGCGTACAGCTACCTTGAAACAGCCAGAAACCAGTTTTGTGTCAAGTAGCACACGGTGGAGTGGAACGTTAATGAAACTCATATCAATTCCCTGAGCAATGCTGTATGCACCCGAAAATGATGCATTGGACAGAGGCAAAACATCAGTCAACAGGAAAGACTGGGCTGCCCCAGTGTCTCTCAGGATACGAATGGTCTTTTTAGTACAGGGCTCACCAACCAGAGACACCATGCCGTCAAATGTGAACGGCTTGAAACCATCACTGCAATTAGACATAGGGCTGATGGGGCCCTGCTGCGCACAAACTGTTCTAACAAAACCAACAGGTTTCGGACCAGGGGGCTTAGAGGAATCAGAGTTCTTCCTTTTTAATTGAAAACAGTCCTCCAAAACATGACCTTTTTTGTGGCAGTAGTAGCATTCTCTCTCATCCTTAGAACGAACTAGGGGACGGTTGTTACCTGGACGGACACCAGACGGGGGAGAACCCTGTCGGCGGGGTGTCGGTGGGCGTGTCACAAACACTTCCTTATGGGTCAACATGTACTCATCAGCAAATACAGCTGCCTCACTAAGGAGAGAAACCTTCTTCTCGTTCAAGTAAACAACGCATCGATCGGGAGAAGATTTTTTAAAGTCTTCAAGCAAGACTAGCTCTCGCAGTGATGCAAAGTCATTGACCTTGCTGGCCATACACCACTTGTCAAACAAAGCTCCCTTCTCTCTGGCAAACTCGACAAAAGTTTGCATGGAACCCTTTTTAAAGTTTCTGAACTGTTGCCGGTATGCCTCTGGAACTAGTTCATAAGCACGGAGTACTGCAGCTTTACACAGGTCGTAATCAAGGCTTTCTACCAGAGGTAAGGATGCAATTACATGTTGTGCTCTACCAGTTAACTTGCACTGTAGTAAGGCAGACCAGTCCTGCTTTGGCCAATTTAACATGACGGCAAGGCGTTCAAATGTTTGAAAAAATGCATCTACCTCCGATTCACGAAATGGAGGGAGCTCTATGTGCCTCAACAGATCAGCTTTATGGCCCTGTAGTGCTGGAGAAGTGGTGGCTGGAGATGAGGAGGTACCTGAGGTGGAAGCAGACGCGGCCATGGTTGCAGGAGAGACCGCAGCAGGAAAAGTGGCTCCTGCCACAGGTTGTGTAGCAACAGACTCTAGCTCCAGTTTGCGCAGCCGTGTGGCTTGCTCCAACTGAAACTCCAGCTCGAGCCTGCGCATAGCAAGCTGATGCTCGTGCTCAGCCCTCTGAGCTCTCTCTCTTTCGGCCGTTTCGCGTTTTTCCCTCCCCATGCGGTCTTCCTGCTCTCGGTTCAGCCGGGCAAGACGCATTTTCAGCTTCACCTCATCCAATGACCCTGTCGGGGTCGGTGTGAAGGACATTGCCTCCCCCTTTTGCGAGATTGAAGGTGGGCCCCAAATCTCCAATGTTTCAGAGAGGGCTCTACCAGACAGCCCCACCTCCAGAGAAGGGCCCAACACACTATGTTTTACCAGAGCCTCCAACACCACAGGTTTAATTTCTCTTTTTAATTTAAAATCACCAAGGTCAATGCCATAATGTTCGGCTATCAAGATTAAGTCCCCCTTGCGACATGCCTCAAAAACAGTTTGCGATGGGTTTGAAACAAAACTCGGACACATCAAACCCCGAAGCCATAGTGCCGCAGTCCCTACCGTTTGAAGCTAACAGATCTATATGCAAACACAATATTTAGCGTATCCCACAATGCTCAACGTTATCCCGGACGAGCCCCCAATTATGTTACGAACCCAAATTACGTCCAGGGGCAAGGGCAGTAACATAAATGTAAAACCCCACAGTTAAAGCCAGGAGTGAGCTTAGAACCACAGGTATGCTGAGTATCAGTGAGATAACTTAAAAGTCAGACACAAGGTTGTTGAGAGTGAAAAGGGCTAAATGCTTTTACTCTGGTTCAAGAACACAAAAGGTTTTCAACAGTTCAAAACAACCAAAAATAAGCCACTGCCAGAGGACGTGGATGTTGCCAAAATAACAAAGTATATATCCAATGGATATAAATACAAAAGGGGCAACCACCCCTTACCTAGTGTGGTTTAACAACGTTTTACCTACGTGATGCCTATGTAAAGGGGCCCCCCATCTTACCTGTCCCAAGGCAGGGCATTTACACAAAACCAAAACAAAGAAAACAT
Organism: Urophycis tenuis; assembly: GCA_036785325.1. Classification (NCBI taxonomy): domain Eukaryota; kingdom Metazoa; phylum Chordata; class Actinopteri; order Gadiformes; family Phycidae; genus Urophycis; species Urophycis tenuis. The sequence goes on from JAXIVH010000009.1 coordinate 7,981,864, forward strand.
GAACTAAATATCTGAGTGCTTCTTTTTCACAATCTGCTGGCTAGTGTGGCAGAGAGAGCAAAATACCAAAAGGAAGAAGAGAGCGACCATTGTTGGGCACAGCTCTTTTGTAGGACAGCAGTGAAACATGATTGGTGGAAGGTGGAACCAGGTGACGGCAGCTGACGAATGGGGTTAAGATGAGTGGAGGTGACAATTAAGAGCTCTGATAAGCCGCAGCCGAGGTGGTGAGGAGATGATTGGAATGATGAACGGATGATGGGTGGATTTAGACCTGTAGTGACTGACAGAGAGGGAGAGACAGACAGAACCAGCAGAAGACAGAACAGTGGAACCACACACACACAATAGTGGAACGTAACATAAACATAACATATATAAACACCTGAACGTTTTCATATCAGCTAAAACCACCAATCTGTTTCACTGGATTCAGAATTAGAGTTGTTCCGATTCCGATACCAGTATCGGAAATGTCTCCGATACTGCCGAAAATGCTGGTATCGGTATCGGCGAGTACCAGAGTCCAGGGACCGATCCGATACCACGTACTACTAGTTAGCACCATTAGCACCATTAGCACTGACACAGTTCTTCTTCGCCGCTCTTAAAACAGTTGCGCTGTGCTGCCATCTGCAGCCTGCTATTTTAGAGGGGCGAAGAAGAATTGATCACCTGACACCTGTTAATCAAGGAGCTATACAGTCTATGGTGTTATCATGTCGGCGGTGTGGCAATATTTCACGGTGAATGCTCCCACCAGCAAGACTGCGACATGCAACGTATGCCGTTAAAAGATTTCCAGGGGTGGCACAAGTGTTGCTAATTTCAATACTAGCAACTTAATAAAACACTTGAAGACACGTCACCCTAAAGAGCACGACGAATTTAAATCAAAGGGGAAAAGGAAGGATGAGCTGCAGCAGCAAACTCTGGAAACTGCCTTCCAGCGACGAGAAAAATTTCCCAAAGACAGCCCAAAAGCCACAAAGATAACAGACAAAATTGTTGAATTTATTGTCTTGGATGACCAACCCCTGTCTGTCGTCGAAAATGTGGGATTTTGCCGCTTAATGGAGCATTTGGAGCCACGGTACTCTTTGCCTGGTCGTAAATACATCTCAGAAACTGCGCTACCCAAATTATATGAGGCAGTAAGGGAACACATTTCGTGCATGCTGAAAGACGTGCATGCAATTAGCTTCACCACTGACATTTGGAGCTCCGACGTGTGCCCCATGTCTTTATTGAGTTTAACGTCACACTGGGTGGACAGAGAGACAGCATTTACCCCTCGAAGTGCGGTGCTGCACGCCAACGAGTTCCGAGGGTCACATACTAGCAAATTAATTGCTGAAGCAATTGAGGGGATGCTAGTACAATGGAAAATCCCTAAGTCCAACATTCATGTTGTTTTGCGCGACAATGCTAGCAACATGAAGAAAGCCATAGATGAGATGGATGTACCAAGTTTGGGATGCTTCGCCCACACTCTCCAGCTGGTGTTGCATGAAGGTCTACTGTCACAGAGAAGCGTGAGTGACACACTGGCGAATGGGAGGAAAATAGTCACGCATTTCAAACACTCGCCACTGGCTACTACACGCCTAGAGGATCTTCAAAAAGATCTGCAAATGCCCGTCAAACGTCTGCACCAAGACATAGCAACAAGGTGGAACAGTACTTATTATATGGCAGAGAGTTTACTGGTGCAGAAGCGGTCAATTTCAGCATATGGAGCTGACCACGACCTGCCAGTGATCCTTACTGCTAACCAGTGGGCTTTACTGGAGAAAGCTATCACTGTTCTGGCACCATTTGAAGAACTAACCAGACAGATGAGCTCCTCCACCTCATCTGCAGCTGAAGTCATCCCCTCGGTCACAGTGCTGAAGCGCCTGCTTGCTCGGTAGAACGAGGAGGACACCATGAAAAAAACCCTTCTTGAGGCTGTCCAGAAAAGATTTAAGACCATCGAGAATGAGCCCTTGTATGCAGTTGCCACTCTTTTAGATCCACGATTCAAAGACAGGTATGTCGACTTAATATTTGTATTAAATGTCTATATTATAAACACGTTTGAAATGGTGTTTTGGCTAACTACATATTGCATTATTATTTATTACTATTGCATTAATATGTTACTATTAAATGCTACTATGGAAGAGGTTGTTTATTTGCTTATTTTACACATTAAGACATTTAATATTTTTCCTATGCTGTTTCAGATACTTCACAGGTGCAGACAGCATCAAGCATGTCAAGGATGCTCTGACGCAAGAGGTGGAGAAGATGGAGGCTTTAGAGAGCAGCAGGACCACACCTGAGGGAGCAGAGGCAGTGCCAGGCAACCCCCATAAAGCCCCACGTATGGAAGCACAGCCAGACAGCAGCAGCAGCAGCAGAAAGAGCAGCTTGAAAGGCCTGTTTGAGGAAATCCTACAGGAGCATGGTGAGGAACGTGGGGCAAGCAGCACAAGCACACAGGTTCAAATACAAACATATTTGACAGAACAAACGGTCCCGCGCTCAGACAGCCCATACCAGTACTGGGGAGTCAACCAAACTCGGTTTCCCACCCTGGCTGCCACTGCTGCAAAGTTTCTCTGTGCTCCTTGTACCAGTGTTGACAGTGAGAGACTGTTCAGTGTAGCATCCAACATTGTTGATGCAAGAAGGAACAGGTTAGGAGAGAGAGCAGAAATGCTCATCTTCCTGAAGAAGAATCTGCCTTTGCTCTTGAAATTATGAACAATAGTAAATTGCTCAAATGCTACTGCAATGTGTAGCCTACTTGTTAAAGTATTTTTTGTTTACTATGTAGCTGCTGCTCTTTTGATTTGTATTTTTTGAATGTTTACTTTATAGGTTGGTGTTGCACTATAAGTTGTTTTGAAAGAATAGATTTACTTAAGTTGCTGTTGCACTACTGTTTTTTTTATACTGTTCTATTTAAATGACTTTTATATTTAAAGATATTGAGGCTACACTTTAATTTTTTTTTTAAATAACTATTATTTAAGTTGCTGTTGCACTACGGTTTTTTATACTGTTCTATTTAAATGACTTTTATATTTAAAGATATTGTGGCTACACTTTAATTTATTTTTAAAATAACTATTATTTAAGTTGCTGTTGCACTACTGTTTTTTATACTGTTCTATTTAAAAATAAATGGCTTTAATTTGCTGTATTCATTCATCATATCACAGTCATTTTTGTAACATACTGGTATCGGTACTCGGTATCGGCCGATACCCACAGCATAAGTATCGGAATCGGTATCGGGAGGGAAAAAATGGTTTCGGAACATCTCTATTCAGAATAAAACCAATTTCTGTCTTACCCAACAATGTTAGTATTTGAATATTGTTACTTGAACGACTTATTCAGGTTACAATTATACTGTTAAGAAAGTATTGTCTTATACTTTGCCTAAAATGTGAATGCATCATAATCAGTGGCGGCTGGTGAATTTTGTTTTAGGTGGGGCTGAAAGCTTGAAAACCAAACCCCCGCAGGGGGGTCTGGGGTCATCCTCCCCCAGAAGATTATTTGTGATTTTCACATACAAATGAAGCATTCTGGTGCATTCTGACAAAAATAATAAAGACAAAATAGAATATTTCCTTACAAAGACGAATGGGGCTGGAGAACTAAGTTTTCACTTAATTTATTTGCTTTGTTTATGGGAATTATACACAAGTTAAAATTCAATTCAATTCAATTTATAGAACATCAAAACATTACATGACTCATGGCGCTTGACAGTGTTGAACATTCAGAGAGAGCCCATATGTAACAGGGGCGAGGAAAAACTCCCTATAATTGGAGATACATATAGGAAGAAACCTCATGCAGATCCACGACTCAAGGGCCTGACCCATCTGCCTAGGGTCAGTTACAGGGCAGTAAGGTTTGTATACATGATAAATGAATAGGTTAGTTAGGTGTAGAGAATAGAACATGGTGTCTAGAGCCACCTGGGGTGTAGCCTATGTAACAAAGATGTAGGATGGTTACATAACCAGTATGATAATGCATGAATCCCATTTAGTGTCAGAAAGTTCAAATAGTCCAGTGTAGGGATGACTTGTCATAGCTATTGGGAATTGTCATAGGGCAGTAGTGGATCGCTAGGTAGCGCAGGCCAGGAATCCGGTCAGGGGGACAGCAACAGGCGATGGTAGGGAGTCATAGGATGGGACTTCAGGTGCGATGAGGGCCAAATACAAGAATGGCTGATGACTGGTAATGGTGTACCTCACAAGTGAGGTAAGTGGGAAGAGAGAGAGATATATAGAGTGGGTTAGTCGTGCTATAAGTTTCATGATGGTTAGTATTAATGTGGTTAAAGTGTATCAATGGTACTATAGAGTGTTACACTAAAGAGAGAAAAGGCAAGAGAGGGAGATTTGAGAGAGAGAGAGGAAGAAGAGGAAGTTGAACAACATGACAGAGAGAAGAGGTAAGAGGGAGAGTTGAGAGAGAGACAGAGGGAGATACAATATGCACACTGAAGGCATGATGCCACCATAGGAAAGATAGACTAGCTATAATGTATAGTATGGAAGATATTAACCAAGTTAAAACCAGTACAATCATTGGGTTTTCCATGTAAAGCATGAACTAACTGTGGAAAGAAACAGATGCCCACTCATAAATACCTCCCTGGGTTCAACCCAAGGGTCACCCCCTGGTTCACCCCATGTTATCTTTAAGGTGCCTGCTTAGTGGTGGTCAGAACAGGCATGGGGAGGATGGGCTCCGGCAATAAAGGAAGGAAGGACCATTTGTGTATGGTATTGGATGTTTAAGGTGATGACATCATGCTTGGAAAACAGGACAAAAAGGGGCACACGGGGGATGTGCGGCAGTCACTTTGCAAACCGACTCAGGCTTTGTGTTGCTTCGCTGCAAGCAATAATAACGTCTTGATCATTCAAACTGCGGCCTCCCAGAACCCTCTTACTTTTGTTAAGATATGTGCTTTAGCCACCACAAGGCTTTGTGTTGCTTCGCTGCAAGCGATAATAAATTCTTGATCATTCAAACTGCGGCCTCCCAGAACCCTCTTACTTTTGTTAAGATATGTGCTTTAGCCACCACAATAGCCACTGTCCATCTGATTGTCTAGTTAGCTGGCGCTAATACCCCCCCCTACACAATCTAACTTTTACCCCTGTTGGCTTTTACAATCTTTATCTTCAACATCTATTTCAACTTTATGTTGTTCAAGTATGTCATTTCTTCATTTAATTCATTTCATTGACAAGCAATTCTATTACGGTCATACTCTTGTTTGTTAGCCTAGCTGGCTACGATTTCAGTACTCCTTCTCAACTCTGTGGTAATATAATACAACCAATAGTGCGTTAGTGTTCAATCTTACTTGTGAAAAGTAATCCCCCGATTCCTATTTTCGACGCTCCGCTCATTTGAGCAGGAATACGCTGAACACCAGCCCGGCATCCTTGTTTTCTTCTGTAGACGCTACCTGTCAACTGTTGCTGTCAATGCTGCTCGCCGGCTCCTGATCCCCACTCCAATATGGCGGCCGAATTTCTCGTTTGGCAGCAGCCAATGTTGCTTCTACGTAACAAGATGTCTATGGGAAAACGTGTGTGTCATGTTAGCAGATGGAGTGAACTGCTTGATATTAAATGTACATGTTCAGCGGAAAGTGGCCTATTAAACTGGCATTCTGAGACATCTAGCCTCCTAGGTTTTATCACCAATATAATCAGTAGGATAACCTGTGGTTTGGACGATTACCTCGCGAGCTGCCGGCAAGTGGAGTTAAACAGAAGAAATTAACGAGCCAACCTGCAGCCGCGGTCCAGAGACAAAAATAGGTAACACGGTGACATTCATGTATTTACTACACCGCTTAAAGCAGTCTGGTTCCCAACCTTTTCCAACTCAGGGCCCACTTTTATGTCTCAACATTTTTCGCGGCCCACCTCCGACCATATAATGCGTTCTCAGAGCACTTTTTTTTATTGAAGATAAAACTGAATACAGGTGAAACATGTTGCAACACCTTCAGTATTACACACACACACACACACACACACACACACACACACACACACCAATCATTCTAGGAGCTGTCCATCAGCACCACATAGATATCAGAAATGAAACGCGAGGGGCTGTCTGTAACAGGCTAATTAACAAATGATTAATAAATAACAGTATCCTTTTTATTCGTTTTGACAATTCATTTCAGCTGTTTTTTTTTTTAATGAGTTAATTTTAAGTACTAAATACGTGGCTGCTTATGCTTAGCCTTAGATGACAGGTTTGAAGTTTGTTTAATCTGATTCTGCCGCTGTGTGCTGCGCACCGCATACACTGATTCAAACGACCTGTCCTGAGATTTGATCGCAGCGTCCGCTCACGTCCAAATTAATAAATGCCGAAGTTTGCATGGAAATAATCCTACGCGGAAAATATAGTGTTCGAGCACAGTGAAGCCTACTGTAGTCAAACTCAGGCGCGTAGAATACGTTGGGGACGCATCCCTACCAGTTTTCGTCATGAGTCATTTTGTACCCACCACTTTTTATGAAAGAATCCCCCGTGTGGGACTCGCACCGGTGTCTTTCACCACTACGTCAAGCTCGACAAAGAAAGATGAACTCTACTCTTACAAGACGCTTTGGTATGATAGGGTCACAAGCAGACTTGTCACGCAGTAACGAACGGAGTGGTAGTGATATGTCAAGATGCCATAGTGCGTTGAGTAATGGTGCTCCCTGACTCATCCCAAAAACAACAGTCAACAAAGTGAACGTAATGAAACAGTGAAATGCAACCCACCATGTCCTGAACATTCGCCTCCAAACCCTATCTAATAGCAATAACATGTAATGACACAGAATGACAGAATGTCGCAATGCATTCTGGGAAACACTCCCAGAATGAACCCCAACCCCAACACGTTACAATATCCACGACTTCCTCAGGCAAGTACAACAAGTTGAACTGATAATACAAGAAAACACAAAAGCATTAACCTAATTTACACAAAATAGAAACAACATTTAATTTGATTTGTGTCCGATGACGAGAGAGAGACGGAGAGAGAGCTAGCACTTTGGTAGAGAGACATAGAGTAACAATAACAGAGAGCGAGCGCCGGTCTCGATAAAGCCGTTTATCGAGAAATGAAACGAATTGTTTCACAGCGGTTACATTCAGCAGGTAGACACGGCCATGAACTGCACCTATCTGAATCACATTATCCAATGAAAAGTATTAGAGCTCTGTGCGTGAGCATCAAGACATCGCGTCTGTGTGTGCGTGTGCGTGTGCGTGTGTGTGTGTGTGTGTGTGTGTGTGTGTGTGTCATCATCACATTTTTGTATACATTTTTATTAATTAACATGACCTGCGCGAAAGGAGGAAAAAAATGAATGCGCGTCATTGTACCCAGCACTTCTGAAAATGCACTTTCGAATGCGTCTCTGTCCCCAGCACATTTCAAACCAAACCTCATGGTCAAACTGATCGTTATAATAATAAATAAAATCCACTTTGAATTATGGAATTGATTACTAATTTATTGTCAATAAATATTTTAGTTTGGACTGTTTTTCTCTCTCTCCGCAAGAAATATACGTCCTTCACTCAGACGTCCTTAGGTGTCTGAGTGATTATTTATAATTAATTAATTCATTATTTCTTATATTATATTTTATATTATATTATATTATATTTATCCAATGAGCGTCTAGTTTGGCTGCAGTGGAACAGCCCACTCCATGCTTCCCATGGATGCTGAGCTTCTGCATTGTTATGAACTGAGACGCTGCGGGAATGGATGAGAAGAAAGTCGTGTCCGTGACCTGTGATAAGAAGCTGATTTTGAACTAAAGGTTTTCGCGTCCTAGCGCTATATTTAGTCAATGAAATTGACAATACAATACTCAGATTGAGTAATGTAACAGAATACATTACACATTAAAATTGTATTTGTATTCTGTATTCTGTAACTGGATACATTTTGAAAGTATCCTTCCCAACACAGGTTGTAGCCTTCTATGACAACACCAACAGGCTGTTTGTATTGAATTGTATACGTACACGGATACAATTTACATCAAGCTGTGGCAGTGTCCAGTTTGCACACAAAATACTTTCAGATATGTTGCACTATTAATCCCGATAAAGTGCTCGTTTTAGCACACACAGAGTAAAAGATAGTTAGGATACGAGATATATACATACGGTCTACTGTTGTTAGGAGAGTAAGGAAAAAATAATAGTATAAAATAAAATGTATACACAAATAAATTAATTAAATTATCCAAACTTCTAAGGACATCCTCATCTCAATCAGTTACAACAATGATCAGGCAGTTTCTGTTTCAACATCTCAATTCAATGGGAACAATTTTTTTTATCAATTAATATGTTAAAAGGTTTGTGTACATGTTCATTGATTTTAATGCACGGTCTACCATGATTAATTTTAGTTTACAATGACACACTGGATTTACAGATTTTACTATTTAAAATATACAATCAATCAATCAAGAGATTGTGTCCGTAGTATGCCTAGTAGTTTAGCCATTTTGAACAGCCAAGCCTAAGTCGTTGTGACACATGCATAGCTGTTTAAATGCCTGAATATACATTTGAATATACGTTTCATCAAATTATATAACTCCACCATCTGTTTTGCACCATATAATCCCACAGTCACCTGGTTTTAGGGTCAGGTTTCATATTTGGGATTAGTTTTGCATATATTTTACAATATACATAATACAGGCATCCATACCATTCTGGATATATATATATATATATATTATGAAAACACTAGAATACATAGTGAAAAAAAGTTTCAGGATCATATAAATCATAACAACTGACATGCAAAATTAAACAAGGGTAGCGCCTTTCTCTCTCTCTCTCTCTCTCTCTCTCATTAGTTTTGTAAAGCTTGTACATGTGTGCCAAGTTTGCAGCTTCTCAGTTGACAACAGACAACAGAGTATGTTGTCTAGCATTGGTTGTCTGGCACTGGTTGTCTAGCACTGGTTGTCTAGCACTGGTTGTCTGGCACTGGTTGTCTCGCACCGGGGATCGAGGGAAACGGCATTTCGGTTTTTGTGTATGTCCTGTACATTCATGAAAACTGACAATAAAGTTTACTTGACTTAACTGACTTGATGTTATCTTGGTTTCTACAGTATGTATAGTGGTAATCAGAGCCTTTTTTTAGGATTTAGGAAAAATTAAAAACTAATAAAAAGAAGAAAATCATAACAAATAAGCCAAACAATAATCAATTAAACAAATTAGTTTACATTTTTATTGCTCTTAAATCTGTACTGTTGCACATAATCAATGGAAGACAACTCAACAATACAGAAATTTCATGTTGGCAGTCAGCCCGAGGTCAGGGCTAGGACCTGCCTCTTAAAGCACCTTGTCATAGATTTAGACTCGTCATTATTCACTTTAGGGGAATTTCTTTGTCTTCATTTTAATGCTAAGTGCTGACGTAATGAAATTGTTATCATTGTTAATTACTAACCCTACACCAATATGAGAGACACTCATAAATAGATATGCAACCGCCCACACCCATAGCTAAACACACACACACAATTATGTGTGTGTGTGTGTCACAATTATTATTATTTCCATCCCATGTGTTTTTGTCAACTGGTGACCGGCTGTCACACTCATCTAAAGGCCCAGTGTATTTCAGTTGGACCAACACCTCAGTCCAGGGTCATGAACTTGGTCCCACAAGAGGTACATCTGATGGGGCAGAAAGCGGTGCACCATCAGAATGTCCTTGTAGTAACACGGGTCAAGAGGGTCCAATTCTGATGAGGGGATCTTGAGCCCCCCGGGATTGATGCCGATATGGGAGGAAGGTTTGAGTCCCGCCCTAGCCAGGCACATCCCCATGTACACATCGTCGATGGGATGCAGAGCAATGTGCTTGGACATCTTGTGCAGCACTTTGGCCGTGTGGGCAGACAGCAGGTAGCCTCCTCCGCTACAGTACGCAGGATAGGAGTCGGATTCCTGCACCTGAACGGGAACAAAGTACTTGTTTGGCTCTCGAACGGGCCCAGTGCCCTCCATGAGGCTGCCCACAAAGAGGTGCTTGTCACCCCCGGCATCTCCTTGGATGCTCTGGAGGTACTCCACCATGTTGTCCGTGTGGGCAAATATGTCGTCGTCTCCGTTGAGTAGGAAATGTGCCTGGGGACAGCGGTCCTCTAGCCACTCCAGGAAGAGGACTTGCTTCAGGGTCAGGTTCAAGAAAGACTCCCTAAAGTCCCACTGGAGGATGTCACTGTGTCTCCGGTGCTCCACCTCCATGAGCTTGTTCATCCTCTGCTTCTCCAGGTCGGTGCCTGTCGTCCCCGAGATGAAGACCCTGCGGATCCAGGCGGCGTTGTGTGTCCGCTCCATGGCCCAGGTCTCCCGGAGGACTTGTCTCCGCTCGTAGTTCTCTGGCGGGGACTTGATGACCAGCAGAAGGAAAATGTCCAATTTGTTCGTCCCACCACATTTGTGGGGAAGGTCGAGCAGCAGGGGAAACTGTTTACAGTGCTGGTAGTACAGGAAGTTCTGGAGGCGCTCAGGGAGGTCAGAGAAGCTGGTGACATTGGCCATGGACTGGTTCCGATGACAAGGGGGCCAGAGGTGGTGAGAACCCCTGGAGACGGTGGCCGGCATTTCGTGACTCGGGGTGGCCTGAATGTGCTGAACATCATTGGAGGGCAGAGGATGGTGTCTGGTCCAGAGAACGATGATCACCAGGCACAGGGCTCCCATCAGAATGACGTCTTTTCTTTTCCTTTTCATCCTTACTATTCTGCAATGGTTAAAACAAGGGGAGAACAAATTATCTTTAAAGTGATGGTTCGGAGTAAAATTCACCCTGAGGTAATTTCCACCAATAATCCAGCCAAATACCCCCTCAGATGCATTTTTAGCGACGGTCAATATTTATCAAGTTTAGGGGTATCAGCCGAATGGCTTAGTATTGGAGTGTCCGGTACAATGTGTATATCTCGTAAATTACCCCACTAATAATGCATGGATTGTTACCCAACTTCTGTAGTAGTACATATATGGTCTGTACTTACAAAACGAGGCATTTTAAAGTTTGTAAGTACACCAGGAGTTTATTTAAAAGAGCACTTTTCTGATAGCTTCAACTCGCCGTTGCTAAGGCTACCGCTGCGTCGAGGTCTCTTCCGTCTTTCCGGAAAAGTGTGTAAAAGTCAATTCAATTATTATTCTATTCAATTATTCCAGTTGTCAATACATTTCGATGGAGTGTTGAATTCACTAACTGTTGAATGACTAGGGGGGGAGTTAGGTAGTTTCTTGTTAGGCAGTTAGAGGGACGGGGCTGCGGCCCATATTTTTTTTTTGGGCTGTGTAGGGGCTGTTTGAGCTTTGTTGCTTGTGTGTTATCAGTTTTGTGTGTTTGGGTTAAGTTAATCATTTTGTTCCCTCAGTTATGACTACCTTGGAGGACTTTTTGAGAGCTCCCTCAGAGGAGTTACTGGAGCGTTGTTCACAGGAGCAATTGGTTAGAATCGCCGAACATTTTAAGATGGATGTCGGTGATAGGCGGTTAAAGGAGAATGTGAAGAACATTCTAAAGGAGAATTTCTTGGAAGCGGGTGTTCTTCAGCCTAAATTGTATGCTGGTGGTTCTGGAGTAGACACGGCTGATGGGTCTGTCTCTGAAGTTGGGGTGAGTACTGGGTTAACTTTTGAGCAGCGCAAAGAATTGCTATTGTTGCAAGTGGAACTTAAAAAACTTGAACTTGAAGAGTGCAGGGTAAGTTTGGCTAATGTGGGGCAGGTCTCTGTTTCTCCTGGGCCCTCAGGTGCTTTTGAGGTTGCCAGCAATCTGCGTTTGGTTCCTCAATTTTGTGAGCGAGACCCGGACACTTTTTTCTTACTTTTTGAGTGAGTGGCCGAAAGTAGACTTTGGTCTGATGTTGAGCGCACGTTACTGTTACAGTGCATTTTGACAGGCAAGGCACAGGAGGCTTATTCTGCGCTTAGTACAGTTGAAAGTAAAGTTTATGTGTCCGTTAAAGCTGCTGTGTTAAAGGCTTATGAGTTGGTGCCTGAGGCATATCGCCAGAGATTTAGGTCTTGGGAGAAGTCAAATAAGCAGACACATATGGAGTTCTCCAGGGAGTTAATCACTCAGTTTAATCGTTGGTGTACTTCACTGGGGGTTCATACTTATGAGTCTTTATGTGACTTGATCATTCTGGAGCAATTTAAGAACTCTGTGCCCAGTCACATTGCTACTTACATAAGTGAACAGAAAGTGAAGACAGCTATCGAGGCCGCCACTCTAGCTGATGAGTATGTGTTGATGCATCGTCGTGACCGCGAGTTCAGGACACGGGAGGATGTTGGGTACAGGGAGGATGGTAGTAACTTCCGCCCAGCAGGTAAACGGTGGGAGGGAGGCGCTAGTCCTAGCCTGGGTAGGTCAGAACGGGCTACATGGGGTCAGATGCAGTTTGACCCGACCGAATTATGTCACTTCTGCAAGGGCAGGGGACATTGGAAAGCTGAATGCCCTGTTAAGTCTAGTGCTAAAAGTGGGTTTGGTAGTGCGGCAAGTGCGCATGCCAAGCCTGTCGCACTTGCTGCTTTGGTCAGAAAGATGAGTTCTCCCAGTGTCATTTCTTCATGTGAAACGATGGAGCCTAAAGCAGATTGCAGCCTGGAGCAGCCTGATTTCTCAGCTTTTGTGTCAGATGGCCATGTGTCGTTAGTTGGGAGTGGTATCAAGGTAAAGGTGAAAATCTTGAGAGATACTGGGGCCTTTTATTCATTCATTGTGGGTTCTGCACTTTCTTTTTCTAAGGAAACTGATACTGGGGATTACATTCTGATACGGGGAATGGGTCTAACTGTGTTGCCTGTTCCATTGCATACATTGGAGCTTGACTGTGGGTTGGTTCAGGGCGAGGTCGTTATGGGGGTGCGTCCTGCACTACCAATCCGAGGCGTGTGGGCTGACGTTCCGCCAGCTCCGATAGTAACCCCTTCCCCCTCTGTTACAGTACCTCATGAGAGTGCCCAATGTTTTACTGGTGTTTTTACAGCTTGCGCAGTTACACGGACTATGTGCCATGAGACAGACCCTGAAGTTGAGCAGAGTAGCGTAGAGGAGAGGGGGCCTTTCTTTGTGTCTATACCCGACTCTCTCCTGTCAGTTTCCCGTAGCGAACTGTCAGCAGAGCAACGGGCTGATCCTACGCTTAGTGAGCTGTTTGACAGAGTGCTTTCAAATGTTGATGGGCAGAGTGCTGCAAAAGGTTACCTGCTGCAAGACGAGTTGCTGGTGAGAAAATGGGTGCCACACGGGGAAACGTTTGTGGGTAGTCCTGTTTTTCAGGTTGTTGTTCCGTCCAAATTCCGGGAAGAGGTTCTGAGAGCGTCGCACGACCAGTCCGGACATTTGGAGGTCCGTAAGACGTACAGCTATATCCTCAGGTTTTTTTTTTGGCCTTGTATGAAAAAGGACGTGTCTGGATATATTAAAATATGTCATACTTGTCAGATGACGGGAAAACCTAATCAGAACATTAAACCAGCTCCTCTGTCTCCCATCCCAGCAATTGCGCAGCCATTTGAGCATCTGATAATTGATTGTATTGGTCCCTTGCCACGTTCAAAATCTGGAAATAATTATTTGCTTACAGTCATGTGTCAAAGAACGAGATACCCAGCTGCATGATCCGGTTGCACAACCCATACCACCTCGGGATCTGATTGATTATGTTAATAGTTTCCGGCATCGGTTGTACTTGGCTGGGGAAAGGGCTAAAGAAAATTTAGCCTCAGCGCAGACCAAAATGAAGCAACTTCATGACCGTAAAGCTGAAATTCACCAGTTCAGTCCAGGCGATCAGGTTCTGGCTCTGTTACCCCTTGCGGGTTTTCCATTCCAGGCAAAATTTCACGGTCCTTTCACAGTTTTGCGTCAGGTTTCTGAGCAGAACTATCTGTTGTCGACACCAAAGCGTAGAAGAGACACTCAACTTTGCCATGTTAACTTGTTAAAACCCTACTACACCCGGGGGTCACAGTCTTGTGCAACGGGGGAGAGTGGGCAACAGCAGACAGTTAAACCAGTATTAATGGCAGAAACTGTGGAGAGGCATTCGGCAGTATATGAGGATGATGGGGTGGTTTCACCTGATGAGAGCTTGTTGCAGGGCCGGTTAAAGAACTCGGAAACGCTGGGTAATCTGGAGTCATTGTTTGGACATTTGTCCAAGGAGCGGTGTGTCAAGTTGTCTGCTATAATTAACAACTATTTGTGCTTGTTTGATGATGTTCCAACTTGTACACATTTGATAGAGCATGACATTGATGTGGGTGATGCAAAGCCAATCCGCCAGCGTTTTTACAGGGTGTCCGAGCAGAAGCACCAGGTAATGGAGAGAGAAATCAAATATATGCTTGACAATAACATTGCTGAACCTTCATCTTCTAGCTGAGCGTCTCCCTGTTTGCTTGTCGATAAGGCTGACAAAAGTCCTAGGTTTTGTACGGATTATCGTAAAGTAAACGGGGTAATTAACCTGACACTTTTCCACTTCCGCGCATAGAGGATTGCGTGGATCAGGTGGGTTCAGCTCAATTTGTCAGTAAGTTTGATTTACTCAAAGGTTATTGGCAGGTTCCACTATCTCAAAGAGCTAGAGAGATTTCAGCTTTTATAACTCCTTTTGGTCTTTTCTCCTATTCTGTGATGAGCGTTGGGTTACGGAATGCACCAGCGACCTTCCAGCGTCTCATGAACATGGTTGTGTCTGGGCTGGATGAATGTGCGGTGTATCTTGATGATGTCGTGATCTACAGCGATACTTGGGAAGATCATGTCGACCGTGTTAGGAAGCTGTTTGACCGACTGTGTGACGCACACCTGACAGTCAATTTGGCTAAATGTGAGTTCGCCAAGGCTACAGTCACCTACCTCGGGAAGGTAGTGGGTCAAGGGCAGGTGCGGCCAGTGCAGGCAAAGGTGACTGCAATCGAGCAATATCCAGTGCCCGCCACCAAGAAGGAGCTTATTCATTTTCTTGGCTTGGTGGGTTACTATCGCAGTTTCTGCAGAAACTTTTCAACTGTGGTAGCTCCTTTGACTGATCTGTTGACAGCTAAAGCAAAGTACATCTGGTCAGCTTCATGTCAACGGGCTTTCGAAAATGTTAAGAAATGTCACCACTTATCCAACGTTTGAAACCCACAGTAAGAACAATAAAAGTGTGGCCTGAGGGAACAGACTCTGTGCTGCAGGACCGGTTCAAGCACACTGACTGGAATAGGTTTGCTAATCAGGCAACCATTCACTCTCACATTGACATCGAGAGCTACGCTTCCTCTGTAATGGACCACATCGCCACAACCATAGATGGCGTCTCCACCAGGAAACAGATCACCATGTACCCTAATCAGAAGCCCTGGATGAACAAGGATGTCCGTCTACTACTGAAGGCCCGCAACATCGCCTTCAGATCAGGAGATGCTCAAGCTTACAGCACAGCCAGGGCTGACCTGAAAAGGGGCATCAAGCAGGCCAAGCACTACTACAGGCTGAAGGTTGAGGAGCACTTCTCCAACTCCAACCCCCGACGCATGTGGCAAGGCATTCGGGTCATCAGTGGCTACAAGCCCGTCAATGCCTCCCCACCCCCATCCGACACATCCTTCCTCAACGAGCTGAACAACTTCTACGCCCGTTTTGATAAGGACAATCATGAACCTGCAATAAAGGCAGAGCTGACTGCCGACCACCAGCCACTAACACTGTCCCCCACTGATGTTGAAGCAGCACTGAATAGGATCAACGCACGCAAGGCTGCAGGCCCTGATGGCATCCCTGGGCGTGCCCTCAGAGCATGTGCTGGAGAGCTGGTGGGGGTCCTGACAGTCCTATTCAACCTGTCCCTGGCCCAGGGTGTTGTTCCAACCTGCTTCAAATCCACCACCATCGTGCCGGTACCAAAACACTCCACTCCGACATGCCCCAACGACTTCTGTCCAGTGGCACTCACCTCCATTATCTCCAAGTGCTTAGAGCAGCTGGTTCTGGCACACCTCAAATCCTGCCTGCCCCCCACCCTGGATCCGCACCAATTTGCCTACCGGAAGAACAGGAGTACAGAAGATGCAGTCTCCATAGCGCTGCACTCTGTCCTCTCTCAACTGGACAACACAAACACATACGCCAGGATGCTGTTCGTAGATTATAGTTCAGCATTTAACACTGTCATCCCAGCCAAGTTAGTAACAAAACTCACTGATCTTGGCATCACAGCTCCCATCTGCAACTGGTTACTGGACTTTCTGACCAACAGGCCACAACATGTTCGGTTAGACCACCAATGCTCCTCCACTCTCACTATAAACACTGGCGTACCACAAGGCTGCGTGCTGAGTCCCTTCCTCTACTCCCTCTTCACCCACGACTGCAGACCTGGCCATGGCTCTAACACCATCATCAAGTTTGCGGATGACACCACGGTGATTGGCCTCATCAGGAACAATGATGAGTCGACCTACAGGGAGGAGGTAGAGCGCCTGGCTGTGTGGTGCAAAGACAATAACCTGCTACTCAACACATCCAAAACCAAAGAACTCATCATGGACTTCCGGAGGAATGCTGCCATACATCGACCCATCCATATCAACGGCATGACAGTGGAGCGGGTGCCCAGCTTCAAATTCCTGGGGATCCACATTTCACAGGACCTCTCCTGGTCTACAAACTGCTCCAACCTGATTAAGAAGGCTCATCAGCGCCTCTTCTTCTTAAGGACCCTTAGAAAAAACCATCTCTCTTCAAACATCCTGGTAAACTTCTACAGCTGCACCATCCAGAGCATCTTAACCAACTGTATCACAGTCTGGTATGGGAACTGCTCTGTCTCGGACCGGAAGGCTATGCAGACGGTGGTGAAAACCGCCCAGCGCATCACCGGAGCCTCACTTCCTGCCATCGAGGACATCTATAAGAAGCGTTGCCTTAAGAGAGTCATGAACATCACTCGGGACTCCCACCACCCAGCACATGGACTGTTTGCCCTCCTGCCCTCTGGGAGGCGCTACAGGAGCCTCCGGACCAGAACCACCAGGTTCAGGAACAGTTTTTTTCCCACAGCTGTCTCCCTGCTGAACTCTGTCCCCCGACGCCCCAGCCCCCCATCCCTCCATTCCCTCGGGAAGTGAACTAAACTTCACTCACTTCACCGTATCACTGTACATATCATTGATTAACTATATCATAACCTTTTTAACTTTATAATCACAATCACAATTTATATATTTATTATTTAGTCTGTACATAGTCTGGTAATAGTTTGTATCATTATCATTATTGTGTACATTATAGCAATAGTCTGTTTATAGTCTGTATCATATTGTGTACATATAGCCATAGTCTGTTTATATAGCCATAGTCTGTTATTATAGCCATAGTCTGTTTATAGTCCATTAGTGTATATCATATCCATAGTCTGTTTATAGCTTATATACATATATAATATATACTGTACCATAGTTATTTAATCACCACTGATGCACTTCTGGTTAGATGCTATCTGCATTTTGTTGCTCTGTACTTGTACATGGGCAATGACAATAAAGTTGAATCTAATCTAATCTAATCTAAATTACTCTGTTATCGAGAAAGAGACTCTTGCCCTTGTGTGGGCGTTGCAACATTTTGAAGTTTATGTCGAGTCCAGTGCTCCTCTGGTGGTCTATACAGATCACAACCCGATCACTTTTCTTCATTCTTTGTGCTGTCCGAACCGTAGACTGATGCGATGGTTTTTGTTTTTGCAAGCGTACTGTTTGGATATCCGCCACATTAAGGGCTCCGAAAATATTGTGGCTGATGCTCTGTCACGAGCGCCTTGTTCTTGAGAGATTTACTGTTTGTGATCTTCCTGGTCTCCCCTTCCTTTGTCCACTGCTACTCTTAAAGGGATATTCCGCCATTTTTGGAAATAAGCTCATTTTCCACCTTCCCTCGAGCAAAACAATCGATCTTTACCCTTTTCCCGTTCATCCAGCCGTTCTGTGAGTCTGGGGGTACAACTTTTAGCTGTAGCTTAGCATAGATCATTGAATCGGATTAGACCATTAGCATCTCGCCCGCTTAAAAGTGACTACGATTTCCGGAATTTTTCCATTTAAAACTTGTCTCTTCTCAAGTTTGAAAGTGCAATAAGACCAACGGAAAATGAACCGTGGCGATTTTCTAGGCTGATTTTACCTGGAACTATATTCTCTTTCTGGCGTAATAATCAAGGAAAGTTGCAAAGGTACCATGGGCGTAGTGATATGACGCAGCGCCTCAATAGTCCCTGTAGGCTTCTTCCGGCAATACAACCAACGTGATTACCGGGACTATACTTTGAGGCGCGTCATATCACTGCGCCCATGGTACCTTTGCAACTTTCCTTGATTATTACGCCAGAAAGAGAATATAGTTCCGGGTAAAATCAGCCTAGAAAATCGCCACGTTTCATTTTCCGTTGGTCTTATTGCACTTTCAAACTTGAGAAGAGACAAGTTTTAAATGGAAAAATTCCGGAAATCGTAGTCACTTTTAAGCGGGCGAGATGCTAATGGTCTAATCCGATTCAATGATCTATGCTAAGCTACAGCTAAAAGTTGTACCCCCAGACTCACAGAACGGCTGGATGAACAGGAAAAGGGTAAAGATCGATTGTTTTGCTCGAGGGAAGGTGGAAAATTAGCTTATTTCCAAAAATGGCGGAATATCCCTTTAAGGTTGATTCTCCAGGGGTACATGGGTGGCCGAGTGGAGATGGGCTAGCCGATATGGTGGAGGGTCACCGCAGAGGTCGTGAGTATGGATTGCAGTATGTAACAAGGTTATGAGACCAGAGGAAGAAATTGGTAAAAGGTTAATTATATGGTTGAAAAGAGCCATATTGTCACGCCAACGCCTCCCCCTCTACCTCGATCGGCGTCGCCTGGCTGTTGATCACCGGTCCTGGCACTACAACCCCCAGAATCCCCGGTGATCATTAGCAGCCACCTGTGTCTGATTCCCAATGTGTCTCACCTGTGTCTTGTTTGTTTCCCTATTTAACCTCGTGTCTCCTGTCTCCCCTTTGTGAGTGGTTGCGTGTATTGGTATTGTGTTGTATGTATTAGTATTGAAGATATGGACGTACTCCTGTCTTGGCTATTTGTTTGACGCACACATCTCGCTGTGTGCGCCTGTGCCGGTTTCGTCCGGCACTTGAATTAAACTCTCTGTTATACCGTTTACGCTGCTTGGTCTCGCTCTTGTCTCCGCACAAACCCGCAACGTCACATAACCACTCACCACCGATGGAGACAGCGGACCAGGCAGCGGAGGAGCCCACGCTTGCCTCCGTGCTCAAGCGGCTCCCTACCATCGAGGTATTGGAGCAGCGGATGGCGAGCACGGAGGAACTGCTCCGTGAGCTTCGCCGGCACTTGCCGGCGACGAGTGGCGCCGCCTCCGACGCCGCAAGTGGAGGAGGTCCAGCCCCAGCAGAGGCAGCGGAGGAGGCACTGCTCCGTGAGCTTCTCCGGCCCTTACCGGCGACGAGTTGCGCCGC
This sequence comes from Urophycis tenuis, assembly GCA_036785325.1. Taxonomy (NCBI): domain Eukaryota; kingdom Metazoa; phylum Chordata; class Actinopteri; order Gadiformes; family Phycidae; genus Urophycis; species Urophycis tenuis. The sequence continues at coordinate 8,001,522 of JAXIVH010000009.1, forward strand.
CTTCGACGCCGCGAATGGAGGAGTCCCAGCCCCGGCAGAGAGGGATCCATACGGGGGCGCCCGTTTGGCATGGGGGGGACCGCGGTCTGCGAGACGGGCCACCAAGCCTCAGAACGGGCCAGCTGAGGTCAACCCGTTCTGGGGAACCCGTCTGGCATTCGGAGAACCGCAGTCTGCGAGACGGGCCACCACGCCTCAGAACGGGCCAGCTGAGGCCAACCCGTTCTGGGGAACCCCTCTGACATTAGGAGAACCGCGGTCGGCGAGACGGTCCACCAAGCCTCAGAACGGGCCAGCTGAGGCCAACCCGTTCTGGGGAACCCGTCTGGCATTCGGAGGACCGCGGTCTGCGAGACGGGCCACCAAGCCTCAGAACGGGCCAGCTGAGGCCAACCCGTTCTGGGGAACCCCTCTGACATTCGGAGAACCGCGGTCGGCGAGACGGGCCACCAAGCCTCAGAACGGGCCAGCTGAGGCCAACCCTTTCTGGGGAACCCGTCTGGCATTCGGAGGACCGCGGTCTGCGAGACGGGCCACCAAACCTGCGGCTCCGCTGTACAGCCAGGCCGCCGCTTGGCCGCAGCGCCCTCCTGTCTGCGCTGGGCCGCAGCGCCCTCCTGTCTGCGCTGGGCCGCAGCGGCTTCCTGTCTCCGCCGCTGGGCCGCAGCGGCCTCCTGTCTCCGCCGCTCCGCCGCAGCGGCCTCCTGTTTCCGCAGCTGGGCCGCAGCGGCCTCCTGTCTGCGCCGCTGGGCCGCAGCGGCCTCCTGTTTCCGCAGCTGGGCCGCAGCGGCCTCCTGTCTGCGCCGCTGGGCCGCAGCGGCCTCCTGTCTCCGCCGCTCCGCCGCAGCGGCCTCCTGTCGCCACCGCTGGGCCGCAGCTGTCCCCAGTTGGGGACGTCCGTCCGACGCCCGCTCCACGCACGCAGGTGGCAGTCCGTCCGACGCCGCCTGAGTCTGCGGCCGCTCCGGAGACCCCGCCGCCTGAGTCTGCGGCCGCTCCGGAGACCCCGCCGCCTGAGTCTGCGGCCGCTCCGGAGGCCCCGCCGCCTGAGTCTGCGGCCGCTCCGGAGGCCCCGCCGCCAGATTCTTCAGCCTCCCCTGAGGCCCTTGTCCCAGCGGCAGTTCAGGAGTCCAGGGGGTTCTGCCTTCACCACCGGCCTCCGGAAGGCCCGCGCCCCCGCCGCCGGCCTCCGGAGGGCCCGCACCAGCGCCGCCGGCCTCCGGAGGGCCCGCGCCCCCGCCGCCGGTCTCCAGAGGGATGCCGCCTGACGTTCCCTGCTCCGCTCCTGGTAGCCCTCCTGGTGGGCGACGCCGCGCGTCAGGAGACGCGCCTCAGGGGGGGGGTGCTGTCACGCCAACGCCTCCCCCTCTACCTCGATCGGCGTCGCCTGGCTGTTGATCACCGGTCCTGGCACTACAACCCCCAGAATCCCCGGTGATCATTAGCAGCCACCTGTGTCTGATTCCCAATGTGTCTCACCTGTGTCTTGTTTGTTTCCCTATTTAACCTCGTGTCTCCTGTCTCCCCTTTGTGAGTGGTTGCGTGTATTGGTATTGTGTTGTATGTATTAGTATTGAAGATATGGACGTACTCCTGTCTTGGCTATTTGTTTGACGCACACATCTCGCTGTGTGCGCCTGTGCCGGTTTCGTCCGGCACTTGAATTAAACTCTCTGTTATACCGTTTACGCTGCTTGGTCTCGCTCTTGTCTCCGCACAAACCCGCAACGTCACACATATCTAAATGATAAAGTATAATCCTGTATTGCTGGTTAAAAAAAAAATAATAATAATAATAAATATTGGTTGATTATTGTTTTGTTGTCATGGGGTCTGTCTGGGTTTCTAGATGGGAACCCCAGTTTTTTTAAGAGGGGGGGTGTGACGATCCCTCCACCGAGGCACTAGGTGTCCCTGTTTCTTTTGAGTTGTGTTTTGCAGGTGCTGAGTGGAGGGTCGTCAGCTGCATGAGTAACACCTGGGCCAGTGTGCCCTGCCTATAAAAGACCTTCCTCATTCTGCGAACGCGGGCTGGGGGGAACTCATTCCTGCTCACCGGCAGGCCTGATGGCAGCACTTTCTCTTTGTTTGTTTTGAGCTGCACATACATTTTCACACATCCATACATGCTTTCATTACTGATACTGATCTTTACCCGTTTGCCTTGGTTAATTTATGTAATTAAATACCGCTTGCTAGTAGCCAGCTCGTGTTTGTCCTCCCTACATTGGCACAACCTAGGAGCCGGGTTGTGACACTAGACTAATGTTTGCCCCCACTTCCAGACCTGCTTTAGCGGTAACGGGCTGCTGCACCGTTACACTCTATTTGTTAGGAATCCATAATCCAATATTGACACTGGTTTACATCCGTCATTGAGTAATTGTATCCTGGACAAATAGCAACATTATTGGTTTGAATTGCACATTGGTCAGTTTGGTCCAGAGTCCATTGTTCTTGAAATAATATGGTGCGAGTGACACCTGTTGTATTGGCCTAACCCTTTGCAGGACCAGGCAGCGACTGAATCACATCAACAAAGATAAAGACAATAAACAAAACAGCGATATCAACAGTTTTATCACCCTTTCAACGGAAAAAGGTTAGATAAGTTAAGATAAGTTAAGACAAGATATTAACTTCTAGAATGTAGATTTCTTAGGATATTCAGCTTCATGTCAAATGACATTCCAAATGTAAAAATGTCCCATATTTTATTTAACATGGATAATGTCAACAGATCTATTTCTTAGCTAGATGACCAATATATTTTGAAAGGTAAATACCATATTAATTGCAGTACGTGGAGAAATAGCAAGGGCCCTTTGATTTGTTTTCAAAATCATTTCAATTGTTTTTTTTGCATAGCATTGAAAAGCTCAACAAGCAAGATTGGAATAAAGCTCTTGAGCCATTTAGTTTATCACTATGAATATTCATAATTCATATTCATGAGAGATAATACATTGTAGCCTCCTGAGAACCAAGGGAAAAAAGTGTCTTTCAATTCAACTTTTTTAGTGATTTGATGCCTATTTAGAGTTAAAACATCTCACAATTTAGAGGTTCATAAAAATATTTTTATTTTAGATTTTACAACATGTCCACTGGAGTGGACAAGAAGAAGATTTTACTGTAAAATACAGCAAAGCTTCTAATTCTTGTGGTTTTTGCTGCAGTCATTTTGTCTCAGCAGGAAGAGGGCTGCCCTCATCCCAGCCTAACACATGAGATATCATTGGAAAGGCCAGGATGTCCTTTTTAGAGGACAGCAGGGTATCTCAAATTAGTAAAAAGATATAGACAAAGTACTGATGTCCACTACAGAGGACACGAATGAATAGGCTGGGTCTCGAGACGGTAGAGTAAATTAGGCTATAGCCTACTAAGACATGAGTGTATCCTTTCTTACCTTAAAAAGGCACCACCAGCTGTTTGTAGAGTTGCCAACTGTCCCGGATTGTAGATTACGTCCCGTATTTTGGGTGATTTTAATTTGTCCCGTCCGGAACAGCTCCAGTCCCGGATTTCAAACACAGCCTCGTGAAGTTGTCAATGGCCAATAGTTAGGGTTGCCACATTTGATTTGAGAAAAACCGGGACAGGGGGCGGGGCTTCTAGCGGGGCGGGGGCGACGTTGATGTGTGTGTGTGGGAGCATAGGCTACCACTGGCATGGTGTAATAATGAATACAATGCTATTATATATTTGTTTTATTGGTTCTCTATTATATGTATGTACACAAATTAAAATTAAGTCAAGAAATAGTAAAGTAGTATATAAAGTAGTATAATAGTATATAAAGTAATAATAGTATAGTAGTAGTATAATAGTATATAAAGTAGTAATAAATAAATAACATAAAAAACAATAAGAAAAATGTATACATTATAACATTTAGACCTATACTGTATGTGTAGGCCTAAGATAGCCTAAAATTTAGCAAAGAACGTTGCATGGAACAGAATATATGTAATTCAAATATAGGCCTAAAAACCATCCATAAAAAACAGAATTGCACTAGATACAGTCTACCCCTGCCCATAATGCAGAATCTGTATGCCAGAAAAACAAGGAGAACATAAAATGTAGCATACAAGATATAGGCCCAATCTAGGCAAGAACAGATGCTTAAAGAAATGTTGGTTGTGTCAACAAACACCAAACACACCAACAAGATCCTTCAGTCTTCTTCGGCTATTTGGGATCCATTCAGCAACAACCAGACCTATCAAATGATATAATAGGCAGGCTACAGATTCAACAAATAATACTAGATCTGACTTGAACAGAAAGGTAGACTACCAGGTGAACAGAAGTTATGCCTGTTGTTTTACCTATATTTAGGTATTTAGCTATAGGATATATCTTACCTATAGGCCTATTTGTCCGGGTGCACTCCCTGAAGCAGACGTAGTCACTGCACACACACTCGCTGACGCACACACACTCACCCTGGACTCCGTCTCCTTACCCTGCTGCTGTTCCTTTCTATACATAATTTAAAAAAATAAATAAAAAAAACATTCCTTAATCCTATGTATTATTTTTTATTGTATCCATTTCGGCAACTGAACACCAACATTTCTCACCTCTTTCTCCATCTGTATTTCTCGTCCCTTTTAGCTGCCTTCAGAAGTCCCGGCTGTCCCTCGATGAAATGTTTGAACTCCATGCAGGATAATTTAAAGTTCAGTCTGACCTGGAGTTCAGCTTTTACTAAACCTACAGACAATCTATTTCTTTTGTCTGACCAGACATCTTCCATGTGGCTAAACACGCGTTCAGCATATGCGTTGCTGACAGGTATAGACAATACGAAAGACACCACTTTAAGTAATTCTTTCGCTGTTCCCTCTCTCTTGAAAAAGAAGGCCCATTTTTTATCAGGGGCCAGCTCTTCTGGGATGCTTTCAAAAACACTGTTCATTACAGTGTAGTCTTGATAGAGCTTGTCAATATCAAGGCATCCCAGCGCCACTTTCTCAACTAATTTCTCCAGCGCGTTCCATTCGATGGGAGCGCACAGCTGAAGACAGCTGGAGTAACATATTAATGGGTCATCAAAATCAAAGTTACCCTCTAGGTACATGATGCCCTTTTCAAAGAACCCATCGGCCAATCTGACAAACTCAGTTTGCTCTCTTGCACTCTGTTGTCTGTATGCCTGTTTCGTCTTACTACCATAAAACTGGTCAGAGCGACGCGTGATTAATTGGCTGCGCAGTCGGTTCATCACTTCATTTACATCCAGTAAACTAACGCTCTCATTCTCCAACTTCCGAATTGCGCTGTCGAATTCTTGCATGACATTATGCATGAGCAACAGAACACACTCAGACACGGTCACGTCATCACTGCTGTCTGCAGCATCCGCACCACCTGAGCACAAAGCTCTCCACACAATGGCAGGGCAATCTTTCTTTCCCAACGACAGAAAAAAGCATTTTAGGGCAGGCCAACATTCTAAGACTCGTTGGATCGCTGGCAATAAGGATAACCACCGAGTTGGTACATGCCTCAGAATCTCTTTATATTGTACTGAAGTGAATTTGCAAAACTCCTTCAGTGACTCTACCTTCTTGGCTGAGCAGGAGAACTCACTGTAGATCTTTAGAATGATGCACTCCACATCATAGCCTTCCGAACTTAGAATCCTGTTTGCATGTTTCAAGGTGTTGTGAATTAAGTGGCATTTGCAGTTGGCTTTTACAATATGCGGATTAACTTCTTTCAGCTTTTGAAAAACAGAATTATGCTTGCCATAATTGACAGAGGCATTGTCAGCACCATATGCACTGATCTGTCTGACACAGAGGCCACTTGATTCTGTGATGTCAACTATTTGTTCGTAAATGGCACTACTTGTTTCATGGGGGTCCTCGTAAAATTCCAATAGCCCATATTTAACACCCTCATGTTCATGAAAATATTGCACTGTGTAGGGGTACACTTTAACATTGCCTGAGTTGGACGCGTCTGAACAAACAGAAAAGTATGGGGTATTCTTCAGCTCTGTAACTAAACGCTCTTGACTGTAGGGGGCTAGAACATTTTGAATTAAAGCCTCACTTTTAGTGCGTCCACATGCAACTTTTGATGCTATACAGGAGTCATGAAAAAGTGTGGTATTGAGCTTAATGCCGCAATCCGTAGAGAGGTAACTATGGCCATGAAGTACTCCGTGATAAACACTACAGAGCTCGACCACTGCTATCCTGTCTTCCTCTGGAGACCCCCGTTTTGTCATAAAAGAAGCAATGGCTCGATTTTGTCTCTTACTTGACATAACAGCCTGATGCTTTTTGGTTTTCTCGTGTGTGTCAAGAGCGAATCTCCCTTCACACTTGACCACAATTTTGGCTGGGCACAAAATACAGGTGGCAGAGAACGGATCACCTTGGGTAGGCCTTACCCACTCTGAAAAGTTATCAATTTTTACCCAGTCTGCGTTGTATATTGTGTATCTCTTTTTCTTCGCCGCTGGCGCTGACTTTAATGGTTTATCCTCCTCGTCCGTCTCTCCACCCATTTTATCAAATAAAATCAAACCGTAAATGTCTTCTTCTTTTTTTACTTAGCTACCCGGCCGCACTTACTCACTCTCTTGGACGTGACGTGATACACTGTGGCGCGCGCGGCATTGTATCCTAGGTGATGGTAAACTTCAGTTTCGCAGGTCTGCATTACAACCAATCAAATTTGGCGCATGCCTGCCTCCGACAGCTGGATACAATGTATCAAGATAACGTAAGGAAAATAGCGGGATTGCAGGAGCAGAACGTAGGTTTTATTGAAAGTGCAACTACAGGCAACAGGCTACTTAAAAAAAAAACAGAACTGCCTTGCACCAAAAACCGGGACATTTAGTGTCCCGGGAAAGATTATACATTTTCCGGGACAGACATTAAAAAAAGAGAACAATCCCGGGAATACCAGAACGTGTGGTAACCCTACCAATAGTAGGCTACTGTAAACCAAAGATTCTGCAAGATTCAGCGGAGCTTTGCTGTAAATGTGCCAAAACTCACAAGTTGCTATGGACAGATGTTGGTTGTGTTTGGTTATGGTGCATGTGTGGAGTGGCTGGCCATTGTTAAATGTGCAGTATGTTTATTCTTAAACAGTCGACTTGTGCCCATAAGGCGCATCTGCGTACAATGTTAATATTCCTTACCATGGACTGTGTTTTGTGTTTGATATAGTTTGTGTGTTTAACCGTTGGATGCATACATACGTTGAATTGCACCAAACTTTTCCCCACACATTCACGTTCATTCATTCAACTCCATTTTTTCATTCACATAAAATAAGCATTGGTACATAATGTATATGTACAAGCCTGTACATATTTTAGATCGTAAGAAAATGTGTTGAAGGGAGCTTGTGTACTTTGTTTTCCAACTGTACAACTTCTGACCGTCGCGATTGCTGGCGATTTCCTGGTGCTTCTAGGAAGCGCGCCCCCGATACGGGATAGCTATATGGAAGGGCGCGTTCGCGACCGACGCACTTGCGCCCTTACTAATTCAATTATTGTTTGTCTATCAGTTTCTTTGAATGTAATGGCATGTGTCCATACAGCGAAATCATTAAGTAGACCTAATGTGTTGATATTGTGTACCGGTACCCTGTTAACTGAGTTCGATATGGATTTGCGATAGTATGAGTAAACACTCCTGTCTTCGTATTAGGTAATGGTAGTTAGTTACCAATTAGGGGCGTACTTCGGCAACTGCTTAAAAGGGGTGAGTTTCATTTGGACCAGGACTCTCGAGGAGCAGGTGTAGTGAACTGCTTGCTGTAGCACTGAAAGGGTTGTTTGAAACCTTGCTTAAGCTTTGTATTGTAGCATCTAGTGCTCTTGTTTCTGGCTGAATATAGCCATAGCCATTTTGTTTCATTCACTAAGTATTTTTGTTTTTATTATTTCAATTTTCTTTTCATTGTGCACTGGATGATTCCTACCTGATGGTGATAGAAAATAAAAGTAATCATTTACGCCATTTCTGCCTGACTTCTGCCATTTGTGCCAAACGCTAAGACCCTCGACAAACTACCTTCTAACACCACAAACGTTGTCCCCGTCCCCAAGAAGAACCCCCCATCCTGCCTGAATGACTTCCGGCCAGTAGCACTCACTCCAATCATCATGAAGTGCTTCGAGAGAGTGATACTGGCCCACATTCACAACAGCATCTCGGACACCATCGACCCCCTGCAGTACGCCTCCAGGCACAACCGGTCCACCTCCGACGCCATCGCTGCCGCCCTCCATGTCTCCCTTTCCCACCTGGAAAATAAAGACTCCTACATCAGAATGCTCTTTATCGACTACAGCTCCGCCTTCAACACCGTCGTCCCCCACAAACTCACCCATAAACTGTCTGCTCTAGGACTCCACCCCTCCCTCTGTGACTGGCTCCTGGACTTCCTGACTGGCAGACCACAGTCTGTCAGGATTGGGAAAAGGACTTCAGCCACTACAATCACCAACATGGGACCCCGCAGGGCTGTGTCCTCACTCCTCAGCCCCATCCTCTACACCCTGTTCACCCACGACTATGTCGCTTCCCACCCTGACAACACCATCATTAAGTTCGCCGACGACACCGCCGTGATTGGACACATCACTGGCAGAGACGAGGTGGACTACAGGAGGGAGGTGGACAGTCTGGTGACGTGGTGTGGAAACGACAACCTCACCCTCAACACTGACAAGACCAAAGAGATGATCATGGACATGAGGAAGGAGAGGAGGCCTCATCAGCCACTGTTCATCCGAGGTCTTGAGGTTGAGAGGGTGAGCAACTTCAAATACCTGGGGGGTCCACATCAGTGATGACCTCACCTGGACATTCATTGGTGAAGAAGGCTCAGCAGCGGCTGTACTTCCTGAGGAGGCTGAGGAAATTTGGGATGGCGCCCAAGATCCTCAGCAACTTCTACAGCTGCATCATTGAGTCTGTCTTGACCACCTGCATCACCGTGTGGTACGGCAGCTCAACTGTGTGGGACCGCAAACGCCTGCAGAGTAAAGACTGCGTCTAAGATCACCAGGACACCACAGCCCTCTCTGCAGAGCATCTACCACCGCAGAGTCCACAGGAGAGCTGCCTCCATCATCAAAGACCCCACTCACCCCCAGCACGGACTCTTCACACTCCTGCCCTCAGGCCGGAGGTTCAGGAGTGTGAGATGCAGAACAACCAGGTTCAAGAACTCCTTCTTCCCCACGGCCGTCAGACTGTTGAACAGCTGAACCCCCTTAAGGACAGAGCTCTCTTCCACTGTCCATGGATACAATGATGCGACGGAAAATATCCCTGTCAGGCTTCACACACATGGATTTGAGTTTTCCAAGTTTGCTAGCTGTTCTGTAAAGATTTGAGAATGTTTTGAGTTTTCTCTTAGTGGGGCTGTTATAGAAGTTTGTAGTTTTAGTATATCTTCTGGAATTGATCTACAAGTTGAATGTAGAAGTTGACTGTCATTATCCCTTCTGAGTCTTGATGGAAGGCAGTCTTTGTGGTTGTTTTCATCATCTTCTCCATCATGTGTCCAAACAGGGATCTAGTGTCCTCTGCTAAGGATGCACGTTCATTGTAGGTGATAGGCCAACGGTTTCAAGCTGTCTCATTTCGAGTGATGCTTACCAATCCTCCAGCAACCTTTCCAGTTTTGTTGATGTGCTCAAGGCAAAGATCAAATGGCACCTTGTTGAAGCTTATTTTTGGCCTCTTTTTTGTGGCTATAAAATCACCATCTAGGAAGCCCTGGTAGACCCGTGGTGCCGTCTGTGCCAGATGTTCCATGTCTGCAACATAATTATTATTTTTTAAAGATCATGCTTGCACGTAAACTGGATTATATTGCACATTTGCCAAAGATTACAGGAGGTAACATGGAAGAAAGAGGAAACACTTCACTGAAAAAAAATCAGCTTTTACCACTTTTAAGAATATAGAGTTAAAATAGACAAAAAACATTTTCTAAGCTGACAACCTGGCTAGAACACATGTTTATGGGTTAAATATTAATACTGGATAGCTTGTAGCTTGTGAGCAAAGTCGTCAGGCGCCCTGACGACTTTGCTCTTGGTCACTTTGCACACCCCCTCTCTCTCTCTCTCTCTCTCTCTGCTAATTACCAATCACTCAGCAGTGTATAAAGAAGGAAAATCACATAAACTATGATTTTGAACTTTTAAGTGGTGACTATGTTTAAAAGTGTTTTCATTGGGAACCTGCTTCCACTTTCTTTCTTTAGGGATGTCCGCCCCCTGTTGGTTGCCCTTCACTTCCACATCTGGAGTTGGAAGTTCCACATCTCAGCACCTCAACATACTAATCATCACTTATGATTCAGGCTTGAACCCAGAACCCTATACATATGAAGCATGGGAGCAGGATAAGACATATGGGAATAAATCACACATCTGTGCAAATTTGAATTAAATTAAATACCTGACATGTAATCCTTGGGAGGATTGGTCACATTGGGCATTGAACTCCCAATCCCGGTGGCTTTAGTTCCATGTTAATGACATTCTTAAAAGCCTTCGTTTCAATTTTGTTTTGTATTGTAACAGTGTTGAGGGGGAAAGTACTGCCATATGTGGTTCAATATTGCAATTATCTAAATGAAATAAGATGAAACAGTGGGATGCAGTTGTTCCTAATGAGACTGCTTGTGTATTTGCACAGAATCACTATGCACGTTTAGCAACTCCTACAATTAATGACCATGAAAAAGATGACTGATGTTATAACAACTGGTGGAATCAAGTCAATTTAATAGAAATGATGAAACAGGGTACATTGTTTTAATTATTATAATATTGATGTCCAAAATTCTAGTTAGCAAAAAAAGGGCAAGTGATATTGTATTATTAATCTACATTAAGCTCTTGACTTCCTTACATTTGTCATACTCTCAACGATTGGCCTATGCTGTGGGAATAGTATGAATTACAATCAAACTTGTTTTGAGGTCATTTAAGCTGCTATGTTGGCTGCTTTTGTGCTTCTACTTTCCATATTTAATTTCATTAAAACATTTTACAAATGCTGCGTTGGGACTGGGGTTTGGAGTGCGGGGTGAAAGTTTACAAATTCCATAAACATACGTTCTTTCTGCCTCACAATTTATCTTGAAACTTGACTTCAGCTGCTCATCATACGTGCCCATGATGACGGGTAACTGCTATATGTTTGACTTTGTCATTAACCATATTTTAGTTCACAGACTAAAAATATGTCACATGTATTTCACCATGGCTGAACACTGTGGCGCCGTAGACATGACAATGGCAAATGATTTCATGATTGCGTGTCATTAATCTGATTTCACGCCATCCCCAATAGGACGCTTCAATAAATGCACTTCCAGAGAACATCGTTGGCATTTCTTTAATAAACATTTGCCAAGAAGGAGAGAGGTAGGGAAGGGAAGGGACAAAACATTTTTAGTAAAAAAAAAAACGAAAACAAAACAAAACCATTCATTGCCTGTGTCCGTCCGGAAATGGAATCTCATGATTTTGTCCGCTGACAACAGAGTCTAAAATGGGTACAAAGCCTGCCCTCCTCCGTCGAGTCATTCAGTGGCCAACTGTCCTCTTCCCCCCCCCCACTCACTCCCAAGTTGTCCCAAGTGCGGCTGCTTGCAGGACCAAAACGACAGACTTCTGTTAAAGAACCCCCCCCCCCTCCTCGGGGGTCTGCAGTTCCTTCACTATGTGCCATCACACTTAGTTTGACTCCTGACTAATAGCACCACCAGAACTCATTGGTTGATCACCTTCGATCCTCCAGTTCCCCGGTGAACAAAATAAATCAAAAAGCAGCGATATTGGAACTGTGTTGATGGGTTGGGTGGGTGGGTTGGGTGTTGGGGGGCCGGGGGTCTTCTTTATTTTTAATTTTTTGGAAGCTGTGCGTCGGTTTCGGACCTCGCTGGCACGTGATTTTGAAACCCGCCTCCCTGAAACCGCGGAGTCCATCCGCACGGAGACAAACGGCTGTGGTTTTTTTGAAAGCCTCACCCGCAGAGGGGGGAGGGAACTCACACCGCGTGGGTCACAGTCGTAGTTGCGCAGTCGACGCGCCTCAGTTTCAAGTCCTTTCATAGCTAAAATAGTTCTCCGCCTACTTGGGTCAGTAGTGCAAAACCTTTAATACTAGTCGGCCCCTGGGCAATTAAAGAGATTTAAAATATACCTGGCATGGTAAATGTACACTCAAAATAGGTAAAAGTTTAATTTAAAAGACAGCAGAATAGATTACAAAAAAATATGAAAATGGTACGAGCGACAAAAGCTCGTCTGTGTGTCTCGTCGTGCGCCTCCCGCAGTCAAACGAGAGGAGGAGCGCGCCGCCACACGCTTTTAAGTTAATACAAACCAAGAGTGCATCTCCACACGCCTCCGACTCAATGTGCTCTTGTTGAGACCTCTTCATTTTCCATTCAAATCCAAATCCCCGTGTTCCCCTCTCTCGTCCAATCAGAACGGCAGACCCCGCCCCCTGATGGCGGCCGTCGAGTTCACGTGCGGGACGTAGCCGAGGGGCAGCGGGAGGGGGAGGGGGAGGGCGGGCGGGGGCGGTCCGGCCTGCGAGGGGGAGCCCCAGGCCGGGGCGTGCGGGCCGTCGGGGCGGCCCAGGCCGTGGTTGTACAGGTGGGGGGGGATGGGGCAGGGCTGGCCCCCCTCCCCGGGGCTGTGGTTGTACTCGAAGCGGTGGTCCTTGTCCCCGGTGAACACCATGCCCCCCGGGCCCGGCGGGGGGGCCTGGGGGTAGGACTCCGGCCGGACCCCCATCGGGGCCCCTCCGGCCGACGACAACGACAGCGCCGTGTTGCAGGAGGCGGCGGCGGGGCCCGGGTGAGGGGGGCCGCCGGCGCTGAACACCTCCCGCAGAGCGTGCAGCGGGAGCCCCCCGCCCATCATGTGGCCCATGTAGCTGTCCCCGAACCCGGCGGGGGGGAAGGGGGGCGGGGCTTGCCGGAGGGGCGGGTCACCGCCGGCCCCTGCGGACGGGACCGTGGCCGCGGGCTGGGCGCTCTTCAGGTCCGGGGGGGCCTGGCGGTAGTCCAGGTCGGCGTGCGGGGGCGGTTCCGGTGGCTCCGGGGGTCTCTGGTCCGGAGGGAGGATGGGCATGGCCCCCACCTCAGACGCTGTTACACAAGGAGGGGTTTCCAATTATCACAACCGTCTGGGTCAAAATATGACTTTGTTTCTATAGTGTCTTCAACAACACGCTATAGAAATGTGTTTATTTCTAGTTTAAAATGAATTAAATAATTACACATGAGTGAGTGTGTGTGGGGTTAAGTTTGAAAAACACAAACCATCATCAAATCGGTACTACCTTATTTTTGACCAATTCATTTCCTTAAGCCTACGTTTGACATCCTAGATAGAAAACCACCTAATAAACCAATGCACGCCACCACCACCACCACCACCACCACCAGTACCTGGTGAGACCGGACTTGGCTCCGGCGGTCTCTTGGCGTCTAGTAAGGAAGGTGCAGCAGCAGCCGCTACTGCGGCGGTGGAGGTGGAGGAGGAGGAGGAGGTGGAGGCGGAGGAAGAGAGGGCGGAGCTCTCGGGCGGCGGCTCGGGCGGCTCCCCGGGGTGCTCGGGCCGGGCGGCCCCCTGCTGGGCCTGGAGGAGCTGGGCCAGCAGCATGGTCACGGCCGTCTGCGTGGCGGCCGCCGCCTCTCCCTCCGGGGCCGACGTCGCCACCGACGACGACGACGAGGGGGGCGGAGGCGACGGGGGCTTGGGCAGCGGAGGCGTGCGGGGCATCCCTGTCGGACCACCGGAGGAGGAGGAGGAGGAGGACGAGGAGGAGGCGGCGGCGGCGGAGGAGGAGCCCTGGGGGGGTTTGACGGGGAGGCTTTGGGGAGGGGGCGGCGGGGGCGGGGCCGGCTCGGAGGGGGCGTCGCCGGACCCCAGGGCTTTGGACAGCTGCTGCAGGGTCTCCTGGTTGACCTTTGAGCTCATGGCTTGGACGAACTGCGCCGGGTTGACGGAGCCCTTGGGCTGGCCAAGGAGGTTGAGGAGGACGGCCAGCTGCTCCTGGGTGAGCTGGGAGCTGGGGCCCTTGGGGTCTGCGAGGGGTGAGGAAGAGGGAGAGATCGTCAAATGCCTTCAAAGTATATTTGTGTAAAAAAAAAAATCCATATTTCGTTGTCCTTTACTGTTTTACAGTCAATTTGGTAATGGCGCTTCTCAAGACAAAAAAAAAAAAACGGGAAGCGAGGTTTGAACCCGGGACTCAAACACCGCTGCCCTTCATCCTTTGCCCCCCCCTCAGGTTAACAACGTGGACGCGGGGGGGGGGGGCCTCACTCACCCAGCAATGCGGAGGCGGCGGCGGCGGCGGCGGGGGGCCCCTTCAGGGGGCCGGGGGCCGGGAAGCCCTGTGGCGTGTTGCTGCGGCTGTCGTCCAGGCCCAGCTCCTTGCGCGGAGCCTTGGGGGCCGCCGGCTCCTCGGGCATCTGCTTCTGGCGCCGGCGCTTCTTGCTCCAGAGCTCGTGGCAGTCCTGCCAGAGGGGGAGGCTGCGGGGAGGGGGGGAGGGGGGAGGGAGGAGGAGGAGGGCGTGAGTCACAGCGACGGTGGGAACACACACTGAATGCGGCAAATGGTCTGGTCTCTACGGTCTATTTTGTTATTCTTTTGCCTTTGGTCACTTGAGCACAATTATTATGGTTGGTTCCTCGTTTTGAGTAAAGCACTTTTAAATAAATAGAATTCTGTATTGATATGCATGCAAATAATGTCGACATAAAAGTTGGATAATATAAATAACAACTAAATAAAAGTGATATCCGCGTCGAAACTGAGCTGAACATGGCCTGCCACTTCTCAACAAGACTTCTTGATAATTTGGGGATCAAACCCAGCATATCATCAGCCACTACGCCCCTGCCCCATCCTGCGGCACGAGACTACGAGAGGTGTGTGCGGGGCTTACTCCGGGGGGGGCATCTTGTCGGGGTCCACGTCCTTCAGGAACTCGCTGCCCAGCGCCTGCTCCGCGGTGCAGCGTTTGCTGGGGTCCAGGTTCAACATGTGGTCAAACAGGTCCAGCGCCGACGGCGGGATGCTGAGGGAGGAGAGGTTCAACCAGGAGGACTGTTCAACCAGGAGGACTGTTCAACCAGGAGGACTGTTCAACCAGGAGGACTGTTCAACCAGGAGGACTGTTCAACCAGGAGGACTGTTTAACCAGGAGGACTGTTCAACCAGGAGGACTGTTCAACCAGGAGGACTGTTTAACCAGGAGGACTGTTTAACCAGGAGGACTGTTCAACCAGGAGCCGGCGGTGAACAGTTTTCCTTGTGGTGGGGTGGGTTGTGACATCACAAGTGGGGGGTGTCCAACCAGATGTGCGACAGACAGATCGACCTACCCAGAGGGCTGATCGACCCTCCGTACATCTGGCTGGAACACTACCACTGCTCAAGAGCGCAGCTTATCACAGCATTGAAATAGGATCTCGTACGTGCACACACGAACACACACACACACACTTTTCCTTACAAGGCAAACTCCTCGCGTAGGCGTCTGCGGTACTGTTTCTTTGGTTTCATGGTGTTGAAGAAGGGAAGTTTGATCACATCTGGCCACACGGCAGGGCAGGGACTGCCACAGATACGGCTGAGGGATGAGAGAGAAACCATGATCCCTTAGAGAGTGAGGGTGCACCATCAGTCAGGTGTTGGGACAGGTCAGAGGTTCAACGCCGACCTGATCTTGTGCCATGACTGTTCACATTGTGGTCAGAAATCGGATGTTAAACTACATAAAACCACTGAAAAGTTCAGACAGATTTCAAAACCCATATGAAAGTTGTCTGAATCTGGTTTGATATGTTTTTCTTGTACCCCATGCCATTGTGCGTGGTACAACACTGCTCAGGAAGGAAATCTATAGAAAAGTCAAATGAAGACGCTCTGATTTGGACCACTTCGGCCTGAGGCTGAATGTGGTTTCAGATGGTTTGGGACTACAACAAACAACTGAACTGGAGACGAACAACTGAATGAATGTAAACAGGTCCGGTGCAGTCAGTTACCTGATGAGCTCCAGCTGAGCCAGCTCCTGGTTGGCTTGAAAGATCGGCTTCTTAATGAACAGTTCCCCCAGAATGCACCTACGACACACAGGAAGAAAGTGAGTTGTCTGCAGATACTCTCATTTTTACAAAATGCATATATAATATTTATTTATTTATTTTCCTGTTTTATATCATTTCTTTTTTTTTCATTTTATTTGATCTATATAGCAAAGTTGAGCACACCTGCGCAACAAGAATTTCACCGCTGTTAATGGTACATTGTTATCTAGCATGTGACAATATGACCTGTAACTTGTGAACATCAACCACCGTGAACCTGGACAGATTAAAGGGGCCCTACTTCCCCGCCAGGTGGGACGATGACGAGCCACATTTCAATCTCACCATGAGTGACATCACAGATGGGAGTGTCCCGGGCCCACGAGTGACAGAACGGCCTACCAGTTAGGTGGAGACCACTGGGCGGGTCGTGTGTTTGCGTTTACGGCGACACTTCATCAGATCAGGTCACCAGGAGGAACAGAGGTACAAGCCCACAGGTGGGGACGCTTAAAGAGGCAGGGGGAGCCGTGAGGCGGGAGGGTCCCTGCGGTTCTTACCCACAGCTCCAGACGTCGATGGCCGGCGTGTAGCGCTCCTCCCCCAGCAGCAGCTCCGGGGGGCGGTACCACAGGGTGATCACCTTGTTGGTGTACGGTCGGCTGAAAGTCACCCAACACACACACACAGGATTACAGAGGGAAGACCCAGTGGAGAAACTCCCACGGGAGACACTGAGCATGAGCAGAGCCCTTGTGGACAGCAGGGTCGGTGTTATGGTCGTCATGGGAGCCGTTGCTAGGTGGAGTTCCAACTCCCCCCCCCCCACGCAGGGGCGTGCACACATGGCCACCTGAACCACATTTGCCAGTTGATGAGATTTTTACCTGTCAATCGAAAAGAGTCCGGGGACATCCCTACCATGTTGTTCGTATTTCGGATGCAATATTATCAATTTCTCAGGTAATAGAAATCTGTTCATGTTTGTGCAGTATGCGTTGTGCACACTGCGATGCAACGGTAGCCTGACAGGCGTCACACAGAGCCGCCTGCTGGGAAGTCGGGCTTGGAATCCGTTTGGATAAAAAGGTGGATTGGATGAACTGTCGGTCCGTCGCCCTCTGCCACGTATGGCGTACATCACGTGGTTCCTCTCTCTACTGGTCTGACCCACCGCGGATCAGCGGTGAGCGCAAAAGGTAGGGTTGCATGGCGCGGGGCCCCTTCTGTGTTATTCTCCCGGGTCACTCAGGGGGTCGGAACTCACAGGGGAAGAAGAAGTGTTTCTACTACGAGCGATCAGGCGTACAGTCGGGCAGAGTGCTCACCTCTCTTCTGAGTTGTACAGTCGAGCCAAACCGAAGTCTGCCAGCTTGATTTGACCCCTGGTGTACAGAGGAAAACAAAAAGATGAGATTTTAGAAAAGGTAGAGAGATAGACATAGGGTAAAAAAAATAAAATTATATAGAGAGAGAGAGAGAGAGAGAGAGAGAGAGAGAGAGAGAGAGAGAGAGAGAGAGAGAGAGAGAGAGAGAGAGAGAGAGAGAGAGAGAGAGAGAGAGAGAGAGAGAGAGAGAGAGAGAGAGAGAGAGAGAGAGAGAGAGAGAGAGAGAGAGAGAGAGAGAGAGAGAAAAATCAGAGTAAAAATAGTTTTGTGCTCTGGCGGGACATCATGTGTGCGGACTGACTTGTTGTTGAGCAGGATGTTGGAGCACTTGATGTCTCGGTGCAGGAAGTTCTTCTTGTGGCAGTAGTCCAGCCCCTCCAGGAGCTGCCTCATGAAGGACTTGATGTGGTTCTCGTTGAAGTGGACCAGGCCGGACTCTAGCAGCCCCATCAGGTCGTGGTCCATGTACTCGAACACGAGGTAGAACGCGCCTGTGGGGAGACGTACGGCAGGAGTTGGCCAGCGTGCGTTGACAACACATGAAACCAAAGGCAGCACAGAAGACGGTCATACGCAGTGTTCCACTCCACCATGACCACTCAATGTTCTCCTTTGAACTGACGTTTTATTATCGTCTTCCATCCCATTGTAGGCCTAGGCGGTTTATTGGTCAGCTAAAAATTAACACTAAATATTGATCAAACCCACATAAACAAATATTCATATCTACGTTGTAATTTATTTTGTGGGCATCGTCTTTTCTTTTGGAAGGCACAGCGACGTTAAAGGTGGACATGTTTGTGCCCCCCCCCTGGAGCCTGCTCCAAAGCAGCGGAGTGCACGTCAGCGAGTGTGTGAGCACAACAACCACAACAGCAGCGCACGACCCCCTGACCTTTGTCGTTCTTGAAGTCCAGGGCGTCCTCCTTGTCGGTGACGATCTCCTTCATGTTGATGATGCTCTTGTGGTTGAGCTGCCGGAGGATCTTGATCTCCCGGATGGCGGTGATGGGGAAGCCCTCCTTCTCGTTGTCCAGCCGAACCTTCTTGAGGGCCACCATCTCGGCTGGGGAGACCAGAGACAACGTTTTTTAATTATTATTATTATTGATGTCAAAAGAAGATAATCAAAGAAGCACAGGATTTATAAACACAAATCCTGAAAATATATATACACGATACAAAATATAACGCAACGGTGTAATAACGTCACGTATATTTTGAGTCGGGTACTCAGAAGGCGGTGTGAGGGTTACCGGTGTCCTTGTCTTTAGCTTTGTACACCTGGCCGTACGTTCCCTCCCCCGTGATTCCGATGATCTCAAACTTGTCCACGCAGCGTTTGCCCCAGTCGATCTCCGTCTCCTTGATCTCACCAAACCGGGACCCACAGATCCTGGTGGAGGGGGGAGGGGGGATTAAGACATGAAGACTTAACAACACAAGACTTCCAAATGCTCCAATGGAAAAAAAAACCCAGATCTGTCACACCAGCGTTGTGACGTCATGGGGGGGGGCTGGAAACGGCGACCCCAGGATCAGAAGGTGAACGCCCTCTCCTCTCCAAATGACTGCGCCCCCCCCGTCAGATCTGTGGTTATGGTGCTCTGAGGGCAGCGCTGTCAGAGCGCTCACCCTTTTACAGCCTTCGCGACGTTCACCTCCCAAACCCCGGGTCGCCGTAGCAACATACCGCCGGGGGGAGGGGGGGGGGGGGTGGTGGAGAACGAGACTAGACTAGACTGGACTGGACTAGTGTGTGGATGTGGTGGGGAACGTACTTGGGCCGGCGGCGCGGGGGCTGGTTCTTCTTGTCGTCGGGGGGGCTGTGCGCGGGGGCCGGGGAGGCGGGGCCGGCGGGGAGCTCGGGGGGGAGGGGCAGGTCCGTCAGAAGCTGGCGAGACTTGCGTTCTGGCTTCTTCTTCCCTGAGAGCGTGCCGTCCTTCAGGCTGTGGGGGGGGGAGGGGGGGGGGGGAGGAAAGAGCCAATGAGAAATGGGAAGCAAAACAACAAAAATCGACCCGGCGCACAAACGCACGCTTTCTTTTGCATGGGCTGCTTCTCGACTGACATGGAACTTCCTCGCGTTTCGTCTGACGGGCTCGCTCACGTACCTGTCTCCTTTGTCCACGTGCTCGAGGACGGCGTGTGGCAGCGAGAGGGACGCTAGTGCGGCGAGGACCGGGCCCGCGCCGGCGCGCTCCTTGTCCTTCGCTGGCCCTGGTGGCGGCGGCGGCAGCGGCTTCCTCTTGTCATCCTTCCCCTTCGCCTCCCTCTCACGCTCCTTGGGAGGCTCCGCGCTCCTCTTGGAGGGCCGCTCGGCCGGGGACTGGGGCTGGCTGGACGGGGGCGTCTTGGGCCCCTGCGGCGGCAGCGGTGGCGAGGGCGGCCGGCCCTTCCTGGAGGTGTGGTGGTTGGTCTTGGGGCTGGGCTGGTGGCCGGCGGCGGCGGCTGCTGCTGCTGCTGCGGCGGCCGAGGAGGAGGAGGAGGCGGCGGAGTGGCCCTTGGTGGGCGTGGAGGTGTTGCTGGAGGTCTTGGCCTTGGCGGCGGCCTCGGCGGCCTTGGCCCGCTTCTGCTTGCTGAGCTCCGCCGCCAGGCTGGTCTTGAAGGTGATGGTGCTGGGGGACAGGCTGGACGGCCGGCTGCGGGAGCGCGAGTGGCGGTGGTGGCTGCGGGACCGAGAGTGTCTGGACGACGAGTACGGGCTTCTGCTGCGGGACCGCGCCGGGCGCCTGCCGGCAGGGGGAGGACAACAGAGGGGGGTCGGTGTTAAAGAGACAGGCACGCCATGCGAGGACGTGGTGCCCCGGTGGTTGTGCTTTTAAAACCACCGGGGACTTTTGGCGCGTCGTGTTGAAATAATACAATGCTGGATGTGGAGCGGACGATGCCCGGGAGAAGGCGTCCAGGCTCCTAACATGCCACATGATCCCACAAGCCCGGGCAGAGAAGTGGCGCCGGCAGCAAATCAATAGTAAACTGTGTTAGGAATGTATATTTGATTTGGCTGAACGGGGCATTCGGGACTCCGCTGTAAGGATTCCGAAATAGATGTCTGCACGATTGGCAGTCGAAATTGCAATGGATTCCATGCATAACTAGCAGCATATTTGGAACTCAGGAATGTGCCGACGTTTGAACTGGATCCTATTAGACTCACAAGTGAGTCTCTAAACGCGTCGCGCAACTAGGGACTGGGGACAATCTGCCATGTTTCGTGCAAAACTTGGTGGGGAAAATAATGGAATAGTTATTAAAAAAAAATCCTGGAAAACGTAAGATGCTGTCAGCGGCCGTTCAACCGACTAATGCTGCGTTCACATCGAATCAGGCAGACGGACAATCCCATCTTTATTTCGAGTCTATTGTTTTCTGCAAATTACACTAATGCATGTTGCTATAAAATCCAAAATCAATCAATATTTGAACTTTTGACGGCAGTCTACCGTTATTGTGACGGGTATTTTCCGCAAGCCGCACTTAGTCGCATCGTCCTGCTCTCGTCCAGTAAAATGTTGTCCGGTTTGCCGTCCACCTGATTCCATGTGATCGCAGCATAACTTTAATTTTGAATTCCTTGGACGTTTTCTGGCGGCGAGGTCTCCGATCGTCTGATCCCACCGGATACGAATCACAAATTCACCAACACTTGTCTGCTATCATAGAGGAACCTTTAAATAGCCAAGTATCTATAGCCAAGTATCTAAACGGGCCTCAATTTTTCCCAACAGGTGTACAACAAGCCGGTTCAAAATCCACGCCGTTGTGACATCGCAACAGAGAGAGTTCACCCAGATGTGTGAAATAATCAACCTACCTTCAGACATGGGTGGACTAGATTCTGAACTTGCTAATCATTACACACATCTGGTGATAAAGCAGATGCAACTTAAAATCACAGAGTGAACATTGGGCAGTACTCACCTGACTTCGGGACTAGGACTCAGGGACTTTCTGTACGGGCTACGGGACTTCCTATTGCCGAACTCGCCCTGTTCGTAGGGACTGTGGCGCCCATAGCTGGGGGACCTGCGCCAGGTGGCAGGGCTGGTCGGAGACCGCTTCCTCTTGTTGCTTGGGTACGAGCTGGGTGACTTAGAGGCGCCATAGCTCTGGTAAAAGTCCGGGTCCCGGCTGTAGTACGCCGAGCTGGGAGACAGCCTCTTGTTGCCGTACGTGGGGCTCCTCCTGGAGATCGGCTGGTTGTACCCACTGGGGGACTGGTAACCATAAGGATACGACGTACCGTATGGGCTTTCTGACTTTAAACCCGGGCTCCTTCGGTAACCCCTGACTTCTTCCCGGTCATCCCGGTAAGACTGTGGAGCTTCTCTATACGCAGATGGCGGCTCCTTCTCGGATCTGTCAGATCTCGTCGTGCTTTTGTGTCGTTTCAAGTCCTTTTTATCCGTGGGGAGCAACGGCTGGGCTGCGGCTGACTTTTTGCCGTTTCTGTCACTACTCCTTGAAGAGTCCCTGTTTTTAGAGCCGCTCAACACACCCCCACTCCGAACTTTAGAGGAGTCCCGTTCGTGACTCTGTCGCTCCTTTCTCCGGGGCTCCTTCTCCGGCCTAGTCCTATCCGACGGGCCCCTGGCTGCCGGGACGTCTTTTGCCGGGAGCACCGCGTCCCTGTCTCGCTGGTACCTTCGATCTGGGGACGCCGGTCCATTGTAGTCAAAGTCGTTTTCGCTGAGCCGATCGACTGAGAGCCGATCAGCATGCGGGTCGAGTTTAGGAGACGGGCTTCCAGAGAAGCGTTCCGACTGCGAGCTCACGTCGTCGTACTCCACTAATGTCTGGAGCTCGCTTTCCCTCTCCAACGTGCCTTTCCGTCCGCAGCTGGGCGGCTCTGACGTGCCGACAGACCACGGGTCCCGCGGTTGTCGGCGTTTCTTCTTCCGAGACGCAGACGAGCGCCTCTTCTCTCGGTGTCTCTCTCGCTCCACACCGCCGCCTCCGGGTTTACTGCGCCTCTCCTGCCGCTTAGCATTTCTCTGTGCAGAGGGGCTTCTCCCCCGACCCTCCCGTAGCACCTCTGTGTTAGGCATTATCTAGAAAATATAACATACACTCACAGTTTGGGGGGTGTTCTCCGAAGTGTCTCTGCCTACTCAACAAAACTCCCCAACGCACAGGAGCACAACATTTGGCTAGCCGTGTAGCATGTTAGCAGCTAACCTTCCAGCAAATTAACAATTACACAGCCACCCAGCTGCTAGCCTAGCGATAGCATTCCTAAAGTAGCTCACTGGAGGATAGCCGCTCACCCTATGAAGTGATCTACTGATGTCCCATCACACTCTTTACACAGGAACAGCATCGCCACGATTCGCGAATTGTGTTTACGGATAAGTCTAGTCAAACACACACAACAATACAATCATTGTGGACCTCTGCTTCATGGACAAGCTTTCGGCTAGCCGATCCAGCTAGCTAGCCGCAAACTAGCTAGCAATTGTGTCCCAAACTAGACAGTCGCATTCCGCTCCATGTTGCACTCAGGGCCCGAAGAGCTTCCAGATCGCACACACTGGCTTCTCACCCCGCGACGCGGCACATGGAGACCGTAAAATCCATTCGTTCACGCGGAGTTAAAGCGAATTAAATCCATGTTCCCCTTCCACAAACTTCTTCACGTCTCCCATCACACGCTCCCAGTGTGCAACCAGGAAGTAGAGTAGCACGCGAGCTGCTTGCAGGTTGCTGGTGGCAGGTCGCGAGCCAGTTAGCATCCGCTAAGCTAGCCTTTCTTTCTCCTGGCGTGGAGTTCAAGTCCACTCCGGCGAGATACAACAAAACAATGCCATTCAAATGCACATCTGCGTCCGCATATCAGATCGAGACAGTATTCCTGTTTGGCAGCCACGGTATCCGATTAAGCGTTTCAGGACGATTTTAGGCTCCAACGGGTCCGAGTAATATTTTGGATTTCCAAAAAGAAATTGTAAACTTTGTTCGCAAAGTAGCTAGCGGTTGCTATTCGCTACTTGCCCCCCCTCCCCGAGAGCTTTCAAACGGTAGGCCCTGTGCTTCTCTGCCAGCCAATCGGAGTCGTGTGCGTAATCCAGATTAACGGTGACGTCACCCCAGAGGAAACCCCATACGATCAACATTAAAAATGTAAATTGTTAAATCAGAAAAACTTTGACGTCGCCACATTTGTACAACATCGAAATATTATGTTTGTCCTAATTAAAATTATAAATGATTTAAATATGCAAATCCAGCGATTGACTGAGACAGAAATATAAAAAATAAAAGGCAAGGTAAAGGTAAATATAAGGCTAATAGAAAATAACTTGTTTGAACAGGTAACTTGAAAACTATGTGTGGCGGGAGGGTGGGAGGGAGGGAGGTGGGGCAAGACTCATAAAACATTATTAGTAATTTTCACTTTATTCGTTATTTGCAAATAGCTCACAAAATGAATTCAATGTTATTTTTCATTTGTTGCAACACAGAAGCTACATTAGTGGTTTGGTTTAAATAAAGAGAAGAACAAATCGAGATGCTATTGGCTTACATAAAACTTTTCAGTATTAGATGCAAGTCCATCAGGTTATGTCAAAGGCAAGTTATTACATCTGTATAACAAAATAATGTACAGTGATTGCTCTAACATATACACAACAAACTGTCCCTGACAAAATGCTAAGTTGAATATTGCATTGAATGATTGGCCCATTAAACTACGTTTCATCTTTAACAAACTGATTAGTTATTTTAATATACATAAATCTCAGTTAAGCAAGTAGTAGTAGTAGTAGGAATTTAAATTAAGAGGGTAGTAGGAAGCTTTCATGTCAGACAATGTATTTTAGCCTGTCCTTTATATTTGCATTGTGGCACATTTGTTGTAACAACTTAAATATCTGGTTTAAAGTCCTTCTAAATATCAACCATCTGGTAGAGCAGAAATACAATAATTACCATATGATCGATGACACTTAATAGACGGCCGTGAAGCCAAATAGGAAGGAATTATTTCAGGCCATAACAACAACATTCAATATTATTTCCAATAGTTTACATCTTGAATTGATTTGACAATTTGTGCTATAGCCAAATAAGAGCATTATGTTATAAATGATAATTTGGTGTAAGCTATGTAAACAATATTTAAGACATGGGTGACAGGAAGAACGACTGGAATTACTTCTCTCTTCCTCTTTGCCATTCAAATGTTTACTTTGCATACTCCATGACATCAGGGGTTCTGATCGGTATCGAAAACCAATTGGTTAGTGAAGTGTAGACCATGCTGTAATATGAGTGGGTAGGGAGGAGAAAGGAAATTCCTTCCAACGTTGTCTTTGTTTGAAACTCAAGTGTCTACTTAAACATCATAATGTCTCATTTCACCCATCTGTAATAACATAGAAACCACAAAGTCTTCAAAGGCGGTATCCATTTCACAGAGGGCTGTGGTTACCGAGGAATTACACAGGGGCACCTTTCAAAGTGTACCAAATAGTCCAGCCAACACAACCTTGCGCATAACCTTTAAACTCTCTGACTAAGCATCCTGCTGACAGTAGGGTTTAAGCAGAGAAGGTCAATCACATTCAGAATGGCCCAAAAGGCAACTACACACATGGGCAAACCAAAGCCGTAAGAACTTAACTCAAATGAACTTAAAAGTCCTGGTTAGGCCAGGGAAATATTTTCACCTCAGCATCACCTTCTTTCACCAGAAGTGAGGAGTTATTTTTACAAAACACAAAATATGGGTTTTATATCACCTTAAAGATGCAAGTGAATTAGACTTGGATCTCATTAATGCAACTCACTAATGAATAGTGAATAACAGAATAGTGATTAAGTGGCTTCTTTGTTTGTTAACAGGAGACAGAGCACTAATTGGACATGTAGTTAATTTGACAGGGCCTGTAATCTTTGCTTCGCTCCCTATTTGCTGAACTGTAATTACAAAAACATCTGCAAACGAAAAAAAAACGGTGGCGTTGGGGTTGTGTTAGCAATGATGACTCGGTGCAAGGGGAGAAAATAGATATCTTTCGACATTGTTTTGTCCATTTATTAGACCCACTCAGACTTCAGAACAACTTAGTGTTAGTGTTAAGTGTTTTCGTCAGAGCACCTTCAGGATGTAAACAAAAAAAAAAAAACGCAGTGAAATCCTCCCAACCAGGTGATGTAAAACTGAAATGTGAGAATAAAATATGTCACAATTCATCTTAGACTTTAAACCGTATGCGTAGAAGACGAGCGACTCGCCTCACACAGGAACCAACATTAGTGTGCTTATGGTAAAACCGGGATTCACCGAACGCAAAATAAAAATGAATGTCTCCAACGCTATTGTGTACATGATAATAAACTCGATGTCTAAAAAAATAGGAATGGCATTTCAACACCACAAGCAGCTTAAAAGGACTCACCGCTTCTTTCCTTTTTAAAATGCATCAGTGCAATGTCGGCTTTCGTAGGGAGCACTCGAGAAAGTTACCTTGGGGCTTTTACGTCACGCGACTAGCTACCTAACAACACACAGAAGCCCTTACCGGGCCAACAAGCCGGCATACAAACGGTCCCCCTACAGCAAACTCTACCCAAAGACAAAACAAAACAAAAAAACAACCAACCTAACTTCAACCCCGTGTTCAGACCCGCTCTGAACGATACACACACACATCAAACTCCTCCCGCGACCCAACAGCATTTTTGAAATGACCCTCCCTGGCTTCGCTCGGGCACAGCGACGCGGTCCTAAATGACAACCCCGTCCATTGGTTTGAACTCTGGAGCTCTGTGGTCAGAGTGAGAACGAGAGTGAGAGAGAGAGTGAGAGAGAGCCAGAGAGAGCAAGCGAGCAAGAGACAAGAGACGGTGAGAGAGACGAACGACCGAGATTGAAAGCGGGAGCCGGCGAGTAAGGGAGGGAAGGACAACGAGGAGGTGACGTGGGTCATCTGGAGTGCGAGCACACGGGAAGGTAAGTGGGGCGTTGAATGGAGTGCCGTGGCCGAGACCCCCCGAGGTCTGAGGGGCATGAGGAGGTTGTGGTCAAGTATGGGCACAAAGTAAATGCAAAAGTCTGAGGGATGTATGTGTGTGTGCGTGTGTGTGTATATATGCAGACATACATACACATACACACGCACGCACATACATACATACATACATACATATACATACACACACACACACACACACACACACGCACGCACACACATACATACATACACACAAGCAGCTTGGGGCTGCTCTTCGTTTGCCACTATAAAATACAGCATCGCTCGCGAATCCTCTTGGCCAAACTTTTGCTTTTTTTCTTCCCGTTCTTCTCCTTGCTGTCCTCCATCTTCCTGGCGCGGATCTCCCTCATCAGGTCGAAGAAAACCTGAGAGAAAAAAAAAAAACATGCATCCATTCAAATGTCATAGAACGCCTGAAACGGTGTCCCGCGTCCGCCTTCCCATTGCTCATCCCCCCCCTGCTAATCACAAGCTGCAGGCTTGTTGTGTCGATGGATGTCTAATGACTTAACACCACATCCAATGCAACTCGGAGATTCAGACTTCCGACAACATGGCGTTCATGTTGTGAGTCGGGGTGGGGGGAGACAGACATGCATGCCTGAAAGAAAATATGCAACAGCAATTTATGCTTCTTTTGGAAACAATCTAAAGAACATAGGAGATGAACACTGACGAGCGAATTAAAAAAAAAAAAAATTTCGGTCAAATTGCTGTTCCCGATTCTGCAAATCATCAGAGCGATTTATAAACTATACAAACACATACCGCTTGATGACGCATCAAATTACGGGCGAGGCCGTCAACAAACCGTTTTGCTAATCATTTAATTCCAGTTAACAATGAAGACGTCAGTAACAACATCACACGTGGTGCGATGTTGTTACTGACGTCCGGTCCGCCTGAAGTCAAACCTAAATGATACGATGTGACCATATGTCATCATGTTCCACAGAAGCATCTGAAAACGACACCCTCACTTCAACCCGTCATTCCGAGGTGGACAACGGTGCAATTCATCTCCGACGGGTCGGGGCTCGTTTCTCCTTTCTCGTTTTCCGCGCTCCAAGTTGCCGTGAACGCAGTCTCGGTAGAGACCTTTGCAACGCCCTTCCTGTGGAGGACACAGGCGCTGACGCATCCCTCGTCTCCACCTGCTGGAGGCTGCGGCTGTAAGCCCACGACAACGCAATGGGAAAGTGAACCGGCGGCTGGAAAGCAGCCAGGGGCTACCGTATTTTCCTCCTGCGAGTAAATGGTCACAAGTCGTGTGATTGAGACGGGTACGGCCACCTGGTTATTCAGGTGCCCCGTGTCAAGGACCGTTCTGGGAGCACGCAGCTGACGGTTATCACAGAGGCAAAAGCACGCGGTGGGTAGACTAGAAAATCAAGTTACGGCAACAGAGAATGCAAAACAACGCGACGGGCGGCTTAAAAGGGCGAACGGGGAGTGGTTCTCTTCGCCATGGGATAGAATGAGATAAATAAATAGATGGCTGGGGAGAGTTAGGCACAAAACACATCCAAATATGGAGTGTATATGCATATAATGATCTGTAACAGCATCCAAGACAAACGTGGATGCTGCGCGTCTGCCAAATGATTAAACTCGTAAAAATTATAATATACCCAAATTCACAGTAAGGGATCCCTAGCGAGCAGAACCCAAGTGCAGCTGGCGATGGGGGGACGGGGTGCGGTGTGTGGGGGGGGGGGGGGTCTTACCTTGTCGACGTTGGCACGGGTTTTGGCGGACGTCTCCACGTAGCAGACGCCCCACTGCTCGGCGCGGGCCTTGGCCTCCTCTGCACTGACCTGCCGCCGGTCCTCCAGGTCAGACTTGTTGCCCACCAGCAGGAAGGGAACGTTCTCGTCCTCCTTCACACGCAGGATCTGCTCCCTGAGGCGGGACACACCGGGGGGGGGTTAGTCGCTACCGCACTGAGCCCACCCATCACGACACACCAGGGACGACATACAGGGAGGTCCCGTGGTTTTTACAGGAGACTGACCCTCTACGCCTTTTACATTTACATTGAGGGCATTTAGCAGACGCTTTTATCATTTGTCATAAGGAGGTGAAACATTTCATTGCTGCTAATACAGTAAGAAAGTCACCAGAACAAGTTCTGTGCGACTGTTAATGGACTACACAGGAAAATAAAATAAGTAGAGGTCACGTTAAACACTAAATTGCAAATTGCAACACAAAAAAAAGATAGTGGCTATGGCTGATGACTTTGGCAAAAGGTACTGGGTATAAATCCTTGACGTCCCCTAGTCTAACATGGCATCATTGAGCAAGGCACCCTCACCGCAACCTGCTAATTAATGACATGGATCTAAATTCCCTCTATGTCGCTTTGAAGGTGGTGTTTCTTAAAGTGAAGTGGTGGTGGTTTAATCCCAGAGACTTGTTTATGTAAAAGCTGTGTTTTAAATCAACTGATTCAACAGTGTCTACACAACATCACAGATGATTGATTGACGTCGCATGAGAACGTAGCTAGCGGCTCTGCTGACTTGTTTACGTCAGTGTTTCAGTCCAAGTCCCCTTCCAAAGCAGTGGCCATTCAAAGTGTGAGGCAGGAAATACGTAACACCTGTAATGTTAGCAGTGAAGAACATTGGCTTTCGCTATAAACACAGCCGGCAATGCAATGTACTCGCACATGAATATCTCTTGCATGAACAACGTTCGAGAAAAGCGCCACAACAAACACAGCCACAATAAAATCAGAGAGTAACCTTAAAATTATGACATATATTTAATCATGCCTCTTTTAGTCAAACGTATCAACAGTTACAGTTTACACTTTTTATGACAGTTTATTAAGGGAGCATTAAGGGAGCTTTAAGGGAGCGGCATCTTGCTAAAGAATGCCTGCAGGGAAGGCAGCGGGATTGAACCCAAGACCTTTCGGCTGTTCGTCAAACACCCACGCCTTACACCGTACAAAAGACACAGCACCCGCCCTCTCACGGCCAGGCGTGGGAGCTGTTAAAGCACGTACGAGGACGTGGGGAAAGCACGCGGCGCCCGCGCGACGACGGTCACACGACTGGGATCTCAAAGTCACCTGAAGTCCACGGTGGCGGCGAACGACTCCAGCTCGGTGATGGAGAAGACGCAGAGGAAGCCCTCGCCGCTGCGGAAGTAGTTGTCCCTGATGGCGGCGTAGTCCTCCTGGCCCGCCGTGTCCAGGATGTCGATCTGGACCTCCTCGCCGTCCAGCACCACCTTCTTCCTGTAGCTGTCTGCCTTGGTGGGCTCGTAGTCCTCCACAAACTGGGAGCCCACATTCAAACGGTTAGGCACGCTGGGAGGTGACAACCACGAATGTACCGGTTGGCTATTGGGTGGACGCCTACAGCTTAGTGGTCCTCTTAAGTAGGTAGATTGTATGTGGCGTCATTTTTGTTGAATCAACCTCTCAAATGCATCTCTGTGATGCTGATATCTGATATTGATCAATTTTAAAACACATAATATATTCTAGTTGTTCATCTTGTTGTTGTGTTGTATCCCGTTAAGCACTTTGTACTACACAAAAAATCTAAATAAATGAATAATTTATAATAATACATCATATACATACCTAAGTGTGATTGACTGATTGATTGATTGATTGAAGTGTCATACAATAACCATTTGCAATTCTTAGCCTTGATGACACGCTCTATGCTAGTTGAGCTGGACAGGACCATGTTATACTTGTATATATTGAAACAAGAAGTGACTGTCAGGTTTACATAACAGCGCCATCATGTCTGAGGAGTCGGGGCCCCCTCTCATATAGTGCAACTACACACACCCCTTGCGGATTTCAGTGTCGACCCTGGGAATACTTAGTTAGAAGCCATCCCATCCATGTTTTGACTGTTCTGTTTACGGGTGTGTATCTTTAATGCCATACCAGTAACAACTAGTGACATCACATAAAAAGGCTTTTGACCGAACAAGGACAAAAGTTCCATGTCGTCCTAAAACAGAATCTGACACAGCAATACAATAAAAAGTGAAAAAAGGGAAAAGGGAAATGTAACATGCACGTTGCCACAGAGACGTGTGTGTGTGTGTGTGTGCGCGTGTGCGCGCTCACCTCGTCGTACATGAACTGAAGGGTGAGGGCCGATTTCCCCACCCCACCACTCCCCACCATGATGACTTTGTGGAGGGCCAGGGAGTTCTGGCCCTTGGGCTTGGCGGTGGCCATGGTGCTGCTCACCAAGAGGTCGGTGGCGGGGGACAGGAAGTGAGGTCAAGCTGGGAGAGGAAGTGTGTGGAGGTCAACTGGGAGAGGATCGGGAGAGTGAGCCAGCGGAATCAAACCAGATTTCTCCAACTGCAATGAGATGGGGTTGCAATTCCTGGAGAGAGGTGAAGAGGAAACTACATGTTTGATCTTGTCGTCATCTGGATTTAATTCTGTGATGTATTTTTTCATTATTAATTGCATTTTACATCTTTGTTTTGTTGTGGGGTACAGTACATACTATATAACGTTTTTAATATTTTATTCAGCAACTGTGACTATGCATAATGCATCAAGAGTGCATTTTCTCCATCAAAAATGTCCCCAGAGAATGCCATCGTTAACATAGTCATCACATCACAGTGATGTCTTCAAACTTTCAAAATTCTTCCATTGTATTTACAATGGGGGTCGATGTGGCTTTCATCAAACAGCAGTCAGGGGATATCAGATGTCAGGGGATATCTTTGTCATGATTTCAAGACTTCCCCTTGCACTGGGAATGTATCACGTAGTTTCTCGGTTTTGAAATAGCAAAACCGAGAAAACACCAAAACCATTTCACAGAAATATACAAGACCAAGAGACAATGATGGGAATTCTGATGCACATATCATTCAGCTGCACAGAATTGTTACAGGTCGTAACAACATAACAATTGCAAGTCTTCTGTTTGTTCCTTAAAATATTTTTTATATGATGAGATGTGTGCTACTTTATTAATCCCAGAAAGAAAGTAAAGTAGAACAGGAATTAAATAACATACACAAATTAAAATGTAAATGACACAAAAACAAAAGGAAAATACACAATATGAGTAATTTGCAAGTAAACATCACAACCAGTCGAGGTAGACATTACAGTACAGCTGCATTATTGAACTATATAGTATTGACCATTCTAGATAAGTGGCTAAAGTGTCCGACAGGACCTTTGCTGCATTATCGAAAGTACACACTATTGACCACTACACAAGTGTCCAGTAGGTCCTATATGCTATATGATTGAAACGATAAATTACTGACCGTTACACAAGTGTCCAGTGTATGAAATATCATTAAAACTATACGTTACTTGAGTTTATGACATCTAATGACCAAGGGTGAGGACTAAAAAGGTTTCAACTACAAACCAGGATGGCGTCAGGTGCCTTTAGTTTAAACAGCACTAAATGCAAATGTAAAGTTACACACCCTTACTCACGACCCTATTCACCCAACACGACGTGTTGCGTCCAGGAAGCGGATAGGCGTTGTCTTTGGTGGACGCTACAGTACTAACCTGTACAACATGTGTCCACTAACTGGTTAAAAACAACAACTGCTGGTGAACTGCATTAGTATGTTGGGCACACCGTCACACACACATCCCCAACTAAACCGCTCGGCTGGGTTAGCCCGCTTCATTGTCTCAGCAACTACTTAAACAGATGGCTGGATCAGCGGTTCAACAGCAATAACACAACACAAACCCACGCTGACCAGTTAACCAGAAAAGCCTCGATAATAACGACTAGTTAACTCTAAGTGATTATAGCTAACCCGGCTGACCGCAAAGCTAATTTAGCGGTTGGGGCAGACAAAATTCCATGTCATTATAACGGATAATGATTGAAACACAGTAAGATACCTATCGTCTGTAGCTCGGTCGATCGTGTCATGAGACTCAACCGGTCTATGTCAAGTGTATATGCTACCTAGCTACTTAGCTCTGGAGCCGGAATAGCTAACGACCACAGGCAACTCCGCTTTCCCATCGCCGCTCTCTGCTATCCCCACGAGACGTGAACGCGGCATTACGATGCGTTCAAGACATGTGGGAAATATTCCCCACACAGCCGGATATTTGGGACCTTTTAGAAAGATGCCAACTGCCTACTTGTAAAGCATTTAAATGTTAGTTTGGACGTTATTTACATTTCGGAAGGGTAAGGTAATACAGTAATTCCCAAATGGCTTGAACACATTATTAACCCCAAGACGATGCACTGACATCGGATCGGATCAGACCGCCTCCCGCTGTCATTCACGCCGAGTCCCCACGGTTCTAGTAAAACACAAACCAGCTCATGGTGAGTCGAACCAGGCTTACCTTAGCACTGCCTCCAGACGCGAAGGCTGGGCTATTGTGGTTAAGTGGGGGGGAAAGACTGAAGTTGGGTACTTGTTAGCTCATGACCAGCCTCCGTGATACCTCCCGAGACAGGTCCCTTGCAGACTGCATGTCCGGGGCTTGGCTCCGTCTGACTGGGCAGACAACGCCCGCCCACCGGGGACAGGATGGAAAACCACGGTTGAAACCAAGCCTACTTCTGTGTATTGTTACTGTGTTATTGTTGCCTCGGTGTATTTTTTAGGTAAGGTGTGTGATTTGCACGTTACGTGACTGTTGTTAAACGGGGGGTTTGGGTTTTATTTTTCAGAAAGACGGATGATCGATCGCTGGCAGGTGATTGATTAATTGGCTCATTAGCGTAGACAACCCTCGTGCTGCATGTAGATGAGTCAACATTGTCGTAGGCCTCGATTTCTCCTCCGATATTTTCACGTTGAAAGTAAATGGTTATACAGCATTGTTCCGATCAGTCTAGTAGTTAGAGATTGTTTTGACTTTGATTTCATTCGATTTATGCCATCAAAGCAACCAGTCCGTCGCAACTCTCCAAGTCCGTCAACGAAAACCATAATCATCTGTATTTTGTCGTTTGGGAGTCAGAGATGAATAACAGAACCATAATCCCTGACCTGCACGTCAAATTTGGAGAGAAGACCTGGAATGAGACCTTCCAGCTTGTCCGCAGATGCATGGTAAAACACAGAAACTTGTTGGGATTAAAAAGCAAAAAAACTGATAATGTGACAGCATATTTGTTTTGGCAATTTCTCTATGGGCTATAATGAGGGATAAGATAATAATAATAATAATAATAATAATAATACAAACGAATCCAATGTTCCTACAGATTCCTAAGACCCCAAATGATGAGTATTGTTTACTACTGGAAGTAGGAAATGTGAGGGTAAATCCATTTTAGTGGAGTTGCATCATCATGATAATCATAACCCTGCTTTGTCTCCTGCCCTCTATCATTACATCAACAATACACAATTTATTTCCAAGTGGTTTCCATGTTACATCATCATATTACAAACATATCCTAATATACACAACCATTTGCATCGTCACAATGATCACAATGACATTCACCCACCCTCAAACCTTTTACACATTCAAAAGCAATGCACAAAATGCCCTTATTTGCACTTTTTATGAAGCCTGATTATATTAACAACAACAGTACATTATCAGAGAGGGATACAGGCCTATAGGCCTTTGCCATCTTGTTTCGAAATGTGACGAATGAGGCAATGAAAGAATCCGGACGACTGACTCATTGAGATGATGTCAATGTTTCTCTCGTCTCTTGGTAATAAACACGTTGGGTCCGATTGACCGTAAAGTTCTCTGTGGGGATCGTTTGTCATCAACCGCTGCAGCTCAGAAGGATGAAGTGGGGAAATTGAAAACGGTTTGCATCGCCGGAGCACATTACTCACATCAGCTTCGTACTGTGTTGTTTATTGCTGTAAAATGTTGGACGCCACGAACTGGGCCTAGCTCAACTGATTTTTATCTGTTTTTGTGCGTATGGTTGTACTTCAAAAAGTACGCTGGGTTTTTGCTGGCTCATTGAAGTTATTCAAGTGGTACCAGACCTCTGCTTATAATTAAGTAGAAATGGGCCCAAACACATTACGAGTGATGCCTCTAGCTTGCCATCATGTTGTTTTGAAGCAATGCTAAGCAGTGCATCAGCCCTAGTTGTGGTATGCTATGCTGAGCTCTCTATTATAGCGCTGACAAAGAGGCGTTGGCCTCCTAAACTGGGTGTGTTGAGGTCTGATTCATCGTGGAATAAGCAGGTGTCTCTATGTCAGTGGTGGACTCAGGTTGTTTTCATGGGATGGGCACACAGAGAGATGCAACCGTCCAGTGATTATTATTATTAGGAGGCAACAAGAAAATTGGAGGCTTTCTAATGATTTTCTTTCTTCTCCTTCTGAGTATTATAAATTCATAGGAGAGAACAGGGGTGTCATGTCAAGTGTTGGGTAAAACTGTCCAGCACGTAATTGACATGAGTCAGAGCCAATGGAAATAGAGCAGCATGAGATAGTAGGGTGGGTGGGTTAGCTATTGGACTCTGTATGTTCTGGCAGAGGAAAGGAACACACGTTGGTGACCTTTAGCATTTGGGTGTGATGGGAAAGACAATACAAACTGATGTTTGTATTGTTCGTCACAGATGGCTGCAGATGGCTGAAACTTGATGGGCTGCTGTGTGCCTTTGTGGTGGTGGTGGTGGGGGGGGGGGGGTTTCCAATGAGGCACGGCTTTTCCCCAGATGATTACCGTCACCGCAACAAACCCATGCCTAAACGTAACTGTCTCTAACATTGTACCGAAACGAAACTGTTTTGAACGTTCTACGTAAACGTAACCATCTCTAACCAAAACCCAAAGCTATTCTATTACAATGCCATTCTGTATGTTAAACCGCTGTGCAACCAGTCTTAATTCCTAACCATAAACATTTCTAATGCATCACAGGAAAAAAGTTATAATATTTAGCCCAAACATATTAAACTGTTCCCTCCATAAGAAGGTCATGGAACGTCACAAACCACTTGTAGTGCGTAAGGCTGCCTTCTTAATTAGGATTCTGTGTAGAAACATAGTCATATATTTTTAGTGGGCCAGGTGTGTACAGAAACCACCCCCTGTGGTTTTAACAGCAATGCCTGTTGTGTGGTGAAAAAATGTCAAATGTTAACATTTGTCTTGAGTATTATGTCAATTTAAATAAGCTGATTACGCATTGATGAGTTGAACGAACGTGGAAAATACAAAATCTTTGTTTGTTCTGTTTCTTTCAGGACAAAGCAAGAGACAAGACTAAGCCTTGTGAACCGTTGGTTCGATGTCTGGAGAGACTCCAAGCTCTCAACGGTAAGAGAACGAAAGGTACACTTTCTTATCAGGTCTGTTAATCTGTAGGAAGGACGCATAATAAAAAAACAAATTTGTCTAAATGTAGGTCGTATCAAGGTGTGCTTATTGACGCATCTGTGCTGATTGTCAGTTTTAACTTGTATCACAACAATTCAGACCTAACACTTGAATTATTCCATCATACTCATCCTTGTGTGTTTTAGTGTTCTCACTCAATGCCATGATGTCCCATCTTGAGAAGATAGCCCAACAACGAGGGTAAACCACTGACTGGCCCCCCACTCCTCCCATAACTTCCTTCATGGATAGTATTATAAGGACATGCACAGGACGGCCTTGTGGTTAGGGTGTTTGACTTCCAGACCAAGTGACCTGGGTTCAAAGCAGGTTGGAAGTCAAACCCCAAAGTCAACTGTCTCCCTGCAAGATGCCTAAACCCTGCCTCCTAGTGCTGCACAAAAATAATAAAGTCAACCACCAAATAGGAGAAACACTAACAACCTCTCCGGCTCCTGCAAATGCAATTAATGAATAATATCCATTTCAATTTCCACCCGGGCCTCTCAGGATGGGCTTCCACTTCTCTGAGGCGACGTGCTACCTGACGGCTGACCTGTTCTACCTGGAGGTGGCGCTGTCCCTCCAGGGAGGGGTCCAGGATGTTAAGGTGGCCCCTCATGGACAGCCTCCCATGGTGAAAACTACACACCACCATCAGTCAGTTAGCTTGTGGAAACCAAAGTTGTACATGTGATTGTTTAATTGGTATGAGACCTCAGAAATCCTGAGGCAGCCATGTGATTGGCCGATTGATGATCAAATTTGCAATAAAATGGTTTCCCAATTAATTAATCAACATTTAATTTTCCTTCAGTCCAGTGAGTCCCTGCTGGTGCTCTTGAGGTACGAGTAGAAATCAGTTCTTTGACAAATTGGCCTTTTAAGAACATCTGTGTTGTGTATCGTTAATGTATTTTAAATATTATAACGAAGTTCTCCATTCATTTTTACTAGGCTGTGATTTGGTTTGTTAGGTAACATTTGGATTTACTTTCAAGTCAAAGCTAAAAGTCACAATGAACAGCCAGGTTTGTCACACAGGTCAAAGAACTTTGTGGCATTTTCCAAGAAGTTGGAGGGCTTCGCTGCTCTCTACAACGTACCTGGGAACGACAGGTGAGTCCTGACCAATGGTACCAGTCAATGGTCCTGCACGGTTTACCCATTTAACTTGTTGTCTGTCCTTTCCAGTGAAGTCAAAGTAAAGTTGTTCACGTCGCTACAGTATCTGGGAAGAGATCTGCAGAAGATTTCTCAGTTACCACGGTGAGTGTGGGAATACTTTAGGGCACGTTAGGCCACTTTGCATCCAAGTGCACAGATAAGACTACGTGTCATACTAGTGTACATAACGTGTCATGGTACGCTGACTAAAGAGATGCCACTCTTTAGTGAAATACATTGTTACAATACAATACGTAAAATACTGCATGTCCTTGCTTTTCCCTGTCAGATCTGTCAAGGATTATAACACCCGCGTGGATGCCATACTTAACGGCAGGATAGGGTATCTAACGGAAGGAAAGGAAGGTGCGTGCTGACGTCATTTAAGTTCCTCCTTGAAATGTATGTATTTATGTATTTTTATGTATTGTAACTAAAGTGATCAGAAAATGCTGTTCTTCCAGATTGCCCCCTGACCATCCAGTTCTACGTCAGTCCCTCTGATGTGCTCAAAGCTTCAAGTCTAAGTAAGATGAATATAAGATATGGTATGGTAGTAAAAATGTAGTAAATCCACAGAAACCATTAGCAGTTGTCTAATTATTGTGGTATTTGGTTTTACTTGCCATGGTTAATCATAGCATTCATTCCCCCTTATTTTCTAAACAAACGTTCTTCCATGTACAAGACTACATGGATGTAGGCCTACCCTTGTCCGGTTTTAGTATTGATATTCATACTAAAACCTTCCATGCACATCATCTCATTGCAATTTTGTTCTTAAAGTAGGGACCTATGCGTTACTGCCCATGACCACAAGGCTAGGCAAAGCTAGTGAGCTTGTCATGTGTTTGTAGGTAATCTATCTTATTCTGGCTGGTTTAATCAAATTGCCTACCCTTCCTTTAACTGGTTGTTGTTGTTGTTTGTTGTATGTCTTTCAGCAGCCCATGAAAGACAATTTCATGTCACTGACCATAGACAACAATGTTTTTGATGTTGTTTGTACAGATGTTTGTGACATGGAGGAAGTGGGCCAGGTGGGCCAGGTGACTGTAGGTCTCAGTGATGTGATCCATAATCTGCAGATGGCTTCTCTGATCCCAGTCCCCCCACAGCTTGATGTACAGGGGTAACAAGTCTCTCACTACTGAAGTGACATCATCTCATTACAATCATCATACATAGTAATACCTTCTCAATACCACAATAACACTTTATCTTAAAGGTGGAGTATGTATAATTTAGTAGCATCTTTGGGAAACGGCTGCCATTAAATCATACACACTGTACCTTTAACATCGTATTTAAAGGGACTAAGTTGGTAAAATAAAG
Source organism: Urophycis tenuis (assembly GCA_036785325.1). Classification (NCBI taxonomy): domain Eukaryota; kingdom Metazoa; phylum Chordata; class Actinopteri; order Gadiformes; family Phycidae; genus Urophycis; species Urophycis tenuis. The sequence continues at coordinate 8,039,874 of JAXIVH010000009.1, forward strand.
TTAAAATGAATGTATATTTAATTGTAATAATAATACAATAGTAACGGTAATTACATCAATTCCATATTAATACCATTTTAACAGTAATGCCATACAACCTTTTTTACAACCTGTATACAAAATGTTTATAAGGCCTTAACTGTGTACTGAACTATTGATGTATAGGGGAGGGTAGGAGGGTAACTGTCTCTCTACTATCTAACCCTTAATGCTCCTAAAGGATCGATCTCTGTACTTTCTGACGCCTACCTTCTCTTTAATAACCTGTAGCTCTGCTGTAACCCCCATCTGCTCATTGAGGACATGTATCTGTTCTATCTAACCTCTACCTGCTCCTGAATGACCTGTATCTGAATTCACTTGGGAAATTAGATTCTGCTAAGTGTACATCCCAGCTATTGGTATTACATTGCTTATATAATGTATGTAATGTTATTTTTACTGCTTGTTGTTTTGATACTAATACTGTTGTTCTTATGTCTTTCGGCAGTAATCCAGTCTTTAAGCAATTGAGTGACATAGCCAGCGAGAGTTTCCCAGCATGCTTTGTGCTTAGGTTCCATCCACCCCTGCCAATGTTCTCCTCCTTTCTGAACAAAATCATCCAAATTACAGGTCAACACAACAGTTGTTCTGTTTGTTGGCATTTCAGCTTATGACTACTAAATGAACCACTTACTTTGCTTTTTATTTTGTATGATGCATAACCAGATATTTAAGCCTGCAACACAGCCTAAAATAAGCCTTACATCAGTCGGAATCTCATTTGACTCTTTTTTTTACTCATGTTACCTTTATAGATGTGGCAATACCAGAAGCTGACCAACAGTGGGCGCCATTTCATAAAATTCTGATGCAAAGTTTGACAGACTCCATTAGTGATGAAGAGGCGTTGGACCTGGCTGACCGGGAATTTAAAGTGGTACCTCAACACTCACCTGCTATGACATTAAAGAAATATTCTCTGAAATAGTTTTTTTTCCATTCTTGTTGGGGTTTAGGAGGTGCCAATTTACCTGCTACCTCATAACTCCTTAAAACTGCATTAGTGCGTGTTCAGTCTGTACTGAATAATCAATTAATGTACTCCCGTTTAGCTTAATCAAAGCATTCAGTTGTCCAAAGTGTCTCTCTCTCTCTCTCTCTCTCTCTCTCTCTCTCTCTCTCTCTCTCTCTCTCTCTCTCTCTCTCTCTCTCTCTCTCTCTCTCTCTCTCTCTCTCTCTCTCTCTCCCCCTCCCTCCCTCCCTCTCTCTCTCTCTCTCTCTGACCCCCAGTCTCTTCCGGGTGACCTCCTCCACCGCTACGTGTTCCCAGCGGGTGCGTGGGAGCTGCCCGCCCTGAGAGGCGCCGTGGTGGGCAGCCTTCTCTTCTCGCACCCGGGCCACGTCCCCGGCCTGCTGGCGGTCCTTCGCCATCAGTGCGCCGTCAACACCCTGCTGGCCAGCTGCGTCGCCCCCCGGACGGCGTCTCCGCGTGACGGAGGCCGCGCCGAGCTGACAGAGGGTGGGGACAGAGAGGGTGGAGGGGTCTGAGCTCTTTGTGCGACGATAAAGGATGGACAGTTGTGTTGTCGGTGATGTCATCGCACGCAGTGATGACGGCACTGCAAAACACCATTACAGTATGGCCACCTCGAGGCAATCACGATTTCCTTTGTGAGATTGTTGTCAACATAAAAACTTTTTTTTTTTTAAACTTGTTTAAGTTTAATTCCCAAGTGACCCAAGTGCAATGGGTTGAGCAGGTGACCCCCCCCCCCCCCCCCCCCGTTTATCTTGGTTTATAATGAATGATTTGTGTCAAATCAGTGTTGTCGCTGTTATTCATCCTAAACATGCAGGAGACCCTGAAGATGACCTGGTGTTTGAGATCCTCATGCAGTCGGAGACCAGCCTGGCCGTGACCTTCCAGAGGCCAGACGTTGACTCTCTCGCTATGTGTGAGTGCTTTGATCGCCCCGGTGCCTCTGTGGTCAGGGCGGTGCAGGGAGACAGCCGCGTGGGTTGAAAGGGAGAGTGGGGGGTGAGGGTGAGGGGGGGGAGAGAATGCACCTCGGAGCTCCTGGAAGGTTTATTTGTGTGTCCACAGTGGTGGTGGAGGTCCCGCACTCGGGTGAGCTGAGCTGCAGTCTGTTCACAGCCGGGACCAGAGAGGTCTGCCTGGAGGAATACACATGCAGGGTTATCAACAGGTATGGTGTGTGGTGTTGGTCCATATCAAGAGGTCCGTAGATATCCTGTGACTGAGGACGTGAATGGACAACAGGGTGTCAAGGTGCCCTAACCCCAACCTGCGCCTTAAGGACATGTATATTAACACACACACACACACACACACACACACACACACACGTCCATGTCCACTTTCAAACACTCGGGTTGCATGTGCAGGTGTTTGTCCATCCCGGTGACCATGAGGGCACTCCGCGCTAAGATGGAGAAGATCTCCTCTTCCCGTTCCCTGTCGGTTCCTCCGCCCCTGGACCTCCTCCACGCCCAGACAGGAAGTGACACCACCACTTCCTGTCCCGTCGTATCCTCCTCCTCCGAGGTCCTCCTCATCTCCCACTCCGACCATGCCCTCCCCGCATCCCTGCCACCGAACTGCGATTCCCACAATGCACCGGAACCGGAGGATGACCACGCGGGGTCCGGGTCAGACTATTTCATGGCTGCGGCCTCCTCACCGGACCACGTCGCTGACGTTCCTGTGACCGCTTCGCCCTGTGCTGGAGGCGACGCTGCCGCGGCCACGCACTCCCATTGGACGACTGCTAACCCCCAAATAGCAGAGCTCATGTAACGTAGCGTTGTCTGAAAGACACGATGCTACATTGGCTACCTAAGGCACTCATTGAGAATGTAAAGCTCTATGAATATGCATCTTTAAGTTCCCCTATATTGAGGTAAACTGTGCACTAAAACATGTTTGTATGTTTGCATAATGGGCCACGATTGCTCCAATCCACTTGTGACATTACAAATTGTAGAGAGACGCTTTGATGTCTCGATTGTCTTTTTGTTTCTGTGTTTTTGCTGTCGTTTAAATGAAATTAAAAGTGGGCCTGTTGGCAAGATTTTTTTTTTTCTGTTGTCTTTAATTCACTTTTTTCTTCCACGTCACGGATTGATAGAATGCTAAATGCAGCATGCTGGAGTGGACATTCTCAGCGTGCATTCCATTGAGGTAAACAAGCCGTAAACTGCCGCAACGTTTGGCATCTGACCTCAATCACACAGCCAAGAGTGCGATGGCTTGGGTCCGCGTGAGCCAATCAAACGTCGTGAACATGTTTAATGCTTGCCGAGAGAAAACCCATTTAAAAAGTAAATTAAGAATAAGATGATGACCACAATGATTCAAGGGTTTAAGTGAGCAAATTTAGAGCACATTTTACTTTGTGGGAAGAAAAACTTCTGCATGAAAAAGAAAGCTTTTTTTTCAGATGTAGTAGGTCTACTAATTAAAAGTGGGTGATGCTGGAGTGCCTGTTAATTGCCTGTTATTAGTTTTTTTTTACCCTTTTTAATACGTAATGGTGGTCACTATTGGGTGACATTCAAATAACAAAGCAACTTTTAATTTACCTTGCATTAGTTGTTGTGGGGTTAGTGGGTGGGTGGGGGGGGGGGTGAAAAAGAGTTTCCCACCGAATAAAAAGTCGACACTCTGTGACAGACTATTAAACGTTTATTTCACAACACGACGCTTTTGTCCCCACCCCACCCCTTGCTGTTCGCAGTCATTTAGGCCGACCGCCTTTATTTGTGGTCGTGGAGTTTGGAAGTTTTTGCAGTGTGCACTTTTTTTTTTAAAGGTTCTAGTTTTTTCGAACCCTGGTCTGCGGTCTCTTTAAATCCAAATCCTCCGGACAAATGCTGTGCGTGTTGCAGCAGACGCTCGCTTGGCAGCTCTCACTGTGAGCGCTCAACCTGATCCACAGCTGCATGCCATTTACGGCGGCTTGAAAAAAAAAGTTTTCGAAAAAGGCACACGCGAATCTGGATCCATCCGAACAACGCGGGCCCGAGGATGTACAGAGTGGCTGCTGAACCTCCGTCGCTTCGATTCGGAGGAGTGTGGATGTTAAGTTTTGCGTAATGTTCGGGACGTTCTGCGATGCAACATCTGGATTAACTATTGGGGGGGGTGGTGGGGTGGTGGTGGGGGAGTCGGCGGCCCGGGAACAGTAGCCTGCTCCATGCACGTCTAGTCCGTTTCCTTTGCGAAAACAATTGCCCACTGTGGATATTGCCTCGTTTTTAATAGATTATGTATTCTTTAAAATGGGTGCCAACAATGGAAAACAGTATGGAAGCGAAGGTACGTGATCTGTCGCCTATACACATCTGGCGTTTCTTTCCTTTTGAATGATCCTATTTTTAGTGATCATCCCTGGCATGATAACGTGGGCTTTTTTTGAGCGTTACAATATTGTAATGGGTCATATGTGTCGTTATATCAAGATTGAGGTACCTATGCTTTCGATGTTCAAATCTGAAATATTGTATATTTTTTGTATATGATCCCGTTAGCTTTCCATTGCGCTATATTCCTTTTCCGTTATTTCAACCGAGGACACAGATGCCAGACCAGTTCAATCGTCCGGCATCGTAAAGCATTCATATCTACGACACAGTCTCCGAATATCACACGTGGTTTCACGAGAAGCCTTCTAAACCTGCTGGAAGTTGTGCACAGTAAAAGTTTTGACACATGTCTGCGCAAAGAGCCTGCGAGCCCATGAGCGTCTCTTCACCTACAGCCTCTAGTGGTGCGTTGTTCAATAGCTCCTTTGTTTCTCAACACAAAACGTGACATTATTCGGACGCCAATTTGCACAGTCGACATGACAGTGCGCAGTCCCAATGCCATAAGGTCATCCAAGTACCTTTTATTTGGAATCATTTCATCATCGTCCAGAAAGGTAGCCATTTTGTACCAATTAGTCAGTCTCAAAGGCTAAACTAGCCGTCAATAAAAAAAGCAACTGCTTCTTACATGTTATTTAAAGTTTATTGCTAGCCTAGTCATCCCCCCCCCCCCCCCCCCCCCCCCCAAAAAAAAAAGTGTAGAATCATCAGTGAATTCCTAAATATTACATAGCCTGGCTGTTGACAATACAGAATGAAATACAAATAACCATACATACTACTTGTCAATATGCACCTTCACCTTTAAAAGTTCCAGTGCCATATTTCATATATCTGCAACTTGGAAGACGTGGAAGGCAACTTTAATGTAACAGGTTTAAGGATTCATAACTAACCCCAAGACTAACTATGACTGTCTATCTTCCATTGACTCAAAGCATCAGGGAACCAGGTTCGATTTCCAGCTTGGGTCTCTTAGCCTGGTGGAGTTAGCATGTTGTGATACCCCTGTGTTCCCATTGGGCCTCCCCCATGCTCCCTTAGTGCCAGGTTTAGTTGAATTGAAAAGGACACACATACACACACACACACACACACACACACACACACACACACACACACACACACACACACACACACACATACACAACTTCTAGACCCAGGCAGCCGACTGACCTGCAGACAGGTTTATACACCACAAATCAAAAGGAGAACATGAACAACGATTTTTCAGAACTAATCGAATGACAGATCCGGATTTCCGGCGCGGAGCGCGAGAGAGAGATCGATTACACGCTCGCCACAAAACACGAGGCCAACCTAACTAACCCCATCGGATCGCTCCGGAAACACATGACAGACAGGAAGCGTGGCCGTACGGTCGTCGGTTCGCCTTTACTGGCCGGTCGCCATGGAAGCCGCTCTTCTGCTGTTCGCACGCTCATTAAAACAGCCGAGTCGCATGCCCTAATCCAGTTTACCCCGGGCCCGTGAGGCCGGTCACACAGGAAGGAAACCTCCGTGGGGCGAAGCGACCGTTTCTGCAGCGCGGACGATGGGCCGGTAGCAGCACAGTTATTTATACACAAACGCAAACTACTGGTTTGCAAAAAAAAAAAAAAAAAAAAAAGGCGAGTGCCAGAAATATAAGTAAAGCCCATGATATAACGTTGCTGCTGGAGGTGGATGCGCGTCGCCCAGAGAGACCAAGAAGCGAGTCGGGTTCGAGGGAGAGAAGGAGGAGGAGGAGGAGGAGGAGCAGGAGGAGCAGGGACGTTAAATTGAGCAAAACAACAACAGTTATTTTTGGGTAACACAACAACATGGCGGCGTGCGGGAGGGAGGGAGCAGCGGGTTTGGAGGAGTGCGGTGGGAGAGGAGGAGATCTCCTCACTGCTGCCCTGGCGTCTCCAGCCGAGGCCGGATGATTTCACCTCCCTCCCCGAAGTGATGTCATGACATTACTGTTATCACAGGCCACACGCACACGTGTCTATTTATGAGTGCGTAGCCTGCGATGTTGTAATTTGGGGGTGGTGGTGGTGGTGGTGGTGGTGTGTGTGTGTGTGTGTGTGTGTGTGTGTGTGTGTGTGTGTGTGTGTGTGTGTGTGTGTGTGTGTGTGTGCGCGTGTGCGTGCGTGCGTGCATGTGTGTGTTCTTTGTAGTGTGTGTTCATCTGTGCATGTGTGCATGTGTGTTAAGTGTGTTCTTTTACATAGTATGTATGTGTGTGTTTGGAGTTTTTTTGCACGACACTGTACCTTTTGTGTGTGTGTGTGTTGTGTGCGCGTGTGTGTTGAATGTAGTTTGTGGTGTCTTTTTGTGTATCATGTAGTGTATATATAACACCTGTGTGTGTGTGTGTGTGTGTGTGTGTGCGCGCATGTGTGTGTGTTGAATGTAGTTTGTGGTGTCTTGTGTGTATCATGTACTGTATATACTAACGCCTGTGTGTGTGTGTGTGTGTTTACATGTGTGGTGTGCGTCTGGTTGAGTGTATGTGTGTGTCTGGTTGAGTGTATGTGTGCGTCTGGTTGAGTGTATGTGTGTGTCTGATAAAGGGCGTCGGGTGATGGACTCCCACTAAACCTACAGCACACGTTGTCGTCTCGAGATCTCGGAAACATTACAACATTCCATGAAAAAAAAAGAAACAACCCTAAAAAAGCATCGCTCCTTGGCTCCGTAGCGCCGAGGCTTCTGCCAAGATCTGTGCTCACCGCCGCGTCGTCTCGTCTTATTTAGGACCCGTCGCGCTGGGAGCGCTGTTGTCACGGGTGGGGTTTTGAGAGAGCGAGAGAGAGAGAGAGAGAGAGAGAGAGAGAGAGAGAGAGAGAGAGAGAGAGAGAGAGAGAGAGAGAGAGAGAGAGAGAGAGAGAGAGAGAGAGACGCACTTTGTCTCAGGGAAGCCACAGAGGCGTACTTGAGAAGACCGTAGTCTCCTCCTGTAGTCTGTCTTCTGTCTGCACTGTCTGCTCTGCTCCGGGCTCCAGAATGACACACGCGGGCCTTTCACTTCCAAACGTGTGTCGGCAGTGTGTGTGTCCACCCCCCCCCCCACCCCATGTCTGCCGTCAGGTGGATGGCAGACAGTAGGGCATCCTTGAGCAAGATGCCTCCCTAACCCCTACCTGAACTTTACTAACATCACTAACAAACCAAAAATTGCATTCACTGTCAATTCACTCTGCGTCTGCTGAATTATAGTAGTAGTCCTACTTATTCACCATACGTTACTAATGCAGATGATATGGTATGAAGCCCTCCGATATCAAACTACACAAACACGTCTTCGTGAATGTAGTACAGTAGTGTAGTGGCTCAGGGGTTCAACTCAGGAATGGTTGTAGGTTTGATCCCCGATGTCCACAGCTGTATTGAGCAGGATGTTGTACTCACCGTAAGTCACTTTGGGATGAAGTACTGTCTTCTAAATGACCCAATAGCAAAGCAGTATTCATGATATGTTAGCCTTATTAGCCTAACGCTCACTGAGCTAGCCGACTGAACCATAGCCCGTAGCGCCTGTTTGACGCACGTTTCCTGTTGAATTATGGGGAGGACTAAGCTTCAGCGCATTCATGTTCCTGTTTCCATCAAGTCGAACGATAAATCAACGCAGAGGCAATAAAACAAAGACATTGAGCGGGCCGAGTGACTTATGAAGTATTCTGTTGATGGCACATGTAGCGGTAATCATACATCAAACACGGCGAATACACATCTCTCATTTAAAGGACACTTTCTGGCTCGCTATGAGCTAAGCTAAAGTTAAAGGGGATTCCTTCTCAGGCAATTTGTCTTCCACACATCAAGATGGGACCCAAACACACATAAACGACCCTGGCTGTTTCGCCAGCTCACAAACTGTGAATGTGATTAGAAGAGCTATGGATGAGCAGACGACTGGACTGTAAACATCCCAACAACACAAACAAATCACGCCTCTAAACGCCATAGCTGCAAACATCTTAAAACAACAACTCAAACCACTGCCCCGTACATCTGGGGCGCAGACAATCACAGAGACGAGACCAGGGCACTGATTCAAACGGGAACAGATAATCCATCTTTAGCACTACAGTGCATGCTTGTGAGGATGGGCGG